>CM028760.1:7510878-8084099 GCA_016801395.1 Leptodermis oblonga | reverse complement strand
TGATTGAATTAGTTCAACTTTACCCTAATTCCTTGAGTTGTTTTCTTAAAGAAAAAATGATGTCAATTATAAAAAAAAATAAAATAATGGTGGACATCACGAATCAATCATTGATTGTGATTAGCTTCCACGTATAGAAAAATCCCCAAATTAAGTCAAATAATTTAACATTCATTTCCAATTCGAATAATGGCCATTATCAACAATCACATGATGGGAACTACCCTTTCATGAGCATTTGTGGTCGCCAAATGGGAATAAGAGATGCCCAACTGTTGCAAGTTGATGCCTCGTCATGACTTTTACCCAAAATTCGTGTTGTCGTGTTCGAGTTGATGAATTCGTGAGTGCACACATACAGCAATACTATATAATTGTGATTATTTGTGCCGACTCGTTAGCTGTAAAATTATCAATATTTAATTCTAACCTATTTCTATCATGTTAATTTGTTTTTATGTGTTCGTATTGCATTAGAAATTATTTGTATCCAAAATTTGCATGTGAACATCTCTAACCCTTGTCCTACATAATCAATAATTGATACTATTTGTATCAACTCGTTTAACCTACGAATTCATTTAATTCAATCTTATTCCGTACATACAATATTCAGTTTGTCTCGTGCTGAAACTGCTACTCTAGCCTGCAGTAGAAAGCAAAATTTCTCTTAGTTGGAGTCCGGAAAAACATTGCAAAAAATGTGTGTTTCTTTTGGCTTTGGAGAAGTTCATTAACGGTTGACAATTTTATCGATCGTTGGGTTGAAGTACTACGGTCGACTATTTGTTGGCCATACTCAGCGGCGGAGTCTAAAAACCTCCGGCCCAATTCTCTGACCACATATATATACACATATATATGTGTGTGGATATAATTATAATATTTTACTCTACTTTTTAAATTTTCTCTAACTAAAAAAAAATGTTAAAAAATATATACTCGCCCCTTTAAATTTTTTTTTTTTTTTTGGAACTACACCACTGACCATAGTCATTACGTTTATGCATGTTATTCAATGTTATCATATTCCCAATATGAGGGTCTAATGTTCCTGTGCTGGTCGCAGCTAGCCTTCCAAATTCTGGTGACTTGGTTGAGATCGATCGAGTAACGACACAAGATAGGGAATTAAATTTGGAAAATATTTATTGCACATATTATGTGCAGAAAAATATGCACATAAAGTAGTTTAAGTGGGCCAATCAGATATTATTTTACAAAAATATCCTTATTGTATTATACTTATTTCTTTGCTCTTATCTTCTCTTTCCTCTCTCTTCTCTCCTCTCTTCTGCAATTGTTTTTTCTCAAAATCTTTCTCTACCATTATTTGCTCTACGATTTAGTTTCCTTCCTAATCTAATTAATTTTTTTTCTTCTTTCAGTTTTGACACTCTAATTTTTTTTTTTTTTAACTTTGGAAATTGCATATGAGAAACCCATTTCACTACAAAACGAATCATCTATTTTTTTTCTCTTAATTTTGGATTCTAATTTATTCATTTTTTTTATAATAATAATAATTATTATAATATTATTGTGAAAAAAATGGGTTTGGCGAAAAAAATTAATGAATAAATTTTAATGGCGAAAAGCACGAAATGTTAAGTTTGGCGAAAAAGAAAGTAAGAGAAAATTTATATTTATTATTATTTTTAAAAAATTAATAAATTATAATACTAAATATTAAGTTTAATGGGTTTTAAAATGCTTAATAGTGAAAATGATAGGATAGAAAAAAAAGAGTTGTCGAAAAAAAAATACCAAAATTAAATTAGTTAATAGAAAACACTTTAAGAAAAATGAAAAAAAAAGAAAGAAAAGAAACAAGCAGATGTGGGGTAAAGAGAGGAGAAAGGAAAGTGATATAGTAATACAATAAGGATATTTTTGTAAAATAACATTTGAGTAGTCCACATAAATCACTTTAATTTTACACATAATATGTGCATTTAACAGCATCTATTAAATTTTTAATGTTAAATCATTATGTTTATTTCTTAATTCGATTGTTGTATTACCCTAATCTCTCAATTTGAAAAAGTCTCTTTTTAATTTTTATATTAAATATAGTGATTATAAAGTTGCATTAAATGTGTCAAGTCGAAGGGACTTAGAAAAATTTTACACAGCCCCATGGTGAGGCCCATGTTCAGGCTAGGCTCGAAAAAATGAGACATCCAACGAGGAAAGAACTCAAATCATGATTTAGACTTCATTCACATTTTAAAATATTAAAATTGTATTAAAAATGTAAAAATATGTGTTAAGAATGATGAAAAATTATTATAAAATAAAAATAAAATAAAAATAATAATTTGGATCACGTTTTTAAACAGAGCCCAAAGGTATCTGGAAATAGGTTACATGTTTGAAGAATTAATCTGGCGTGTGAATGCAAGAAGAAGGAAGGTTCTTGATTTATGTTGTAGCTTTCCGATGAGTAGAGATAGAAATTTGAAGTTCTTAAAACCTCTAATAATTTCCTGAGATGATCTCGAAGGTTCAATTAAGGTACTTGAAGAATTTTGAAAATTCTTGATTTGCCTTTCGATATTTAAGGCTCCGTTATTTTGGTGACTCATTTGGGGGATTATGATTCGGGGGTGGTGATGGGACGGAATTGAAATTCTATTTTTACTCTTAAGAATGTATTGAATTTTTAGTGAGATAGAAGTGGGACAAATTTTTTTAGGATAGAGGATCCTTGGCCTATTTGTATGGAGAAATTTTTTTTGGAGATTTACGTTGAAAAGAGAAAAAATTGTAATGATTATGTTATTTTTGATTTTATGTGAGGGAATATTTAGAGGAAATTTTAAGATTTGAATTTTGAATTGAGTAGAAATGAGAATTTCTTTGTGTAAAATTTTAAAAGAAAAAATGATGATTTTTCTGAAATAAAATAGAAAAGAACAAAGCCAAATGTTTTGGAATGCGACAGGGGCCAAAAAAGAAGCGATGCGTGAGCTGAATTGTTTTCCTTATTCTATATTCTTGTTTTTATTAGTTATTTATTGAAATGCTTATTTGATTTCAAATAAGATTGTTCATTTGTTTTCTAAAAGAATTAGCTTGTTAGTTATAGTTAGTTACTAATCATTTTTAAATTTGATTTCTTTTAAGACGTGTTGCGTAATCCTTTTTGTTTGTAGGAAGAGTCAAAATTCAGCCACTCTCAAGGGTAAGTAGTGACTGAATGCTTCTTGGGCGAATTACATTTACCTCTTTGAACTTTGCGTATAACTACGAAATCATTTATACTATTTTGAAAAATATAAACAGTTTTCTGTACTTACCAGAAGACAAAGTCAAAATCAACAAAAATATATTTTCAACACACTTTTTTATATTTTAAATTCATAATCCAAACTAAGGTTTGAATCAGTCTTGATACCAAACGGGCGTGAGAACCAAAAGCTGTAAAAAAAAAAAAAAAAAAAAACAAACAAAGAGTAAAATTCTTTAAATGCTCTCTCGAAAATATAGGGGTACCTTCTAGATTATCAAACATAAAAGATCGTGATGGAAAGGACAAAAAAAAAAAAAAAAACTGCAGTGGGGAATCGAAACTAAGAAGCCAGTTCTAGCTAGCTAGAGTGGACTTTGATCTAGAAGAAAAAGGTTACAAAAAAAGAGAAAGAAAGAAAGAAAATGGGGGTTTGGTTCCCTTGGTTGAAATCGTGTTAGCTTTCTGTAATTCAGGAGCCAAATCACCAGTTGGAACTTGGAACATCTTTTTATTGAAGTGACATCGCACACTAATTATACACACGGCGAATTAAGTTTACATCTCTCAATTCAAGGTAAACCTACGAAACTATCAATACTGTTTTGAGAACCGTAAATAACTTCATGAACACTATTGGGACGGCAAACCCATGATCGAAAGAATGATGAACTAGTTCTCTGCATTGAGATAATTTGAAACAGAACAAGCTGAAACATGAAAAAGTAAAATAAAATTCGGCGACTCTTATAACAATAGCATAGCAGTCATAAGTTTGTTATTTGGTGAGAAGAATGACATTTTTAGTACTAAAAGTTTACTCAGTTTTAAACTTGTATTTTATGTTTATACTTTGTTGCATTTGTAGTACCAGTACATGCTATAGCAAGTTTTGCATAGTTAAACCGAAGTCAATGGTAATTTGAAGGTATTTTACAATTTTGTGGGAGATGAAAATATAATTTTTCTAATATAATTTCCATAACATTTTCACGGTTTTCTTTTTCCTCAGTCGGAAGAAAAACTTGTACATCGACTGAGAAGAAAAAAAAACCGCGAAAATGTTTTGAAATAATATTAGAAAAATTATCTTCTCAACCCTCACAAAATTGTAGAATTTGTAAAATATCCCCAAATTACTTTTGACTTTGGTTTGATTACATAAAACTTGTTATAGCAGGCATTGATACTAAAAATGCAACAAAATATAAACATAAAACACAAGTTTAAAACTGAGTAAAATTTTAGTACAAAAAATGTCATTTTCCCCTATTCGGTGAGTGTACGTAGGATTATTCATCACTCACAATGGTTGGTTAGTGACATTTTGTCTTAGGAATTCCTTTAACTTTATGCCCTCATTCGTGCACTCAATTCTTTTCATTTCTTTTCTTCCCCACATTTCCAAATGTAGTAACCTTGTCTTCTTAATTCGGAAAGTTCTAAAGAAGCCATGGAATTTCCCTCTTATCTTTCCATTAAAATATACACATATCTTAATTGATATTCGAAATTAAAGGGGTTTTTCTCTGTGCTTTTAGTAGCTTGAGAAGAATGTCCCTACAGTATCAATATCAAAAAGCTCCTCTAGAGACGACTAGCTATGGTATTGGTGGCAACCAACATCAAATAAATAAATAAAATTGTTTTTTTTTTTTTTTTCTGTTTTAAGTCTTATCTACTATTGGAAACTATTACTATATGAGGGAACACAAAGTTCCCATAAGTTCCTCAACCCACAAACACAAAATTAATGGAAAATTAGAAAAAGAAGAAAAGGCACAAACACATAAGTAATGGAAAAATAGAAAAAAAACAAAAAGAAAAGAAAAGGCAACAGGGAATATAAATAAAGTTCCTTTTTTAACCTTATGTTCGTTTCCCGTAAAAAAGGACTATACGGCTCTGTTCATTTTCATGGTTTTTGTTTGTTAATTCTTTTCTATAAACATGTTTTAAAAAATAACTCATAACGAACATGCTTATAACTAGAGAGTACTAAAATTCTTGCTCAGATTAGATAAACCATTCATTTTTTTTTCACATGGGAAACAAACTCTGAGCTTTTGTAAACTATTTTTGTACCAGGTTCAAGTGCATAATCTTCAATAATCTTTTCGTTTCACTAAAAGAAACATATTTCTAATACTATCGAATGAGATCGCCGAGCTAAAACATAATATATATCTATGTGTGTGTGTGAATTACATACGTGTTGATCAACTGAAGTACTTGTGCCCCACTTGATGAATGGAAGTTGTGGGACGTCCACATATGGGTATAGTGATTTCTTCTGAAATCAGGGATTCAAAGCTTTTGATTGATTCAGAAACCTGCTTTCAAAAGCACGTATTTATAAGTACGCATTCCCTGTGTCACTTTTTTTCTATCTTACAACGACAAAATTGTAACAAATTTCATTTGTCACCTACCTCGGCAAAATAATTACGTTTATTGGATCACGACAAATTATATCAATAAAGTGATACAAATGATTCGCTCGCTCGCTCTCGAAACACAAATAATTGTTCCGCCAATCAAATGCTTAGAAAGAACCCGTTAGAAAACAAATGATTGGACCGCGTCCAAACAAAACCATGCATAATTAACAGAGCTATAGACAGAAGTGATGGTCGAGGACTCCTCCCTGCCAACTCAAAAAAGATAGAGACTATAGAGAATGAATTCACCTTTTCTTTTCTACTTTTAATTAATTAATTAAAGGACGGACATACGTACTTCCCATGAAGCCTGAAGTACTCCTTTCGCCACTATAAATATGGGTTTTCACCGTCTTGTTCTTCACCAAAATCCCCAGTTTTCTTATCTTCAAAGAAAAAAAAGAAAATTTCCAATTAATAGAGCAAAGATGAGTTCAGATCCTCTTGTGATTGGTCGTGTGATTGGAGAAGTTGTTGATGCTTTCTCCCCAACAGTGAAGATGTCTGTGACTTACAACTGTAACAAGCAAGTCTACAATGGACATGAACTTTTTCCATCCTCGGTTACCCTCAAGCCCAAAGTTCAAGTTCATGGAGGTGACTTGAGGTCTTTTTTCACGCTGGTAAGCTTTCGATCTTTCCCAGGTTTTATTTAAGGTTGTTTTGTTTGTTTCCAACTAAACTAATGATTGATTAATTAATTTAACGTAGTTGTTTTATTCGTACGTTAACTCTTTCTTTCTGCTTGCAGATCATGACTGACCCTGATGCTCCTGGTCCTAGTGATCCATACCTTAAAGAGCATTTGCACTGGTATGCAATAATTATTTAATTAGTAGCAATTTCACAACCTTATTCTTTGTAATTATCATATATATATATATATATATGTATATTTAAATCGAAATATTGAAATGGTCGGAATAGAAAATATTCAACTAACCAACGAACCGCGTATGTCATAAAGATTAAAACAAGCTGCTAGGGGAGAGTCGGGGCGGTGGTAATGTCATGGTTCGAACTTTGTAAGTTGCTATGATCGGAAAGAAATACGATATATAATGTCCCTCGCTAGCAATGTTAAAGGAAATTATATATATAACAAACAAAAGATTAATTAATTTTTTTCATTGCATAAATTCTCAAATCCATCATGATATATACTAATATGTTTGTGTAAATGTGATGAATTTTTGCAGGATAGTCACAGACATTCCAGGGACTACAGATGCTTCATTTGGTATATAAATAACTAAATATATATATATATGTTAATTAATTTTGATTAATTTTTTTTTTTTTTTTACTTCTTAATGATGAATATTTATGAATTAATTTAATTCCACTAATTATTATTATTAATTATATAAATAGGGAAGGAAGTGGCGAGTTACGAAATGCCAAGGCCAAATATAGGGATTCACAGGTTTGTGTTCCTTCTGTTCAAGCAGAAGAGAAGGATGGCGGTGCCGCGGCCTCCGCTCTCAAGGGATGGATTCAACACTCGGGCTTTCGCGGACGAGAACGATCTGGGTCTTCCTGTGGCCGCGGTTTTCTTCAACTGCCAGAGGGAAACCGCCGCGAGAAGGCGCTGACAGAAGAAGAAGAAGAATAAAACTGAATTAAAACCCTGACCACATCAAAAAAAAAAATCTACTTAGTATATAAGTTTAATAAATATTATCTATCTATCTATCTATTTATAGTTATTAATTAATGTATGCTTGTTTGTTTGTTTAACGTTGCAAATTATTAAGATTGTACCACGAACTGCAGATCTGCTGTTGTACACTTTCAATGTGATGTTTCTGCAACCTTATAAGCTAGTACTGAATTATGTTTGTGCGAGATCGATTGTCTGAAGAAGCATCTTAATTCTTATCTTTTGAAACTGCACTATTTGGCAGTTTTCCTTTTTTTTTTTTTTTTTTTTTTGGACTATAATCATGGGACTGTGACTGACAAAGGTGGCTTTATTGGTAAATCAACTTAACGAAAGACTAAGGAACTGTTAAAGATGGAAGTGAAAGAAATGGTATCCACCTATCTAAATTGTTAGTCCCATTAATACGAGAAAAAAATTGGATAAAATATATGTTTTTGGGAATAGGATAGGAAAATGACACGTGAGATATTCTGTTTTCTCTAGTTTTACTATTCTCTTAGAATATAAAAATGAATCACATGATGTGAAATGTGAATTATGCCTTCCAATTTTAGAGGATAAGCAGGGAAAACACAAATAGATTGAGCGGATAGAAGATCGATCTGATATTGGAAAATGAAGTGTTAGAATCAATTGCTCAAAAGTATTGAATTCTGCATTATTTACTACAGATAATTTATAGTGAAAACAAAAGAAACTCTCTCGTCAAAAGGGGTAGGGCAAGTCAAGAAAGTGGCCGGAGCTCTTTATTAAGAGAAATCCGAGTGACAAAAATTTACATCAAGGACGAATGTAAAGTATTTGAGAAAGATCAGCTGCAACTATTTTCGGCAGTACTTCTGCGAGTATATCCAATGAGCTGCAGAGCGAAAACTGATGTGATTATTGAATATTTTGTAGTTCATGACAAATTATATATGCAAATTAATTATTTTAAAACTAACCGCACGACCGTTCATTAAGTATAACTATGAGTTTAATTTCATAAGTATCAAGTGTAATGTAAGTTAAAGCCAATATTTAATCGAGCGGTTAAATTTGATAAGCATATTTTCAATACTTATGTTTAACATAAACACGATATTTCTCATGATATAATCAGTACTAGATTGTGAAAAAAATTCAATACTTGTATCTGTCAAACCATCACACATTTCGGATACAAATTTCGCGGCAACCATAAAATCGTGTATTTGAAGAGTGATATTATTAATACCAAAAACGAAATAAGTACAATAAAATTTTTTATTGCATTTTGCTCTCATGTGTTATCATGTCTTCACTATAAACCCCAAATGTGTTTTAAAAAACTAACATTTAACCCTCATCGTCATCATCAATCAAACAAAATAAACTTGGAAAGGATCAAACCGCCCCTGATCAATGTAGCTCTCACCCAAAATGCCGCTTTTATTTTCATCCACTACACGATACCCGTTGTTGTCTCTCTATGCGGCCGGCGCCGATTGCTCCAATCGTCGCCGAGTCTTCTCTAATATTTGTCACCGACAACTCTCTTCCGTCAGTTCAGATCCAAGACTCTTCCCCATTTCTGTTGCTCGGACACTCGTTCGCAATTCTCCTTCTTTATGCAGTCAAGGTTCGCACAAAAAAGACAACGACGGCTTTTCGCTTTGCAAGTCCACCTTCCATCTCAATCATTTTGGTCATTTCCGAATTTATTTTATTTGATTAGTAACAATGAAGGGAATAAATATAAACTTAATTTTTAAAACATAGATAAACTAATAATAAGAACGCGATACACATGGGGTCAAATCAAAAGTAATTAAGCCATAAAAATAAAAAAAAAACAATAGAAAAGCCAGAACTGATGTATATATTCAAGAACCAATTCTTCCTTAGACTTTTATAGCATAAGGCATGACAACCTAGAATAGTAAAAAATACTGTTTGTAGGTAGGGGTGATTGTATCAAATCTTGTACGTATAGATTCTCAAACATGGCAGAAAGTAGGAATGGTTGCATTGTTACTTATGGCATTGTGGCAACTTCCAATGACAAAAACAGCTAAAGCTAAACCTACCAAACAGCTAAACTAGCTAATAGCTCTATAGCTTTTTCACTGAAACATGTACTGTTGCAAACAGTTTATACATCTATTCCATTCTGCATACAAGTACAAGTACAATCCCATATTCCTCTATTAGTGGCTATTCAAATAGTTTCCACAATTTCATGTCACCATGCAAGTCCAAATTTATTCCACTATGCATTGCCTTTTAATGGTAATTCAAATGGTTGATTAGGGGGGAATGGCTTTTTGAGTTGTCATTTTCAGTCATCTTACATGTATAGTATAATTACATTTAGTTGTTTTGATACATGTTTGATACTAAGAAAGTGGAGATGATCTAATACGTTATTAGTGATTTTATAACACGGAAAAAATGGTTGATATATGGAAAGAAAACATGATATGAAGTTAACATGTTATATGCTATCTGCTGTAGTGCTTTTAATCCCCCTTAAGAATGAGCTTTTTTGGGCAAATTATATTTACCTCTCTCCAAAATTTGATTAAATTGCAAATATGTTCATGTAACTTTATGAATATGAATGGATCAAGCTAAAACAAGAAGTAACAAAAATATCAAACTTGTATGGTGTGAAAATACATGTGTTTTAAGTACGAGTTCAAATCATCTGTTACTAATTATGTAGGTACCAACGAGTTCCATATATATATATATATATATATAAAGTTAAAATGTGTTTATAATAGCAAAATGATAATTAGTGATAATTAGCACATGTATGCCTTAATAATATTGTGATACATTATTAATACAAAATTATCTATATACATGAAATCGTATTATTTGGATGTATCCAATGTATATTTGCAGTTAATTTCTATTTTATTATTATTATTTTTTATATATCAATATAAGGAAAGTAGGGTAGCTTTTTCTGTAAGATTTGACAGTCAAATCCTGAGGGGTTTTAGAATGGAGATTTTATATGCACATGGTTTTATCAGTCTGAGGATGAAGTCAATGCTAGTATGCAACTTGTAAGGAATAGGTACACACGTTCTTCACTGTACCCCTTTTTTTTTTTTTTTTTTTTTGTCTTTATTTAATGAAATAGAGATGATACTTTTAACAATAAAATCAATTTATTTTTTCACTACATCCGATAATTTTTTCTAATAATATTTTTATAAAAACAGATGATACATCAATAACAAAAATCAATACATCACAAAATATAAGGATAGGCGATAAATCAAAAGTTGTTAACGATATGCAATGTATTACTTCTTCTTTTTTTTTACTATGCAATATATCACTTAATAATATATTTTTTATTATACATCAATGACTAAACTCAATATATCATAGAATATATGCAATACATGATACTTCATAGTATACACACAATACTTTTGAAGCGAAAATCAACACTCAAGTCTTTAGGAAAAACGTATCACATGTTTCTATAAAATAAAAATAACGGGTGTCGAATAGTCCAACATAGCAAATATAAGTTTCTACGTTTATCATAAGAATGGCCTTCAAATTCATGCCCATCCTCCTTAATACTTTAATGGTGGTACATGAGACGACACTGATATTAAATATAATCCCAACCTCATTAGAAACAACTAAACTAAATAGTAAAACTCCCTTTGTTTACGTAAAAATAAAATCATTATTACTCTACACTTACATATTCTTTCTCTCCTCTCCCCAAACCTTAAACTAAACGTATCTTGAAGACAAAAATTTTGATAACTAAAATTCGTTCAAGTAGAAGAATCAAGTTTGAACACTACTACAAAATCCCCCTTAGGAGGCGGGTCCTAAGGGGGATTGGAGGCTGGTGCTGCATGGCAGCACCCGCCTCAGCTGCGGGCGCCTCCATTTGGAGGTGCTCGCACCCGCCTCCAATGCTCCTCTATTGGAGGCGGGTGCATGTTGCACCCGCCTCCATTAAGTGTTATTCGAGGCGGGTGCAATTTTGCACCCGCCTCCAATAACCTCTCGTAAAAAATTGAATTTCTTTTTCTTGCACTTTATGGTTTTAGTAGGAATCGAACTCGCGCCTAGAGTTTCACTTAACTCTTGCACATTAATTTACCACTACGCTGCATATACTTATGTATTAATATGAAAATCGAAATTATATTTCTTGTAAAACTTGTGATTTTTATTATTTACTAATTATTCGCTTCGCTAGAATCTCAATAAATTTTCAAAATTATTTTCACAGTCCAAAATAAAGACAATTTTTGATCTAGTATAAAAATTTTTAAAAATCATTTTCGTATTTTGAAATTGGAGGCGGGTGAAGGGATCACCCGCCTCCAATTAGGAGGTAATTGGAGGCGGGTGATATCTTCACCCGCCTCCAGTAAGCTAGCAGCTTACTGGAGGCGGGTGAAGGTATCACCCGCCTCTAATTATCAATTAATTAGAGGCTAGCTTACTGGAGGCGGGTGAATGCATCACCCGCCTCTAATTAATTGATAATTAGAGGCGGGTGATGCTTTCACCCGCCTCCAAATTTTATTTACCCACCTTTGGAGGCGGGTATTTGTACACCTGCCTCCAAAGGGGCGCCTCCTTTGAGCATTTTTGTAGTAGTGGAAGGATGTACAACTTTTTATGGGTTACAAAGTACAACACCTAAAATATATAATTTGTCACCATTTATTTCCACTATATTAGTAGGTGTATGAGAAGTATATATATCCAAACTTTATTCTTCTAGTGAAACAAAAAAATATTTTGAAATTTGACCCTTCTATTAGAATAGAGAGAGTATAAAATATACTGTAAAAACTAAAAATAAAATCACAATTATACATAAACGAATCAAGGCTATGATCGCTTTCATCGTTTTTGCTTGTGTTTGTGTTTTGATTTTAATTTTGGTTAATACAATAAATATTTTTTTATTGTTTTCAATACAACATTTTTTTATTTAAATACACTCTTTTTTTAATATTTTTAACACATTTTATACGTTAAAAAGCTCGATCAATAAAAACAAAAGAGGTGAAGTAATCGAAAACTTTAACCAACTTTAAAGGTAAGACTACAAAGGAGGAGTCAGGAAGCATATGAGAAGTACATAACTTAGCCACAGTGCAGTTTAGTTCAGTTATGAATTTTTTTTGAGTAAATGTAAATGGACCAACGATAACATGGATCGAAAGTCCCGACGATAGGTCCCTTATGTCATTTCACTTTTTTGTCCTCCTTCTCTCTCCTCTTTTGTTTCTCATTTACTTTTTTTGTCAATTCTTTCGTTATTTCTTTTCGTTTTTTTTTAATTTCCTCTTTTATCATCCTTTAGCAGGTGATTTTATTTGTGTTATTTTTGTTTTTCATCCAAATTTTTGGAAAATATGTGGTAAAAAATATGGGTTGTAAATATATGCCGATTATTTCTTTATTTTTATTTTTGGCCAGATTTTTGGAACAATTAATTTACAACATATGAATGCTCTGTATTGTTTTACAATATAGAATGTAACGTTTCACAATGTATAATGTAACGTTTCACAATATAGAATATAACGTTTCACAATATAGAATGTTATGTTTCACAATATAGAATGTAACGTTTCACAATATAAACTGTACTGGTTTTTTTGGAAAATAATGGAGTAAAAAATATGGGTTGTAAATATATGACAATTATTTCTTTATTTTTATTTTTGTCCAGATTTTTGGAACAATTAATTTACAATATGACTACTCTATATTGTTTTACAATATAGACTATAACATTTCACAATATAGAATGTAACGTTTTATAATATAGAATGTAACGTTTTACAATATAAACTGTATTGATTCATGGGACCTTACAGTATTAACGTTTTAGTACTCTGTACTGTTTTGCTTCATGGGTTTTCAAAATGCAAAAAAAAAAAAAAAAAAAAAATCATCTGCTGAAATGAATGATAAAATAAGAGAATGAAAATAAATTAGAGAGGAAGAGAGAAGGAATTGATAGTCGTGACAAATGAAAAAAAAAAAAAAAAAAGGAAGAAAGTGCTGGAAAAGAGGAAGAGAGAGTGTGGAGGAGAAAAGAAAAAAGTGTGCTGAAAAAGAAGAGAGAGGATGTAAAATTGTCATTACATCATGTGGGTTCCGCGTCGGTCTCGTAGGTCCACGGAATCGTCGATCCATTTAAAAGCTCCCATTTTTTTTTCTTCCTTTGTTAGTTAGATTCACTTTTTTCTAGGAGTACTAGGTACGAGAAAATGATAGTACATATATGATATGATGAATTAGTCATTTATTTTTAGGGAATGATGCAATCTTATATAATGAAGGGAAAAAGAAAATGAAAAAAACAAACACCATTAATTCAATGCAATTATGTATCTACAATGAATATTTTTCTTTTTTGACTTTTGTCATTGAAAAGTTTGGTCTAATTTGGTAATAGTTTTACAGTAAAATTGTGTAATTTCACCAATTATTACTTCGACTCCAACTCATTACATTTTACCCTTAAAAAAAAAAAAATCATTACATTTACACCAAAGAAATATTCTTTAGAATATTATATATATATATTTCTTTTTTTGTTGAAATTTATATATCAATCCACACAATAGTTTATTGCATACTTTTTTTTACTTTTTATTTTTGAATCACAGTATTGCATATTCTTTACATAGTAATTTTTATAATTAAACTATTTCTAATTAAATGTGATAATATATGTATAAGTCATAGCAGTAAATGATGAGACTTGAGAGTTGGGGTGTCAAACAGGCGGGTTGGGCTGGTAGTAGGCGAGTATTAAATGTGTATTAAGTTAATGGGGAATAGGTACTCATTACCCATTCAATTAATGATCTTAATTCAAATGGATAATAGGTAGCTATGGGTACCCATGGTATAATACCTATTATACAAAAATGTAAGGCTTATTTAATGGTTTATGAATAAAATTTTTAATTTTATTTTAATCCTTTTTTTCAAAACGAATTTTAATTCTTTGAATCTATTATAAAGTTTGAAATATTATATATTGTATACTTTTATATTTAATTATATGTAGTTTTTTTGTCCAAAAATAATTTTTAATTTTTTTATATATATATAAATCCTGTGCATGCCCCGACCCCGACCCTAGGCCCAAAACTGGCCCGAGGCCCAAAACTAGACCCGGCCCAAAATCAGCCCAGAACTGGGCTTGAACTGAACTGGCCAGGGCAGACCCGGCCTGAACCCAAACCCAGCCCGAAACAGAAGCCTGAACTCGACTTGGAACCCAAATGAATTTTGAATTAGTATTTATAAGTGGGTAATTTAAAAATATTATAAAAGAATAAATGAGAAAAAATCGCAAAGTAATTGTTAAACACGAAAAACAAAGAAAATGAAAAAATAAGTTTGAAGAAAAATAAATAAAATGGCCCCACTAAAATAGGTAGGTGAGTTGTTGGGTTTTTGTTTATACTTTTAAGGGTAATTTTGGATGGGTATTTTTGGTACCCATGATGAACTACTCTAAACCCGCCCATTACATATTTAGCCCAAGCCAGTCCAGCCCATTATGTTTTTAGGTGGGTTTTATTGGGTTAAAACCCAATTGGTTCGGACGATTTTTGGGTTAGTTTTTGCTACCCCTACTTGAGAGTATGTTGTATACATATTTTTATCCTTGAATTGTACCATTGTTATCTTTAAATTATGGAATTTGATGTTTAATTTAACTAATTATGAGTGTTTTCGAGTTAGAGACCATTTGGAGAAAAGTTGATGAGAACTGGACAAAAGCGAAGAAAAGTTGGAGAAAATGAAGGACTAACCAATTTTGGAAAGCCATAACTTGAATTACACAACTCTAACTTGAGTGATTCTTAATCTTAGGGAAAGCTTAACTATAACTTTATGAAGACAATTTTGCCCAGTTTCCTCTTCCTGATGCTCAAAATGGGTGAAAAGTTGGATAGAATTCTGAAAAAAAGAAAAATAAAAAAAGGAAGTAGCAGAGAGTCGCGGCTGCAGTTCCACAGCCACAACTCCAGTAGTTCCATTTTATTCCCAATGAGGCCCTCAATGACATGTTTTCTTGCAAATTTGGTCTTCCTATGATGTATAAAACATCCATTCTCATTCAGATTTAGGAATTCTATAACTTAGTTATAGTCTTTAGTCACTAACCCCTTGTTCTGAAGGTAGGTGCCTAACGCTGAAACAAGGGGTTAGATGCCTAATCCCTTGTTCCAACTGTTTTTTTTTTCCTATTAATCTTTTATGATTAATTGTTAAGGTAAATGTTATAATTATGTGTTTATAATTTAGACATTATAACGCATGGTCAGAAAAGAAGGATTTAACTCAGCCCGGCAGTGAATTTCGGCATGGGGTGGGATTTGCAAAAGATTGAATGTGAAATGGGGACACCAAAACGGGGTGTATATAGGGGGTTAGTTTTGGAAATGAAAAATATAAAATACTCTCTCTCTCTCTTGCGTTTAATATATTTTTGTTTTACGTTTAACTTCTCCCTCTTCATTTATATCGTGCTAGGTTTGTATCCTCTTGCATTTATGTCGTGTTATGTTCTTATCCTCGTGAGAATTGCCAACCCTCCTTCGAACCAAACATGACAAGTAGCATTAATCTGACATATATTTTTGGCAAAAATGCAGGAAGTATAAGGGCATCCCCAATGGTTGGGTAGATACTGACATGACAGTCAGCATCTACCTAACCAATTGAGTATTTACCATTGGGGAATTGGGGTAGAAGCATGGGTTTTTCTACTTGGGTAGAAAAACCTCTACCCTGGTAGAGAAGCTGCAATGTGGGCCATTTTTCTTTTTTTTTTTTGGCTGCTAGCCGTTGTTTGGGTTAATTAAAATTAAGCAAGCAACGGCTATATGCTCTAGCCATTGCTTGCTTAATTTTTTTTTTTTTTGCTTTTTTTTAATTAATTAATTTTGGAACGACTAGTTTTTAACGGCTTGTTTTTTATTTTTATTTTATAAATATATGTTTATGTTCCCCATTCTCTATCAATTCACATTCTCACTCTTAATTTTCTTCACATATTTATCATTTCTCATACTAAAAAATGGATAAAGATTCAATCACAAATTGGTTGAACTTTTCCAACGTCGAAGAAAATTCACCTTCTCAAAGGTCCAACTTTTGTCCCAATAATGCAAACATTCCTTCCCAAAATTGGTCCGAAAGTCAAAATTTTTCTTCTCACGGATTTCCTAGAGCTCCATACTTTCAAGGATTTCCTCCATACGGATTTTCTCCGCAAGGATTTCCTTCTTTTGGACTTCCTCCTCATGGATATTCGCCATCGAGTTCAGGGAGGGCTAGCACAGATGGAAGGAGCTCCGACCAAGAGTTTGTGACACCATCTCCACAAGGACTCGAGAGCATTCATCTCGATGTTGATTCGGACTCCAACGATAAAGTCAATCCTACACCGCTAGAGAAGATGCCTTATTTGTCTATAGAAAATGAACTCCTAGCACAATGTTGGATCGATTTTAGCACTGATTCAGTGGTAGGAAATGCTCAAAAGTTGGATCAAATGTGGAAGAGGACCTCTGCAGTGTAAAACAAAAATCGTCTAACGAACACTCCGAAGGGGGATTGGGCTAGCTTGAAATCACATTTTCACACACTTCAGAGGCACACAAAATTGTTTTCTGATTGCTACAATAGGAGCGCGAAGATTTGGGGAAGTGGCAAAAGTGACGCTGATAGAATTGAAATGGCAAAAAAAAGAATACATGAATCATCATAGCAAGCAAAGTTTTAAGCATATTGGAGTGTGGAGACTTCTCAGTGATTGTCCAAAGTTCACAGTGGTTGATGGTGATGTTCATAGCAAAAAAAAGACAAAGACTTTGGAGGCAGGAGCCTACGCATCCTCAAGTGCTGCTGAAGAAGATGATACGGATCGTGTTCGTCCAATTGGGCAAAAGGCAGCCAAAAGGAATGCTAAGGAAAAAGGAAAATCAAGCGAGTTTGGAGAAATCAGAGAGAGTCTCAATACAAAAAATGCATTTATGTCACGATAAACCAAAACAAAGGAGTACAAAATTCTCATGAAAAATACTGACGATATGACACCGGAGCAACTTTCTATTCACCAGTTCATGTGTGAAGAAATCAAGAAGTCATGGGGAATGTTGTAATTTTTTTGGCTTATATCTCGATGTACTTTTTTATGTTTGCTTGTACTATTTTCTGTTTGTTTGTATACCTTTATTTTTGGTTTGTATGCTATATTTAGCAAAAAATATGTAATGTTATTTTCGTAATTCTAATATAATTCTATTGCTTGCTAGCCGGTGTAAAAGTAACCGTTGGGAAAACAGCCATTGTATACTAGCCGTTGAGAAAATTTCCGTTCCAAAAGTATTCACTAGGAAACTAGCCGCTGTAAAACTAACTATTGGAAAACTAGCTGTTGTAAAACTAGCTGTTGGAGCTTGTCTATATATTTAGGTATGACACTTCATATTTCCACACAACGAAATTTTTATATTCTTGGCATAACTTCACATTTCCACACAACACTATCATGTCTTCGTCTCATAACTTCTCCACCTCTAGTGGTAGTGATAATGATGAAGTCATGGAATGGCTGATGGATGACACAGAAGAAGGAATGCTTCTTGAGCTTATGGAAAGTACTTCTAGTAAACGCTCAAGAAGGTACTTGCATCGGGATTGTGAGGGTGCACACAATAGGCTTATGGAGGATTATTTCTTGGAAAATCCAATTTGGGGTCCCAACACATTTTGACGATGTTTCCAGATGCGTAAAGAGTTATTCACTCGCATTGTGGCTGGCTTAGAATTTTACCATGAATATTTTCAATGGAGGGTCGATGCGACGGGTAGAAAAGGTATCTCACCACTTCATAAATGCACGGTGGCTATTAGGCAACTGGCATATAGTGGTCCGGGTGATCATTAAGATGAATACTTATGAGTTGCTGAAACAACAGTCCCTTGATTGTTTGACTAACTTTTGTAGATGTGTGATTGAAGTATTAGGCGCTTATTATTTGAGGAAGCTTAATGCGGTTGATTGTCAACGCTTGATACATATGCATAAAATCAAGCACGGCTTCCTTGGGATGCTTGGTTGCCTTGATTGTATGCATTGGGAATGGAAAAATTGCCCGGTCGCTTGGCAAGGCCAGTTTACTCGTGGTGATCATGGAGTCCCAACGATTATGCTCGAAGCGGTCACATCTGCAGACCCGTGGATATGACATGTTTTGTTTGGAGTTGCAGGGTCAAGTAATGACATCAACGTGCTTAATCAATCCCCGTTGTTCAACGATGTTTTACAAAGATATGCGCCGAATGTTAATTTTACTATAAATGACACTCAATATACGCAAGTATACTACCTAATAGACGGAATCTATCCGGAATGGGCGGCTTTTGTGAAGAGCTTTCAGTGTCCTCAAGATCCGAAGAGGAAAAAGTTCAAGGAAATGCAAGAGGCCGCCGGGAAGGATGTTGAACGAGCATTTGGAGTGCTTCAAGCTCGTTGGGATATGATTAAAGGCCCAAGCCGTTTATAGTACAAAGATCACTTGAAACATATCATGCTTGCTTGCATTATTTTACATAATATGATTGTAGAGGATGAAGGGGATAAAGCATCCGATTGGAAGGACGAATCCTAAGGCAAAGAATCGAGCAACAATAATGCTCCTCCGATAATACAAGGCTCTGTCGGCGCATTCAATGAATATCTCAAGAGGAGTTCCGAATTACGTGACATGGAAAAACATTATCAACTTCGAGCTGACTTGATTGAGCACGTGTGGGCACAATGTGACAATAATTAGGAAGTTCTTAATTTAGATTTGTTTATTTATATATGTTAGACGTTGCTTTGAATTATATGTTTCTGTAAAATTCAAGGAAATCGTTTTGCTTTCTGTGTTAAATTTTAATTATTGTTAAATTTTTTTTGTGTTGGAATTTCTTTTAATTAATTTATATATGTGTTAATTTTAATTAATATATAATTTAAAAATAAAATATGTTTATTAAAATATTATTAATAATGATTAATTGTATATAATTAAAAATAATAAAGTAAATGAGTAAATATAAAATAAGATGTAGATGATAGTTGATAGTAGGATCATGAATAGTTACTTTTTGGGCATGATTGTTGGAGAGAAATATGTTTGTAGATATTAAGTGAGGTGACAGTTGATGTGGCAATAAAATACCTCCAAAAGAGGTATAACCATTGGAGGTGCCCTAAGTTGCCGTTGTTGAGTGCTGAGTCTGCAGACTGCTGACGTAAGTCTCAATCATCCTTCAACCAACCAAATGTCGCCATGTCAGACTCTACCATTTTGGAACGGAATTGATATTTGCAGCGACGGTTTCGATATTTGCAGCGACATTTTTGCGTGAAAAGACCGAAATACCCTTGGGGTAAAAAAAATTTAAAATTTTCCAATCTGCTGGAATAATTAAAAAAAAAAAAATCCAGAACCATCGCCGGGCGCCGGCGATGGTTTTATCCACCATCGCCGGCGCCCGGCGATGGTTATCCACAAAACCATCGCCGGTTGCCGGCGATGGTTCTGGCCCCCCTTAACCCTTCACATTTTTGATATTTGCAGCGATCACCGGGCGGATCTTTGCCAATCCGGTAAAAAATTAAAATTTTCGACAAAAATACTAACAAATTCGGACATAATACAACTAAAATAATCAAACCAACTATCTAAAACAATACCGCAAAATATTTTAACTTTCGCCACTAACATTTTTCCGATCCGAGTCGTCTCGATTTTGCCGGCGACCGGCGATGGTTTATACAGAACCATCGCCGGTGGTTTTCCAAAAGGGGCATGATGGTTTTACCAAAACCATCGCCGGCGACCGGCGATGGTTTTACCTTTTTTTTTTTTTTAAAATTTTCCAGCAGCCCTCTCGGGTGGATTGGAAAATTTTAATTTTTTTCCCCAAGGGTATTTCGGTATTTTCACAAAAAAATGTCGCTGCAAATATCGAAACCGTCGCTGCAAATATCATGCCCCTTTTGGAATCATCTATTTGTTGGTAATATACTATATATATATATAAATATTGTCAAAATAAAAATAAAAAAATTAAGCAATTCTAGTCTGGACTGTGGAGTCCAAGCAGAAGCAGCAGCATGGCATTTCTCTTTGTCTTTAGCAGCACATTGGTAGGCTTTTCCCTGTACATTATTCAGTGTTAAAATAATTGGACCGGCCGGTTAGACCAGGGTTAACTGGCAACCGGTCTGGTTTGACATAGGAAATGGTAAATGAAAAAAACTCGGTTACCTTGGTCAAAACCAGAATTAAAACAGGAACCAGTGTCAACCCAGTTTTTTCATTTTTCTTTTCCTTGAAAGTTTTTCTTCTTTTTGAAATATTTTGCATCCCTTCTCCTTTTATACGGGAACTTATTCCTTTCCACAACCGATGTGGGATGTGAAAAGTCTGAAATAAATAAAAAAATTAATTATATCAAGTCAAGATTTGAATCTATGTCTTCAAGATGAGGAAAACTTTTATAGAAGAACAGTTAGCCATTAAGCCAATCATACATCTATGATAAATTAGCCATTAAATAATTTATATTATTATTTCATTTTAAAAATTATCTTTTTAATATTACAAAAATTAATTATTTATTAACTATGAGATATATAATATTTTTAATATATTTATGACATCACCGGTTCGACCCCTTAACCCCGGTTAAACCCTGATTCCTGAGCTCAGCCGGTTCAACGTCCGATTTGATTTGTTAAACATTGACATTATTTACACCCCCTGCCACCCCTTAACCCCCCTGCCCCATCAACCCCCCACCCCAGCTTTGCTGCAGGATTGTCACCTACTTCATTCCCTGATGTTCAAGTTCAAGTTCAAGTTGAACCAAATATCCTAACCAAATAACACAACACTCCAGAATCAGAAGAGAGGAGAGGGAACTCGAGGTCTTGGCTAGGCGAATTCGTCAGTCATATCACTACAGTTTAAAATTAATTATTACAATTTTCAATACGATATGAGAATCAAAATTTAACTTATAACGTAATAAGGCGCGTCAATTTAGAATATGATCTGGCTGCTATGCTTAATCTTGGCTTAGTGCATGAGATCGAGTTCAAATCCCCACGACTACAATGATTTGTGTAGGCTTATAAGGGTAAGTTGTTTTGTGGCGGAAGATTAATCTTTTTTTTTTTTTTCCTTTTTTAAAAATCATAATAGGGATTGGTTAGACCATCTCCAACGAGAGTCAAAATTGGCTCTCGTTGTGAGACATGCCATTTTTCCAGGGTAGTCAATTTGGAACCATTTCTGGCTTCGGAAAAATTGGCCGAAGCCAGAAATGGCTCTAGCAAAGGTTAGATCCATTTTTTGACTCCAACATTTTATTCATTTTTTTGTACTTTTTTACATTAAAAAAATGCTATTTGGCTCCAAAAATAATACCAAAGTAATACTATAATAATATATATAATTGACTTCAAAAAATGGCTCCAATTGTTGGACAATGGCATAGATGGAAGCCATTAATGGCTTCTATTGTTGGAGATGCCCTTTCCCATATTATGAAAGCGTATAGAATAAACAAAACCGAGTCAAAGATGACTTACAACTATTTATACTTATAATAGTTTTTTATTGGTTGTTTTCGAAGGCAATAATCATAATAAGTACATGCTAGTTCATTCTTTTATGACTAATCTCATTTTTTAACACGTGAAAAACCCGTACAAGTTATAGGGGTGAAACCTTTCTTAAGGAATAGTTTATAGCTTGCAGTGCGTGATAATAACTCGATTATCGAGAAAAAGTAAGAAGAGGGGAGTGGGGGAGGCCGGGAGTCTCCCCCGTTGCGGCACCCTCCCCCACCTATAGCTGGGCGTACATAAAACGACTGCAATCAAAGTGTCTTCATCGTATTGTGTCGAATCAAAAGTTGGGAGTGGGCTCCTGTGGTGAGTTGTATGTAGACACCCCCGTTGACTGGACTGAAACTCAACTCAGATACAAGTTGATGTACGGTGGAACTCTCTCTCACGTTGTACACTGCAACTCACAGTCACTCTAATGTCTTTTTGTGCTCAGATCTCCTCAACCTTAACCTCAATCCTCACCAGCTGAGCGAATTTTGTGTGCTTACAGAATTTCAACTCTGGAAACTACTTTCGAGATTTGTGCTTATACTCTCTCCATCCTAGGGATGTTTCTGTTTCGAACTGTGTTTTGTAATTTAAAAATAATTATGTTATTAGACTCTTTTAATGAAACGTGAAGAATATATCGTGTATATATATATATATATATATGCTAAGGATCCTATTTTGTAAATTTTTTAGTAATGAATTCTTTGAATGTGACGGATGGGGAAGTAATTAAGTTGGTACGAGTCCGTGCAGGTACAGCTCCATGCATGAATGTGATGGTCATTTGTCATATCACTTTTAAAGCCCTTGTTTTTCTGTTGTAAATTAATCCTCGAGACTTGTACAACTAACATTTTGGAGTTAAATTGATTAGCAGAATTGGAGGAACGAGCTAGTGTTCCATTGATTAGTGTTCAGGATGCCACTTAGATGTTGGGGGTTCAATTCCTACTTTTATTTTATTAGAATAGTTGAAAGGTAAAACCATTTATGAGTGGCATGTTAAAACTCCAGACATGCATGACTCTTTAATTTTATTGAGTTGAAAGAATTATTATGTTTGCTTAACTAAATTGAGATTATTTTTCCCATCTTTCACGCCCTACAGTATTTTTTTAAAACATGTTCTTAAACAAGTGAGAATTTCTATATCTTCCCATAAATAAGCACGATTTTTTTTTTAAATAAAAAGTAATTTTATATGAAAATTTATGATCACAGCTTGTATTAGATGATCATTAGCAGTAAATTATATATAATATCGAATTTATATTTCGATACAAAATCTATCTAGCATCATCAAGATTTTGAACATTTCATCTGTTGCGGGATCAATGTAATGTCAGTTAACATGCATTATAAAAGGGAGAAAAAAAAAAGGCAAATCCCTAATGTTTTCCGAGCTCTTGCTGCCCTCGACTTAGCCACTCATCGGGGATGGGGACTGTGCTCACTCGTCGGCAATGCCGCAACAGTAGTTTTGGCTGTCCGAAGCGACTCACCACTTAGGGCCCAAGGATTGATAGAGTTATAGAAGACATCTGATCTCATGAGTTTTATGAATTTTTTTAAGGTAAAAAGTGGCAAGAATACCATAACACACTTGTTGACTTTATACGGGACAACAAATCCCTTTATATAGTCCCATACTTCTAATTTTTTCTGCCCAACTGATCTTAACTTAGGTTAAAGATGTTGAATATGAATTCACATTAGATAGATTTTTAAAATTGAATTAGTAATATAAATTGGAATTAATTGAGAATTAGAGATTTTAAAGGGATTTTTTTTAAATCTGAGCTTACCTTAGATATTTTAGAAATACAAATTTAATAGTAGAGTAGGAATTTTAGGGATTCAATTATATATAAAAACTAAAAATTTTGAATTTTAATTAGGGACCCTAGTTTAAATGAATCTAATTTACGCGTAGAATATAATTGTCGCTCATTCATCAAATCAAACGAGCACAATAGAAACCAATGCATTACTAACTGTCAACCAATAAAATAATTTGATATATATTAACATTTTTATTGTATTTATAATTGTGAATTAAAATTTTATGCAGTTACATTTCTTTAATCGCACAAACAAAATTTCTTTTACACTATACCCTTAAAATTATTTTTTGCTTTATAAATAGAATTTGCCACTTGACAATAAAATGGATACTGATGATGGACTTCTGGGATGATAAATACTGGTTATTTTACCCTAAAACATTTTGGGCTCAAAATGTCATATCCAGACTATAGGGCTTTTGGGCATCATGACAACATCAATTGGGCTCAGAAGCTAGCATTATTTGTTGGCTTATTTTGATTTACTTTGGGCTGGGCCAGATTTTAAAGTATAGTTTTGGAAAACATGTAAACGAAGAAGAGTCTAAAGTGGGTTTTCAAAAAACCGTGAGTTTATTCTTATCAAGTTTGCGAAGCAAAGTAAGGAGAGATTTTTTTGTCTCACGTGTGAGGGGCAAAGTGAGGAGATTTTTTTTCGTCTCAAGATTGCATAACAGTGTTTCCAATGCCAAATGCGAAAAACCCATTTTCAAAATCCAGTCTAAGAAAACAATTTTTAGATTAGTGCCGAACAAGATTTTGAGTTTTGAAATGATTTTTGAAACACAAAAACACCTAAAAAGCCCGCAAAACCTCGTAACGAGCATGCCCTTTGTTTCTTCCTAGTTTAGTTAGTTTTGGATTTATTTGCCTTGGGATATATAGTTAAATTTTATTATCTAAATTTCTTAATTACTTTCATGATCTAGTTTAAGACACTAATTTTTGAATGGTTAGACTAAATGTGCGGAATATAAAGAGGCTATACATGTTGCCCATGAATTAGGGTTCTCTCTTGTTCGGACCTTGGAGATTCTGCTATGGTAGTGTTGTCGGTTAAAGAGGAAATCGCTCCATCTTTGGAATGTGTGCACTTGCTAAAACTGGCGAAAGTCGTTACACATGAATTGAACCTTCAGGAGTGGAAATGTAATAGAACATGTGGCCGTTAAGTATGCTACTTATCGTGATGATGTAAAAAGCTGGTGGATAACCATCTCGCAATCGTTATTGGACGACTTCTACAGCCTTTAGTAAAAATGTGTTTTGTTATTATTATTTTTCTTTGTTTCAAATAAAGAGTGATAAGAAGAGTTAAATAGTAAAGTGAATGTTGTGGCATGAGTTAAAAAAGAAAATACTATTCATGCATATTTTTATTATAATGGGTAAATATGTCTTTTAATCCATGTCATATCATCTACTATACGTTTAACTTTACAGATTTACTATTATCAACAATTTTTCTAAAAAAATAAAAATAAAAATAAAATAGAGATTTTTTGGATTTAGTGTGATTATTCTCTAACTTTGCAAAATCTGTCATTATATCAACATTGAACAATTGAAGTCGAATAATTAATAGACATGGTCACGATTTCGGTTTAAACTGGAATCAGTCCAGTGGTTCCTGAACAAAACTAGAACCGTGATAGATAGTTCAGAAACCAGGACTAGAAGCAGTCTCAGGCAAGTCGATTATGACTTTGAACCTAGTGTGTTCAACATTTTTCTTAAGATATATATAGTATAAAATTTTACTTTTTTATGTTTTACGAATCATTTAAAGATTATTAAGTGACAACATTTTGTTTCGTAACTTGTTAGTTTTCCTTCATTTTTATTACTTTGTAATTTTTATAATACATAGTCGAAGTTAGAAATTATATTTACTAACTAAAATCTAGAAAAGAAGATAACGGTTATTATTGAATTGAGAATATAAGAAACTAATTTCAAAATTTAACTAATGAATTGATGATACATGAGAATATTAGGAGAAACAATTAGGATGTCAACTTTTTTTATTTTCTAATTTCAACAACTTCTTTCCTACAGACCGAGAAAATTCAAAATCAGAACCAGCCCAAAACAAAACTACCAATTTCTTAACCAAAAAAAAAAAAAATTTTTTTTTTTTTTTGGGGTGAAATTATGATATAAGGACTAATTAAAAATATTGTACGATCAAGTTTACGACTATACGAGTGATTTTGAAGTTCGAACACGAAATAGAAAGTTGGTTAAATTCGAAATTTGGATATTGAATTGTGGTCTAACGGTAAAATTGCAAAAGACCTTCGCAATGGTTTCACACAAGTTGTTGTAATATGAAGTGGAGCTCACTAGGTCCCAGTTCCAAAAAAACAAAAAAAAAAAAAAAAATCAACAGTTATACTTTATTTTACTATAATCGTGATATTTCATCAGTTAAACTCGATGTACGAGATTTCAACAATTAAATTCATAAGGCGAATTATATTTACTCCCTGAACTTTGGGTATATAACTACGAAATCAACCCTCTTGTATTGAAAAATACAAATAACCCTACGAACTCACCACGGCAAAGTCAAAATCGGCAAAATAAATAACCCCATGTTGTTTTGATTTTGTTTTTAAAATATCTTCCACAATTCTTTTAGCTTTTTGGTTTTGTACAACTTTTTATGGTTTTGACCTTATCGTCGAGTTCGTCCAGGGAGTTATTTGTATTTATCAAAATAGCATGGATAGATTTGAATAGTTATATCTAAAGTTCATAGGGGTAAATGTAATTTGCTCAAAGTTATAACTACGATACATTAACAACTAAGAATAATACGTGTATTTGCACAATATAATTACAATACTTATAAACTCTATATGCATACCATTATACCGTCAAATTCGTCGAATACAAACTTTTACAAAATATTATTCCATTCATTAATTAGTGTTATTTTTTCTCTGGCGAGCGCGTATCTTGTACGATGTAATCAAGTGTTACGAATGAGTCCACACTTGTCAGAAGAATATATGTGGCTGAATTAATCAGGATTCGTGCTACAAAGTGGGCAAATTAAAGGCTTGGTGGCCAAATTTGAAGTAGGTCAACATTGTGGTCAACGGTGTACAAGACTGAATGGTACCTAGACCCATTTTGCAGTTGGGAGTCAGGTATAGAAGTAATGATGAGATTTGAGAAATTAAACCAAGAATTTGGCCCTTTGGTAGGAAATTTCTTTTCTAATATTTTGAATTATAATATATAGCAAAAGAAGGCCACGGCAGGAGATTCATAATTAACCCTTTTGACCCACACAAAAATACTTGTTCGATTCATCTCACAACACGTGTGACAGCAAGAAAAATATGACGAGTCACAATTTTTTATTCGGCACAAATAACACGAATATATAGCTTAAGGAATACGGTATTATTGTTGGAAATGTCGATATGTAAACGTAGCAACCAACTCGAAAATGAGTAAATAATTTATAATACAACACGAAAGTATACTATAATATTGACGGAAGATTTGTGGGTCAAATGAATCAACATAAATTATTAAATAGATAAGAATGTTAGTTAGAGAGTATCGACCCCAAAATTTACCAATTTGAACCCGTTAACCCGAGTCACTACACGAATTGGTAACTCTAGAAAAATTGCTCTTTTACTGTCTTAGGATTGGGTTTAGGGTTGTGTTAGGACCCATATGATAAAAATTAATGCTTATATATGAATGCTTAATACTAAAATCATAATGTTGAATTGATTAAACACTTAACATCTTAATGCTGAAATATATTTTCTAAACATTCAAATCAGAATGCTTAATCACTCAGATCTTGTTTGACAAATATGCTGATTTTAATGTTGAAAACTTAAAAATGTACCATTTTACTCTTGCGTTGAATTTTTTATATTTTTATATACAAAATATCAAGTTTTATAATAAATATAAATTATGATTAATGGAAAACATAAATAAACAAAATAAGATAAAACACATTAAATTGAATGATTAAAATACAATATATATATATATATATTACACTTTATTAAAACCCCTAAAAATGAAACATGAATCTATTATTGTACTCCAAAAGAAATTAAAAATTTTACAATAAAACTCATACATAATTAATAAATTATATAAGTAATATCGTAAGAATGAAATTCACAAAAGCGGCTAAATGACATAATTTATTAAATAAATTTTTAATACTAAAAAACAAATTAAATTTTATTTGATAATATTATGACGAAAAAGTTTAAAATACGTGGTATGCTAATGAAGGGAAAAAAATAATTATAGCTAAATCAATATGAATAAAATAAAAGGTAGTTTCGGAAATCAAACATGAATTATTTGAAAATTGTTACGTAGATTATTAAGATATAAGCAATAAGCTGATTTTTTTCGCTTAAATTTTTGTAAAGGAAATAAACAGTGCTTAAACGATTAAAATGTTTGAATTTTTGTTATTAAACGCACTAAAAGTCATTATCTCTTAATCAAATAATTTTAAGCATTAAGTAGAGTTATCAAACATACCCTTAGTCTTTTTCTTAAGTATTTTACTCTATACTTCGCAAAAATGAATAGTTTTAGTTCCCCTGAGTGGTTATAATCGGTTTTTGTTGACCAAATGTATGGTTAACGGTTACTTGAGCACAAAATAACAATTGAAAGAAATTTTGGGTTAAACTATACAAGGAAAATGCTCTTTCTTTTTCTTTTTTTTTTTTTTGTTTTTGTTTCTTAGAATTGATTTGAAGTCTACGTTTTGAAAATTAAATTGTGAGTGGCATTTTGAAGCAGTGTGGTCAAAATTGAACAGGAATAGCAAATCGGTTCAAAGAAATGATCAAAATTCTCAACTTTATTGGACTAAATGATAAAAATTAGATAAGTGTCATAAATCATTTTAATTCCAAAATAATTAATTAAAACCATTAATATTATAGTTTTAAATACTGCATATTCATTTCATAGATAAAATAATTAAAAAAAAATTCAAATCATTAAACTTGTAAGGTTAATATTTGTAGCATTTTATAATCGTCTCAACCCCAAAACTGAGATCATGTTACAAAACAATGATATTTTCCATTCCTATTTTCAAACGATTTGAAGACAAACAGCAAAATATTCTGAAATCTACTTGATTGAAGCAAGAAAAAGAGGCACAATTATAGCTTGCAAGAAGATGAAATAAAAACTTTAGGAAAACAAAAACCGGGGTTAATGGTTCAACCCTAGTTCCGGTTTAACCCCTATTTTGATCCAATTTGACTCAATCAAACTTTCTTTTTAATTAAATATATATATATATATATATTTTTAAGTACAATAAAATCGAACCGTTTATATTACTGATTCGAGATCTGACCGGTTTGACTGGCCGAGTCGAACCGAGTCAAAGAACACTGTTTTGAAGCCACTCCTTTTGGTACGCCTCCAGTTTGGCAGTCCAGATAAGGCTTATATATATTAGGTCAAGAGCACAATTGAAATTAAAAGAGAGTTCCATATACTTTTTAGGACTAAAAGGGCACGTTAAACCAGACAAAGAAATAAGGGTATGGTAATGATGAAAATTTTGATTTTCAAACAATGCAGGGATGGAAAAAAAAAAAAAAAAAAAAAGATCCCAGCAGGCAAGTATTGAGATTAAAATTATAAAAAAAAAGAAAAGAAAAGTATTTTCGCTCTGTTTGGATTGTAATTCAAATATGGGATTCTTCCATAAGCAGGAAATATTTTTTTGGAAAATTGTGTATGAAATTGTTGATGATGATACTATTTTTTAAATAATGTGTATAATTTTATAGGAAAATTTAAATTTCAGATTTTAAATGTAGTAAAAAATGAGAGTGTTTGGTTATAAAGGTTCGGAGTGTTGGGAGACTAAATATAAACATGAACATGAAGGTAGCAGAAATGAGAATGTTGAGATGGATGTGTGGGCATACTTGGTTAGATAAAATAAGCAAGGTGAGCATAAGAAATAAAGTAGGACTAGCCTCAACAGATGAAAAAATGAGAGAAATACGCCTAAGATGGTTTGGACATATACGTAAGAGATCCCTAAACGCCTCAGTAGCAGCGGATTTACATTGGGGGCACGTGCCCCCGGTGGCCCCCTCGCCCCTTGTGTATATTTAATAATATTTTTGAAATTTCTTTTATTATATCAACCTAACGTGCCCCCACTAGTTGTTTGAAATATTAATTAAACATAAGTAATACATAACACATAGCTACTTGTATTAAGGTTATGTTAATTTTTTCCATAAAGTATTAGTAAGATTCACAACACATAGTCAAACTGTATTAAGATTGTGTTTTTTTGTTTTTTTTTGTTTTTTTACCTGGAGTATTAGTAATATTGATATTGATTAAAACTAAAATTACATTCAAAGTGAAAATATAAAGAATTACTAGACAATTTTTTAACTATTTTCTTTTATTATTGTGTCTCCACTAAATACAATTTATAGCTCCGCCACTGCGCCTCAGTAAGACAGGTCGAAAATAGAGAGACAAATACCATTAAAAGGGGTAAAGGAAGACATAAAAAGAGTTGAAAAACAACTTTAAAATATGATATATCATATTGAATATAAATAAATCTATGTTCCATGAACGTACATGATGACGAAATATGATCCATATAGCCGATCTTAAATAATAGAATAATGCTCAGTTGTTGTTGTTGAAATTTTTCCTAAAAATGTACCCCAAAAACGAAGGAAAAAAAAAGAGAGCCAATTTTCCAAAAAGTATACTTTCGTTTCGTAAGCAATAGCATCAGAAAAAGTAACTAGTTCCACAAGGGAGGAAGAAATCCCTGGAATGTCATGCCACGGATTGGAAACGGTCCAATTTGACACCAAAATTTTCATCTCATTAGTCTTCCTACAACTACAAACACACCAGTTGACTTGACTAACTTCCTTCATTTGCTTGGTTTGGTAAGTCTTCCACTCAATTTATTTCTTTTTCTTTACTCAATATTATTGTAGTCGATCAATAACGAGTGAGTGATTGGGTTTGCCTAATCAAGTCAAGTATTTTTAAACAAATATTCTATCTATCTCAATAAACAGGTCGTATTAGAATTATAATTTAACTAAAAGTTATAAATATGAACTCTTTTAAATTGTGATGGGTCAATAAAAATCGATTTTAAGGTGAATATGTAGTTTAGTCAATGTTTGGCCTAATGAGTCTAAGGAGCTCAAACAATTTCTTTTCGTCGATCCTATGAACTTTTAAGGTGTATTAAGTTTTATATTTCATTTCGTAAGAAGAATGATAGAGATTTCATTTTACTTAATTAGGTTGATAGAGGTCATAGGCAGACCTACCTAAAGATACCTTTGAAAGACTTTGGTGGAAGGGGCTTTAACTTTAGTCAGAATAAAAGATTATCTCGTTCATGATAGTTTAACTTGATTGGTGAATAGGAGCATACTTTGGATCGAAATTGTAGTGAATACTTCTCGTTTTCATATATTGAAAAAGTAATAAGAATGAGAGGTCTCTTAAGCTTTTTATCATCCTAGCGTCGAGCAATTTTTCCACAGGACCTCCCCTACAGTATCGTCACCGTAATAGAGTTTAATCACCAAGTTTGAAATAGAATGGTGTAATTCCTCTATGCCTAAACCAAGAACAAAAAGCTGATAGTGAGTCAATCGACTAATTCAAGTTAATTCAATAAAACATGAGAGTTAATATCCCATTTAATTGTTATCATTCAATTGAATCCAATTCAATTGTTTTAATAAAGAAACAGTGAATTTGAAATTTCTATTTTCAAAATTTTAGAACAGCAAGTTAGGGCCTGTTGGTTAGAAGGTTTTGAGAGAGGTTTTCAAAAATATGTTTTCTAAGACAAGCAAAGCAACCGAACAAGGTTTTAATAATTGTTTTCAAAAACTTTGTTTAGTAAAAGACTTTTGAGAATTAATTTTTTCAAAAAGTTTGTTTGGTAATGTAGTAGATAGCAAACAAGATTTCCCTTCAAGGTTTGAGTTTAGAAAAAAAATAAATAAATTTTAGCGTTCAAAAAAAGAATTTATTTTTGAAATAAGGTTTTGCAGAACAAAGTTTTGAACCTATACCGAATGAAGTTTTGATTTTAAAACAGTTTTTGAAATCCATAATCTTGCAAAACCAGCTTGCAAAACCTTCAAAGGAACAGGCCCTAAGTAGATGAACGACAAGGGAGTAAAACTTTAGTGCAAAGTTAGGTTAATTAATTTGACTAAAGTTAGGGAGTAAAACTTTAATTAGGTTAATTAAAGTTAGGTTAATTACATTTACCTCTCCCAAAATTTGGTGAAGTGAGAACTGAGAAGTACTCCCGGGTTGACCAAACTTATGCAGGGTATCAAAAAGTCTCCCCATATTTGTGTTTATTTTCGACTTAGAGGAGCATTGGTATGTTATTATGACCAAATTATCGCGGTTATTGATGATTTTCGAAAAACACATGTATATTTGGCGCGCGAGAATGAGAATGGAGAAAATAAACATCTGATTTCTAGGATTGAAATTCCAATGTTTGGTACGCAAAAGAATATGATAATTTCAACCATTACATCATCTAAAAGGCAATTTAAGATTCATTTAATGAGGGATTTATCGATTCAAGGATATCGAATGCCCCATATTCCCATTCTGATTTCCCGCACACCAAACGCACCCCATGATGTAATTAATTATCACTTTACAAGGGAGGGTATTGGTAATTTTTGTAATGCTTGAGAATCAGTTAGTAATATTTCTAAATGAGTGTTATATAATGGTTTCGTTAAATTAATGTTAATCCTTCTATCTTAATTAATTTCATAATATATAAATTTTTAGGAAAAATGGCATTTTTAGTCCCTTATGTTCAGCCTTGTAGCAATTTTAGTCCATTTTGTTTACATGTGGCAGTTTTAGTCCATTTTGTTTGTCACATTGATATTTTTAGTCACTTTTGTTTGTTACCGTAACAGTTTTAGTTCATTTTACCTGTAATTGAAGGTTGAACAGGTCATTTGGGGCCAATCTATAAAATTTATAAATTATGTGTTAAAACATGAATTATAAAATTAAAAAATTGTACTTTTGATTTGATGCCTTAGATTTGATCAATTTTCTTTTGAAATTGAAAATTTTGCCTAATGAGTTTGCAATTTATAACACTTTATATCATTTTAGTGAAAGTCCAAACTCTCAAGTGTCTTAATTTTAAAAGAAAAAAAAATGTATAAGTACTTAAATCAATTAAAAGAGAATTTTGAAATATTTGGTCAAATATAAAGTATGAAAAGTGTAGTTTTTTAATTTTACAATTCATGTTTTAACCCAAAATTTATAAATTTTGTAAGAATACCTCAAGTGACCTATTTAACCTTCAATTATAGGTTAAAGGGACCAAAATTGCTACAATAACAAAACAAAGGTACCAAAATTGCTACGATAACAAACAAAAGGGACTAAAACTACCACAGACAAACAAAAGGGACTAAAACTGCCACAAGCCCAAACGTAAGGGACTAAAATGCCATTTTTCCCAATTTTTTTTATGTTTGGTAAGGTATCTTACCTATGTTCTTATTTAATTTTGAGGTGAATTAATTGTGAAGAATGTATAATTACACTAGTGGAGTTATAGAAAATAAAATAAAGTTAAAAACAATACTTTTCCATTTGGCTAAAAAGATTTTTAAAAATAGGCTACTCCATTGAAATGCAAGGGTGGCCGTTCATGTTGTGCACGAGTTTGCAAGTTTAGATTTGCACGTTGACACTTCCAAATTCACACTATACTTGTTTGAATTATTCATGGTGCCCCATTTAACTTGAGAACACGTTAAAACTCATGCAACTGTAACCTGATTGTTTTATCGTATTCCATTAGTAAGTATTTTTATGACGTGTTAGGAATTACTCGCATCTGGGATCAGAAAGCTCACGCCAGCATCTTCAAACTTTAATTTTAATCATATAATTGTTTGTTATAAATCTATTAAAAATTCAGTTTTAATTCATGTATATCGTATTGGATCGGTGTCGGAAATTGTCATTCTAAATACATGAATAACAACGCATCACAATTGTAATAAAAAAATATAATGCTTTTCTTTTACCGGAATGATTAAACCACGTCTTTAACTTTGGAACGTAATACACGTGAAATAATATCATTTTGAAAGGAAGAAATAGTAACAAAGGGCCAGAGGCATACAGTAAAAAAAAAGGGGAATCATCTATTTAATCTTTACCTTAACAATGGGATGAGTATTGAGTAGGCCCGAAAGGGAGAGAACAACATAATGCCAAATTAAAGTCACACGACTTTGCTTTCTAAGATTGGCAAATAGTAGTAGCAATATGGAAGGATCTTTTCTTTATTTGTAATGTCCTAATCTATTACAAGATCTATGAGTAAGAAAATAAAAATAATATATATAAAGTCGGGTTCAAGCGGTTGTTACTCATGATGAGTCATATACGTTGAGGGTTCGATTCTTATATCGGCTAGTTTCAATTAGGGCTGAGAACGAACACGAACGTTCACGAATAAGCTCGGGATCGGCTCGTTAAAAGCTCGGTTCGAGATCGTTTATTTATTAATAAACGAACATGAACAAAATTTTAAGCTCGATTAATAAACGAACAATAAATGAACAAAAGGGAGCTCGGCTCGATTACGTTCGTGAACAGCTTGATAAGAAAAAATAATTTTTACAAAAAATAAAATAGATATATAATTTATCATTCATATATATTAACATGAAATTACATTTGGTGTAGTGGTAAGACACCAAGAGGGGAACCCAGAGAACCTGGGTTCGAATCCTCCACAATGCTAATTTTGTTTTAGCAAAGTGGAGATCCACAAGGCTAAGGCTCGAGCTCGAGCTCGAGCCGAGCTCGATAAATCCTATACGAGCTCGAGCTCGTATTCCAGGCTCGACTCGAGCTCGAGCTCGAGCCCAAGATAATGAAGCCGAGCCGAGCTCGAACATAGGTGTGTTCGGGCTCGGCTCGGCTCGATATCACCCCTAGTTTCAATCATATATATTTGTGAGCAAGCTGGCAGCACATTGCATGCCGGCATTTGAACTTCTGCCTTGCCCTCCCTAAACCTCCTACCCTACAACGTACCCTACCCACCCCCTACCTTCCATTGTACCCCCATTGTTCTATGAGAAGAGTCTAGAGGTCAAGTTATTTTATGAATCTAAAGTATAATTTTAAACTGAACTTTTTTTAATGGAACGAAAAAAGTAATAGACATGCCATTTTAATAGTTGATTATTAATTTTCTTAAAGAGTAGCACTAAGAAAATTAATAAGTTTAAAAAAAAATAAAATTTGAAAGTGCTACTCTTGAAGGAGTAGCGTGCTACTTAATTAGTCATGCTGCTCTTCAAAGAACTAACAGATACTCCTTCAAGAGCAAAGTGATGCTCAAATTTCTCTTGAACAAGTAGCACTTATCTTTAACTGATACTCCACTCCTTCAACAACAAAGTGATGCCTGAGTTTTGCAAAGGCATAAGAAAAAAATTAATGCATAGACGCAGGTGGGGATGGCGCAGCATCGCATGTATAAACCTCGTTGTATTTGTAACCGTTTTATATGAATTTTTGCCTTGATGCAAAACAAAATATTTAATTCTTCTTTCATATGCTCCGGATGACTTGAGATCTCTACTGACAAACCATTTCAATAGTACGGGTGTTGTCGTGCCATGAGGCACGATTTAAAAGAAAAGGGAATACGGAGACATGGAGAAGGACTCCAACACCAAAAGGGTAGCCCCTATCGAGGAGCTATTTCACTTGAGATCACTACTACATAATTGACTTTTAACGGCTGTGCTTTAACAGCAGAAAGACCAAAACCGCCATTAAAAAGAAAGTACGGACTTTCTACGGCAGTTCTATATACAATCGCCGTAGAAAGATATTATCTACGGCGTTTATTTGATAACCATCGAAGCAAGTAACTTTCTACGGTGGTTATTAAAACTGCCGTAGAAAGGGACTTTCTACGGCGGTTGTAAGAAAACCGCCATAGAAAGTCCCCTACTTTCTATGGCGGTTTTCTTACAACCGTCTTAGAAAGTCCCTTTCTATGGCAGTTTTCGAATAACCGCCATAGAAAGTTACTTACTACGGCGGTTTTATTTCTAACCGCCTTAGAAAGTATGTTTCTACGGCGGTTTTAAAAAAACCGCCGTAGAATGTGTGTTTCAAAAATCTTATTAGTAATTCAATGAAATTTGCTATTTTTGAAGTTTTCTTATAATTATTATGTAACAATACTTCAAAATTTTTTGAGGGCCTAAAATAATGGATTGGTCAACTAAAAATTTGAAATTTATTTATTGTTTATCATAACATAAAGGCAGGAGTTTGTTTATAATTAATAAATCTGATGAATTTTACTATAAAAATTGATAAATAGTAAATTACATATTTATTATTAAATTTAAAAAAATTTGAGGGTTAATTTACAAAAAAAGAAAAACTAGAAATTAATAGGAATAGAGGAACGGGCGGGAATTCACAATTACGGGCTTTCTACGGCGGTTGTAATTAAAACCGCAATAGAAAGTTACTTTCTATGGCAGTTTTTAAGAAACCGCCATAGAAAGTAACTTTCTACGGCGGTATCTTCATAACTGCCATAGAAATCAAGTTTCTATGGAAGTTTTTATTAAAACCGCCATAGAAACTTGATTTTGTTTGAATTTTAAGGGTTTCCTTTTGTTTCCATCTCCAGCCAACCGCGGCTTCCCCCTGTTTCCATCTCTAGCAAACCGAAGCCGTTCTCTCGTCGCCGGCACCCATCCTCTCGCCGCCGGTTTTTTCTCTTGTCTTCCCCTGAAGCCGTTCTTCCGGCAGCGTTGATAACAAGACCCGCTGTCACCCAACTCCGGAGATGGTTTCTTAATCGGCCATCACCCATCACTTGGAGTTAATCCCCCATCATAATTTCACCTCAATCGGTCATTGTTGTGGGCTTCAAATCATAAAAAAGATTATATCGAATAGTTTCAACTTTATTTAACCTTTACAAATTGTATTGTTACTTGATTATTGCGATTGGCCTAGGGTTTATTATTAGTGTTAAATTCGAGTTTGGTGAGATGATGAATGATTAAATTCGGGTTTGATTAGTGTTAAATCGGTGATTTATTGTATGTTCCATTTTATAATTTTCCTACTAATTTTGGTTTGATTTATTCTTAAAATTGATTAGGTTGAGATTGGATTTTTGTATATATATATTGGCTGTTTACTTCAGGATTATGTTGTTATTGTATTGTTCTTGCTGTTAATGATTAAATTAATTAGAATTTGATGGATGCACGCAAAATTTTTGTGAAGTTTGGTGGTTGTTCGGTTTATTAGAATGGAAGTTTTTGATATATATATATTTTGAATAAATTTGAAATATATATATATATATATATAGATATATATATCAAAAACTTTCTACAGTTGTTCTTGCTGTTTTTGATATATATATTTTGAATGCAGAGATAAAAAAATGAAATAATAAATTTTTTTTTTTTTTTACAAATTTGGTACTTTCTACGGCTGTTTTTTTAGAAAGCCTAACTTTCTAAGGCGGTTCCTAAGCGAACCGCTGTAGAAAGTCCAAACTTTTTATGGCGGTTCCCAACCGCCGTAGAAAGTCCATAACCTTTCTACGGCTGCCGGATAGATGGCGGTTCAAAATGGACGAAAACAGCCAATGTGCTAAATAACCGTCTTTAAAGCCCCTTTTTGTAGTAGTGGATATAGACTCTCTAGCACCCCCGAACATTATATTCATTCGAGCACCACCCATGCTTCAAGATTGAAGTTTTTACCCCATTAGGGGTGCCCCCATCATTATCTCCTTCTGGGCAAGTAACCCGGGTAAAGGGGTGACGATTCTCGGTGAACTGAATCAGGTGGTTTTCTCTTCCCGAGCGTTGCTGTCGGTCAAGCTCTGGTAAGGTTCTTAGCTTTGCGCGCATCAAAATAATTATACGCAGTCCACAATTAACCATCACTTAAAAAGTAAAAATTTAATAAATTATACGTTTAAAGAATAAGACTTTACCAAAGAGGAAAAGGCTTTAATTTGTCTCTCAATTGATCAATTTCATGCGTTGGGTGAAAAGGTTAATTGGATTGAAGAGAGAATCATAGGCCAAAGGCCAATATTCATTAATTAATATTAGAAAATAAATGGAGATGGAGAAAAGGGACAATGGAGATTGAGATTAATGATCTTCTTTTCCAATCTCCTTAAAATCCGGTTTCAATGATGCCTTTCTTCCTTTGTCGGGTTCTTTTATTATAGCTCTAATGAACCTCAACTCCTATAGTCTTTTAGCTAAACCTTTTTATTTCTTTATTAATTTATCAACCATAGCTAGGATACTATAAATTGGATTCTGTTCTGTCACCATTTAATTTGTCACATATTTAGATATACAACAAAGTATATTGTATGCAAATATCTAAAGGAAATTTGGGACTGTCCGGTGCGTAGAAAGTTAGAAACCAAATGTGTTGTGACGAGATCATAGATTAATGGTCGAGGGTTAGGACGTCATCTTTTTCTTTTAAAATAAATTTTTTTCATGATTTGAATACGTGAGATTGGAACACATTATTAACCGGTAACTGAGATCTAATTAATACAATCTGTATGTAGGGAATTTATGAAAGAGAGAGTCTTTTATATATATATATATATATGTATAATGGTATGATGTCCGATGCTTCATTAACTAAATTCAATTAGTACAGTATATTTTCTTAATACTTGTGTTCTAACATAACTACTATATATATTAAAAGCTAAACTCAATACACTATACTCCATAAGCTAAACTCGATAAGCAATCCTCACAAACTAAACCTATAATAGCCATACATCAAAGACTAATTAACTTGATACACTAGAGATTAAACTCAATACAAGTTATCAATGAGCCATATTGAATTAGAGGTTAAACTCTAAATGAGTTACTCCCTCCATCTACTTTGACTAATATACAACTTAATATAAATATCAATGTACAATACTTAAAATAGTTAATTTGAAACCCTTTATTCCATTTATATCCTTACTTATTATGTATGAACTAATTATAAATAACACATAATTATTTAATAAGAGTATGAGGAGTAAAAAATTTTGAAAGTTAACTCTTTTATTAAAACAAAAAAATATATTTCAAAATAAAATCTTTTAATAAAACAGAAGAAATATATCATAACTCAAAATTAATAAGCATAATTTTATAACAAATACCCGATACTTTTGAAGATGAAACCGATGTACGCATGGTCAGCGGTCCGATCTGTAGGGTACAAATTTGTGTCTCTGCTTTGCGTAATGTTGAAGCATTAATATTGGCTAATTAAATGCTAGATATGACACCCAAATACAGTGTCTTGCCTGACTTGATTGCCTTCGGGGCACAAAATAGGTATCATTGCACTAGATATTTATAGTTTTTGGCTTTGTTCCTCTGACTCTTTCACTTTGAATTTGAGACACTTGGACATACGTACGTGTGTATATGAGCTTTTTAAAAAAGAAAAAGAAAAAAGCAATGTATATTTCATAAAAGAACAAATTCAATTTAAACATAGAGCCACTTTATGTACGTCTAATCATCACCACAAAACCTCGTTATATTATACTCCATTCATCGCATAAAAGATATAATGTTTCTAGTATTGAAATATTCTTAGAAATGTGACTTTTTATTGAGAAGAAGAAAATAAATTAATAAATTTTTTTTTTTGGCAAAAAATAATAATAAAGAGAACTTTTTTTTATGATGAATACATTTACTTTGTTCTATATAAAGAGTTATATTTTGAATTGTACATTTCTACTTAGAAACAATTGTATTATGCACTAAACTCTTTTAATGAAACGAATGGAGTAGACTTTTGAAAAATCATGTAGTGAACTATGTCATGTAATTAATAAAATAATATAGACATCCCTTGTTTCCTAATTTATAGTTATTTTATTTTAGAAATAACATGAACAAGTGCAATTAAGACTATGAAATTTGAGAAAAGGGAGAAAATTAAAAGGTAAAGTTTACCTTCTATCTTTTATATTGTTATAATAAATAATTGATTGTGAAAATCTACTGTGTGTTGTAGCATCATTACACATGAATTAATTACTTAATTAGAAGCACATAGAAACAAAACAAAAGCCGACTTAAGATGGGTTAGTGTAGTAACTATTCTAGGATTCTCTTCATATAGCAAGTCACATATGTATATATATATATATCACACACATATTTGAATGTCAATTTCCCTAACCCCACCACTAATTAATCTCCCCCTCTTTGTGTTTACATGCCTGTTTATGTGTGCAACAACACACACACTAAAAGTAACATATAGGTTGGGCCTATCAAATATAGATACTCTATTCAAATTACTGTGTTTTATTGTGTTCAGTGATCAAAACCACGTAGTTTCACTTAACAATTTTTACTCACCAAAATGACTTTCATTTTTCACTTAACTGAAATTACGTATTTTTGATCACTGGACACAATAAGAGACAGTAATTTGGGTAGAAGATCCGAAGTCGAGCATATCTCATATTGGGATAGAAAGTGTGTGTATGGAAATATAAAATTTGTCCAAACCTCAAAGGTACTTGTGGTGGAGTTCTTTATATCCGGTGCATTTGCAGAGTATACGAGTGTAATTACATGTGTATGCTTATCTTAAAGAAAAAAGGAAAAAAAAAGAAAAAAAGAAAGAAAAAAAAAAAAAAGACTATGTAGGTGAAAGGCAATGGAGAAAGATGGAAGAAAAAGTTTTCCAATTAGAAGACAAACCAAACCCCCTTTTAGCTTTTTGGTGTAATAGCTTTTCCCACACAAAAGTCTTGGATATAAACCAACCATCAACAAAGTCACTAGCCTTTGATCCTCCATCAGATGAGTAGTTCCACTTCTACTTCTACTTCATCCATGGGTGTCACTAGAAACAGATCAAACTTCATTGAATGGCTCAAGCCATCTTCTTCTTCTTCATCATCCCCCCCACCGTCTTCTTCACCATCTTCCTCCTCCACAATAACTCACCAAGAATTCACCACCATGGCTTTCTTGAAACAGCAGTTTCAGCCAGTACTCTTTTACCAACAACAGCCCGAGTTAAGGGACCAATATCAAACCATCCAATGTCTGCCTCTAATTAGCCAATTCGAGGCGAAGGGGAGGGCGGCGGTGAAGGAGGAGGAGGAGAGGTTTGGGATGATGAAGGATGGTGATGAAGAAGATGAAGTAGAGAGAGTGACAGTGGCTTTGAACATAGGATTGCCTCATAATTCAAGCTATTCTGACAGTGATGAGAGTAAGCAAGAAGTTTTCAAGTTGAAGGAAAAGAAGGATCATGTGGATTTTAAGAAGGTTTCTAATTGTACTTTAAATAGTGAGAGTAGATTTTGGATCCCAACACCAGCACAGATCCTTGTTGGACCAATGCAATTTGCTTGTAACATTTGCAACAAGACCTTCAATAGGTACAATAACATGCAGGTTAGTCATGTTACAATTTCTCCAAGAAATTAATTTTTTTTTTTTTCCTTCTCTTTACCTTTCTTAATTCTTCTCTTTTCTATTCTTTTTGGGGTTTTTTTTTTTTTTTTTTTTTCCTTCAAGAGAAATTTGTCTGTGATTGCTTAAATTGGTGTGTTTTCATGCATGAAGGTGTGTGAATTAGAGCCTGTAGTACATAATTAGTAAGTACTTGTGGAGGAAATTAACATATTTTTTCTGAAGCAAATATTATAGGGAGAACTGCTATAGAATGATGGAAGAAATGAAATTAGAATTCTAAGGCACCTCTCACTGAATCGCCATCGAAAGTTCGTGTTTTCATTTCTAAAGGCGGTTTTCATCTAACCCGCTATAGAATGTCCGTCATAGTAAACCCCTTTTTGTTGTGGTGGCAAGAGATTCAAGAAATTGAGGCAGCCCTTTTAGATTCTTCCATTAGTTAGGACAGAAAACGAGGTATATCCTCATCCTAGCCAGGATCGAACCCAGTAATTTCTCCACCATCAGCTCAGCCATGGATAAAGGCTTTGAAAAATTAACTTAATTTGTATTTATATTTCCAAAAATCCACAGGAATCAATTTCAGCTCTCATTTCCATCACAATACGACAATTTTTGCAGCAAACTGTGACCTCTTTTTGCCCTTTTATCATCCCGTGATTTTGTTTTTCTCTCCACAGTACAGAAATTATTTTCTAGAATTTGGTGAGAAGCAGTTAAATATGAAAAAAATAGTACGATATATGACTAATATTCAAGTTCATCAAGTATGAAAAGTCGATTCTTGAATAATCTCTCTCAACCTTTAGTGTGAAACTGAATAAAAAAATTCTTCAGTCCCACTTAGCCTTCTCGTGACAATATATATAACCAACCGTTTTTGATTGTATATATGGTATATTATTTTTTCTCTTATATATAAAGAACAACGTTTGTGACAGAACTTGCTATTTCTATCGTACGGTCATATTTCTAATACTGTTATCTTAATTAGTCGCATCAATATTGCCACACATCTTATAGTATATAAGTAGCTTGTATTTGATCTTGAACAACATTTGAAAGGGAATTAGTTTCTCTCTTCTTGATGATTAATTAGATTGTAGTATATATGCATGGTTCATGGTTCAAAGATAAAAATTCATTAATTAACAATATGACCACTGTCCTTCAAAACTTCATTTGTCTTTCATTAAATTATACCCACATCTTCCCCGAACCCAAAGAATCCAGTAGTACAACTGTATTATATGAGTTACAATTTATAAAGTACAACTCCAAACAAAACTCTTCCGTTTGCAGATGCACATGTGGGGCCACGGTTCCGAATTTAGGAAAGGGCCGGAGTCCCTAAGAGGGACACAACCAGCCGCAATGCTGAGGCTCCCTTGCTACTGCTGCGCCCAAGGCTGCAAGAACAACATCAACCACCCTCGAGCCAAGCCATTGAAGGACTTCCGAACCCTCCAAACTCACTACAAGAGGAAGCACGGCGCCAAGCCCTTCAACTGCCGCAAATGCGGCAAAACCTTCGCCGTCAAGGGCGACTGGAGGACGCACGAGAAGAACTGCGGGAAGCTTTGGTATTGCAGCTGCGGCTCCGATTTCAAGCACAAGAGATCGCTGAAAGATCACATTAGGTCTTTCGGCGCCGGCCATTCCCCGCACCCTTCTCTCGAGGGGTTCGATCAAGATGAAAAGGAATGTGTCACTGCTGGCTCAGAAGATGAAAATTAACCAAGACTGAGACAATTTTTTTTTTTTTTTTTTTGGGATCCTTTTTTAATTATCTTCAAAAGGGATCCCAGAGAAAAAAAAAAAAAAAAACCTTTTAGTAATTTATATGTATGTGGATTTTGGAGGGTTGCATTTGCATGGAGGTGCTCGGTAGCAAAAAGCAGTTCTTGAACGTACGACGTCGTACGGCGGAAAGGGAGCGGTTTGTTATGGAGCACTTTCCATGTATATATATTATGTATGTGTTGTTGCATGCATGCATGGTTTGGATTTTGAAGTTTTTTTTTTTTTTTTTTTTTTTCCTTTTTCCAATAAGGGGATGGCTTGAAGTGGTGAAGCAGATGAATTTTCTTCCTTTTTTTCTGAGGCAGAAAGAAGAAGTACTGGATGGAGAAAATTTGTTAGCTTCACTGCTAGAATGTGATCTCAGTTTATAATGTATGAATGTGATCAACAATTTCCCTTTTTCTTTCTATAATGTAAGACATTAATTTTAATGTTTATGGAATTTTCAGCTTCGTTTCTGATCACTTGTGAATTATAATGTCTCAATATTACAAATTAATGTGTATGCATTTTCTTGATAAAAAGGGATCAAAATTATATTACTCATGAATTGGCCAAGTTTGGTCACTCCAGCATGTTGGCCGATTGTAGGTTGTATGTCGCACCGTCTTTTATCTCTCAATCATTGTTGGATGATTTTCAGATGATTTTCAGCGCCGCTAAATGAAATTTGACTGTCTCAAAAAAAAAAATGTATGTATAGGATGTGTTTGGTTGTTCATTTGTATGTGTGTCTATATATATATATATATATATATATATTCTCATCAAATTCTACGGATTGCTATTAAGTACTTTCTCTATCTCATAGAAAAACTTTTAATGGAACAGAGTGGAGTAATTAGTTTGTGTGTTTTTTTATTATGTAATTAACATGGCAAATGAAAAATAATAAGTTTCGAGACTAGGCTTTTTGTTTTAGTATTTTTTTTTATATGTTTTATCAGAAGAGTTTATATGTACAGTTACTTATTTATGAATTTTAAATTATAATTTCAAATATGACTCTTTTATTATAACGAATGAATTAGTGATTGAATAAATGAAAAAAACAAGAATGGAGTAGAAAGAAAGGAACAATTGATTTCATCAAAAGTTTAGTCATATGTGCAAAAAAGATTGCTCCCTAATTGCAACCACCCATTAGTGACCAATCTAGCAAAGATAAAGGGTTAGCTTGCTTAACAAATATCATGTACTTAATACTTTTTCTATGAGTGCAACTAATGACGTCATTTTATTTAACAAAATAATGTTATTTTCTACTCAATAAATTTAAAACAATGTCTTTCTTAAATGGCAGAGTTGGAGTGACGGTTAATGATAGGCTATTTTGCAATCATGAGAAGTTATGGTTCGAACCTTGAAAATACAAATATTAAAGAAAGAAGTTTTAAAATAGAATACAGCAATAATGAAGGAGAGAATATTCGTCACATGTATTTTTGGTACAAGTATTCTCAGTACAGGTGATATGTACTCATAACGCAGAGTTGCGAATTGAAAAAAAAAAAAAAACCAATGACTTTACTTCTAATTTATACAAGCGTGTGTGAAGATAGATATATCATATATGTAAGCTTTTTTTTTTTTTTTTTTGGTTATATTATAGAGAGAAAAGAGAGACAAGTAAAAGTAGTACTATAGAGAATGGGGGTAAGTCAAGCCGGCATCAACGCCACTACTTTTCGGTCATCGATCATTTCCGCTTTATTTTACCCGTCGCTTTTACTAAACACACACCAAATTAAAGTTAGTCCAACAAGGAGGCCACACCACACGGCCAAAACTATTGTATTCTTCTCTAAGAGAATTAATTAGTTCATATTTTTAATATATACTAGAAATAATACTATTAAAAACTTAACTCTTTAGTAAGACAGACAGAGAAATCTAACGTCTAAAATAAGTGAATTTGCCGTTCACTTATATGCTTAATTGTGTATGTTGTATAACACGTAACTACTATCTCTTTATACCTTGCAACTTCCAAAGTTTAAATGCATATCTTGAAAAGTTTCAAGTAGTGTACTCTTCTCTTTATACCATTCTTCCAACCCTTTCATTGAGACTCTTCTACTTTAAATTACCTGCAAATAATCACACGTAACCTGACATTAAAATTTAAAAATGTAACATTTTAAGACTTTGATTAGTGCAATGAACAAATAAAAAACTTAGACAAACTTCGTAGTGAAAAAGAAAGTTAGGGGTAGTAGGTCAATAACTTGCAAATGAAACAGAGAAATGTGGAAAATATGGGATTAATTTGGATTAATAAAGAAAGAAGGCATTAATTGAATAAATGTATAGAGTAGGCATTGACCAGGTGGAAAATCTCAGTATTGTTTTGAAGGTTTGAATTGGTTAACCGTTAATGTCAAGAGGGGCAATCCCCCACTCCCACTAAGGATTGTCGAGGATGACATATTTCCACACGCTCGCTCTCTCGTCTTTTCTTTCTTTTTTTATTCAATGGTCTTGTTAGCTACTGCAAAACGCGCAAAACTTTCATCATCTCCTTCTGTCCCCACCCCGACACGTCTAATGGTTTGACAGTTTGCGCATTAAGTTCTATAATCTTAGAAGTATGGCGTGAATATTACAGAAATACGCATATCATTTTTAGTATTTTATGTATAGTAGTTATGAGTTATTTGATGGACTATCGCATATCAAGTTTAGTTTCTAATGTATCGTATATTGAATTTATCCTCTCATGTATTACGTTTGGCTTCTAATGTATCACGGACTAGTGACTCTAGTTTCATGTATCGGTATTGAGTTTAGTTTATGATGTATTGCATATTGATCAAAATACACGTATCGAATTTAGCTGTCAAAATATCGTAGTCCCGTCGGATTGTTAGATGGACGGACGGAGAGTCTGTCCACGTTCTTTATTATTTTTCCATGTTTGAGAAAACTACTAAACACCTTATCTAATTTTGTGAAAACCCGACTAGAAGTTTAACAAATGTCTCTTTTTTTAATAAACAAAACAAATTTATTAATGGCATTGGAAATTGTTCAACATCAATTGATAAAAAAAACCAAGAAATTACTGTCCGTACAACTGATTACAAAATATTAAATTTGATAATTACCAGATTTGAACCACAACAGTGTACCTGGTCTACTAAGCGGTAAATGTATACATAGTTTAGATCTAAACATAGTAGAAATTTAAAAACTTGCAATTGCGTTGTACAAATTGCATACTAACAGTCACGGTTCTGCCACTAATTACTAATGAAAGTTTCGAAACTGAATTTTCAATTGAATATTCATATACCGTAGTCATAAATAGAATTATTATAACCAGAGATTCATACACCATAGCCATAAATACATGCCACTGATTGAAAATAATTATTTAAGCACAAAATTATAATAAGTAGACAAATATATTTTTTTAAGTTAAAGATAAGTGTGATTTAAGTGTTTTAAAATAAATAATTTTAAACAATTAAAAGTTATTCTAAATTGATCTTAAAGAGCTCTCCATATGACTTAAAGATTTTTTATTTTGTATTTTTTTAATCAAAACATGGGTTTCTTCTTTTTTTTTAAAGATAATAAAGCACAAGTTTTGTGGGGCCTGGAGTCAACGGTAATAAATTTTGAATCGCAGCGTACCCCAATTTAATCAACCGAGGGAGAGAAAAAGAAGAAAACATGTGCTTTCTTTTTAGTTGACTGAGGGAGAAAGAAAAACGCGAAAGATGTTGTGGAAATAATATTACAAAATTATCTTTTCAGATCCCACAAATTTGTAGAATTTGTAAAATACCCAAATTATAGTATTGGTACTAAAAATGCAACAAAATATAAACATGAAGCACAAGTTTACACAATACCCAAATTATAGTATTGGTACTAAAAATACAACAAAATATAAATCATAAAGCACAAGTTTGGAACTAAGTAAACTTTTATACCAAAGTTGAAAACAGTCTAAACTTGTACTACCGAAAATGCCATTCTTCCTTAGTTTGTTTATATTTATGTGAGTAAATTTAAATAAATAAATAAATATATATATATATTTGGCTCGACACTATTATCTATATATTACATAAAAGGCAAAGATTGTGAAAAAGAGAAGAACAAAATTGAGAGTCTCTTGCAAAATCCTACCAGTATACACTCAAATAGGCAGAACATTGCTCATTGAAGTCGGCGAGATTTCTACATTCTCTAGAGTCTAGAGTTTGGCAGTCTGGTGCATGATCCATTAGGAATTTGTTCGGTAGATTATTTTAAGAGAGACTTTGAAGAATTAATATGAAAAAAAACATGTAGCAAATAAATTTATTTTCAAAAGTTATGTTTTGCAAGAAAAATTTTAAGACACGAGTTTCAAGATAATAAGTGAAAGGATTTGCTAAATGTCCTGAATCGGTCCGGACCAATGGCACGTGAGTGGAATCCCGACTTCAACCTCGCCCCTAGCTCCCCACCTACCCCTGACCCGGCCCCCAACCCTACTCCGACACTACCCCGGCCCACCCCCACCCACCCACCCAAAAGTAAAAAAAATTGTTTATATACAAAACATAATTTTTATGTAATTAACCCCATTAAACATAACTTAAAACTGTTTTTATAAAATATTCCAAACATCTTTTCAGCTCTACAAATGTTTTTATAAAATACTTGTATTTCTTAAGAAAAACTTCAAAAACATATTTTATAAAATATTTTTGTAAAACACTTTTATAAAATTGTTTTCGAAATACTTGTCCAACGGAGTCATAAATACGTATTAATTCTTCAAAGTTTAGGTTAGGACCTTTTTTTTTTTTTTTTCAGAAATAAGTAGATTATATTTATAATAAATTTAATGGATCAAATGATCCTACAAAATGGCCAACATAGACCATTGATTTCCTTCAACTTTAAATGTTGTCAGAAAAATACGAGTTTTTGACTTGATAAACCTAGCACCATACATTGCTAGTAAAGTATAAACAACTATTAGTACTCAAAGAAAATATTACAATTGAACTGAAGTTAAAACTAAATAATATTGTTTCTAAAAATTTATCTTTATCGCAATATCACACATTGGGTACTATATCTATCTTTCTTTTTTCAAAATGGAAGTAACCCCAAACTCACTGGGTACGAACAACACCTCACACTCTTGTCAAATATTTCACAGGATATGAAATTTGTCTCTCAAATGTGTGAGTCTACTTTCCACTGTTTTTTCCTTTTCTTCTTTTTTGGTTTTTTTTTTTTTTCACCTTTTGCTTTTTCTTGAGTAGATCTTGTAACAAAGATAAAACGCATCTTCATTCTTTGTTTTTTCTACAATTGTTTTCAATAAAAACCTCAGGTCTGTAAATATTTACTACTAAAAATACCCAAACAACTCTAAAAGAGGAGACTAAACACCCTCCACAAGAAAGGACAAGATCCACTCCATGCAAATGGAGACCAACACCTCAATAAAGAGGAAGAATACAAACTCAAAAAGAAGAGAAAGCTCCCTCCTCCTCCATTAATGGAAGAACGGAAGAGGAGGGAGAAGAAAGACACTTTTTGAGGACCAAAATGAAGCAAATTCTAGAAACTTCAGAAGCTGCCAAGTGTAAAAGCTACGCATTCCCCATTCCCCGAGTCCCACAACTCGGACTGCATTTCTAGCTTGATGCTATTTTTGCTGATGAAATTCGTTTTGGTCCGGCCCACTTCTGTAATATGCCCAAGTCCAAACACAAATTTAGTTGTTGATTTTTAAAATTAAAGGGTCATTAGCAATAAAAGAATTTTTGTAAAGACTAAGGTCCTGTTTAGACAAATATTTCAAAAATATTTTTAGTGTTTTAAGAGTATAAAAAATTTAAAAATGGTGTTTGGATAAAAAATTGCAAAATATTTTTAAAACATAATTTTAAGTAAAATATTTTTGAAGTATACTTTTTGAAGTAAAAAAAAACATGTTTTATTTTAAAATTTTTAAAATATTTTTAAATAAAACTCAACTTCTACCCATAAAAAGAATTCCCTCTCAGCACCCTCCTCCCCCAACCCAACCCTCTCCACCCCAAAAGAAAATTCCCCAGACCCAGCCCACCCGGAACGCCAACTCCCCACACCCACACCAACCCCCCCCCCCCCCCCCCCCCCCCCCCCCCCCAATAAACCCCCCACCACTCCACGGACCAGATCCCTCAACTCCTCCTCACCCCAAAAAACTTCCCCCAGGACCCCCTCAACCCAACCAATAAAATTTTTCATCTTCATTTTTTTCTTTTTCATTTAAATTTAATTTTTATTTTATAAAATTATAGATAAAATAGTTTCAATTATTTTCCTTAAGAAAGAAAATATAAATTGTCATTCTATTTTGAATATATGAAAACATAAAGTTTATGTAATTACTTGCATCATAAATAATTTTAAATGTTTTTATGAAATACTAGTCCAAACACTTTTTAAACTATTTTTAACTCTAAAAATATTTTATAAAATTCTTGTCCAAAAGCATGTTTCTTTAAAAAAACTTCAAAAACATATTGCATGTTTCTTAAAAAAAAAAAAACTTCAAAAACATATTTTATAAAATGTTTTTGAAAAACACTTTTATAAAAGTATTTTTAAAATACTTGTCCAAACGAAACCTAAATATTTATATAATCTTTTTTTTTTTTTACTAAAATATTAAAAAAAAAATTCTTGGAGAGCCTACCATATGAGGGTCCTCATTAAATTCCGCCACTGCACTAGCCTGAAACAAGTACTTTCTTCGTATAAATAAAATAAGTATTTTATTATTTTCAAATAAATAAAAATACAGTTTGTTGGAGACTTTCATCATAATATTAACGGTAGATTTGAGATAAAATTTATACTTCAGATTTGTCACGATTTTTTGTTTTATTTGTTAGATCAATATGTATTAGTATTTGTTACTATTTGTGTAGATTTGAATTATTTTTTTTTATCTTCGATCGTTTATATCTTATTATTCACAATTGTAAGCAACCCATGAGCAAAAAGAAATATTTTGAAAATATAAAAATAAATAACTAGTCTTAAGAAGAATGAAATAAGGTAGTATAAAAAACAAAACCAAAAAGTAAAACACCACAAAAACTAGGATATCGAAAGAGTGAGAGGAACCAGGCTTCGAAGATTTAGATATGAAAAATTATTTGTTATAAATATTATGTTTATTATTTTAATTTTTAGTGAGATAAAATACAAATATTTTCAAATTCTAAAATAAAATAAAAATTAAATTGCTGGCCCTACCAACTCTATACGTGCCCTCGCCTCTAATGTTGAACAGTGAATTTGAGATTAGACATGATATATTCATCCTAACTATTTCTCGTAATGCACTCATTGGTTACATTTTAATAACACAAATAATTATTAATCTCATAATATTGACCTATAAATACATATCGCATCAATTGTTATGAAAAATTACGGTGAATGAATTGAGATAAGTATGACTACACTTACACGAGTCACTTTAAAAAGTGGTGAAATCATTGTGCCTGCATGGCTTTTAAGGTTTTTACACGAAGAACAAACACTTGTCCTTTACCTGAGGCAGGTCTTACATTCGTGGCAAGTGATGCAATTCTCGTAAACACTTGCCGCCATCATGGGATGACAGACAACCCACAAAAATGCGGTACGTGTCTCTCCTTCCCTCAGCTGCATGAATCCACCACCGCTCCAGGTTAAATTCATTCAACCTTCCTATTCTTTAACTGATGATCATCATCATCATAGTTTCACTCTTTACTTCTTTAATCTCAATTTACTAATAACAAGAAGAAAAAGTCCAGAGAAAAAGGCCCCAAGTACAAGATGAAGGTTAGTTTCATGCTAGTTGTTTGTTCTGTTCTTGGGTTTTTAGGTTAAGTTTGATTGTTTTTTTCTTAAAGTTTAATGAATGAAAGATGGAGTTTGTTCCTTGTTTTGTTCTGGGGTTTGTTCAAGTTTGAATCCTTTTGTAGTTTGGTGAATGAAAATTACAGTAATCGTGTTAGCTGGAAGATGGACTTTGATGAAGAACATGGGAATTAAATTCTTGAATTTTTATGCCCTCTAGGTGTTCTACCAAATGATCAAGTGGAAAAACTGGATTTTTTTTGTTTTTTTCGCATGTAGGTTCATGAGACAAGATCGCATGCTAATCAGCCTTCTGATGAGGAAAGGGTTGTGACGAGGAAGCAGAAAGCTGAGGGAAGAGGGCAAGAGGGGCAGCAGTCGCCAAAGAAGGCCAAAGCAGAGAATGACAATGGCCAGGAAAGTGGGAAATCAACTTCAGAAATCGCTGCCGATTTCGAGAAATTCTGCAAGGCTACGAGGGAGCATCTATCAGTCGAGCAAATGCGCGAAATCCTCGAGGCCAATGGCCAGGGTGGATCTGTCTCTGATGATGCTGTTGTCCCTATGTGGTGGGTAGTCTTCCATTTTATCTGTTCTCCATAAACAGGGGATATGATGAATTGAAATTGATGATGAGTGATGCTCAATTTTTACTACTATTGGATTGTGTCTGAATCACAGTTTTGACAAACTTGTATAAATTCTATGTGAGCAGCCAGGATATCATGTTTTATGGTCCACTTGAAACCTGTCCAGTTTGCCATAGCTCTTTGCTGTACAATGGTAGAGGGTACTCATGCGAAGGGGAGTACAGTGATTGGTCCACTTGCACATATACCACCAGGGATCCACCAAGAAAGGATGAGCCTCTGAAGATGCCTGAATCTGTTGAGAACTCTCCAGTTTCTGAGGTAATTGAAAAATCCCTTCTTTGTTTCTTCTTTCTTGTGATGTTTCGACTTGAGCTGCCACTTAAAAACCACTCCTTCAATCGTTTAGATTATAAAAAAGCATCAAGATCCGAAAAATCGTGCCGAAAGGGAATTGAAGCTAGCTGACAAGCCCTTAGCTGGAATGATGATCTCTTTGTCTGGCCGTCTTTCTCGATCCCATGTAGGTTTTCCTGAAATCTTTCATATTTCTTACTGTGTTCTCTGCAACCCTCTTTCAGTGTTTGCATGTGGCCTGATATTTTGTATTGGCAGCAATACTGGAGAAGACAAATTCAGAAGCATGGGGGCAAGGTTGCTAACCATGTCATCGGTATGGATTCGTAGTACCAGTGCCCTGAATAATGCAAAACACAATATCTCCTATTCAGCTTCACTGAGCTGGGATCGTATACAATTTCAGGGGTTTCTTGTGTGGTTGCTTCGCCTACCGAGAGAGACCGGGGCGGCTCCTCCAAATTGACTGAAGCATTGTGTGTAACATCAATTATGTTTCCTTTTCCTTCTCCCATTCCTCCAACCCCCCCAACCACCGCCAGGTTAAATGTTGGATATTAGGAGTGAAATTTGAAATATTTTCTGTTTAGGGACAGGAACATACCTGTAGTAAGTGAAAATTGGCTGATTGAGAGTTTTGACAAAAATGAAGCACAGCCATTGGATGCTTATGATATTGTGAGCGACTTATCTGTAGAAGGAAAGGGCATTCCTTTAGACAAACAGGACCCAAGTGAAGAGGCTATTGAAACTATATCAGCTGAGGTTGGTATAATCATATGCATAGAAAATTCGAGATTCTTGAATAACTGAGAACAATGTTCTGAGATCAATTCATCAAAATGCAGCTGAAGCTTTATGGAAAAAGGGGCGTCCACAAGGATACGAAGTTACAGGATGAGGGTGGGAAGATATTTGAGAAGGATGGCATACTCTACAATTGTGCTTTCACTCGTTGCAATCTAGGAAAAGGATGGAATGAGTATTGCTCAATTTCTTACTTGTCTGTCTTAGAAAGCTTTCATTCCCCTATCTGGGCATGAGTGATATATTTATCTGTTTGGTTCAGTTTCCACATTATGCAATTGATCATGGCACCCGACAATCGATTGCACTTGTACCAAAAGAAGGGAAAGATTGGCGAAGATGCAAGAGCGGATGATCAGCTGGAGGAAAGGGACAATGTTGAAAATGCTGTTAAAGAATTTGCTGGGATTTTCCAAGAAGTGACTGGGAATGAGTTTGAGCCTTGGGAAAGAGAGAAGAAATTCGAGAAAAAGCTCGACAAGTTCTTCCCAATTGACATGGTATGAAGCTATATCAAACATCATCAATAAACTATTTCCCAGAATTATGTTTTGTTGATGTGACGTGCCACATGAGAAACAGGATGATGGAGTGGAGGTTAGGCACGGTGGACTTGGCCTCAGGCAACTCGGGGTAGCAGCGGCGCATAGTAAGCTCGATCCAATGGTGGCTAGCTTGATGAAAGTACTTTGCGGTCAGGAGATATATAGGTAAATCTTCGAACTTCAGGGTGGTTTTTGTATTGCCTAGATGTCTGGCCGAGTATAGAATTTGATTCCTTTCTCAGGTATGCTTTGATGGAGTTGGCATTGGACTATCCTGAATTCCCAATTGGAATGGTTACAGATGCGCATTTGAAAAGATGTAAGCCTCATTCTGTCATTCGTAATCCATAGAATCAAACCTTTTTTAATCCGCAGGTGAGGAAACCCTTCTGGAATTCGTGGAAAAACTGAAATCAGCTACCGAGTCGGGGCCACGCTCTGATGCAATCTGGTCTGATTTCAGTGCAAGATGGTTTACACTTCTTCCATCAGCTAGACCTTTTCGCTTCAGGGACTTGAATGACCTTGCAGAGCATGTTAGTCTTTTGTTCAATACATGAAACTTTTGGCAATCTTGGCAGTGTATGCTATGTTTTGATGGAGTGTTTGTCTCCGTGATCTTACAGGGCGCAGCTGCGTTCGAGACTCTGAGAGACATCACGGTTGCTTCTCATCTTATAGGGGATATGTCAGGTGGAACTTTAGATGATCCTTTGTTCGATCAGTATAAGAAGCTGGGATGCTCAATTTCTCCCCTGGAGAAAGATTCTGATGACTATAAGATGATAGTAGACTATCTTGAGAAAACCTATGAACCTTACAAAGTTGAAGAAACTGTGAGTTATTGTCTGTTTTAATCTGATTCCCAACCTAATTGATCGCGAGGCTCAATTGACTAGAATTTTGCAGAGCTATGGAGTGTCAGTTGTGAGAATTTTCTCTGTTGAGCTAAGTGCATGCCCCTCTTTTGAGGAAATCAAGAAGATGCCTAATAAGATGCTGCTATGGTGTGGTAAGGGTCTGATGGCATGCATTTCTTTGTTTTTGCCTCTTTTCTTTTGGCCTTGTACGGTTTGAGATTCACCTTGAGGTACTTTTTAATTACTTACTCCACTAGGTACTCGGAGTTCAAATCTGTTGAGGCACATTCAAAAGGGATTTCTGCCAGCAGTTTGTTCATTGCCTGTACCTGGGTATATGGTAAGGAACACCGTTGTCATGAATGACAGTTTCATTTTCTATACACTGGCTCACAGAATTGAATGACAATTTTCTATACACTGGGTTCTTGTTTTTGACCAGTTTGGGAAGGCTATAGTGTGCTCGGATGCTGCAGCCGAGGCGGCAAAATATGGCTTCACAGCAGTAGACAGACCAGAAGGCTTCCTGGTTCTGGCTGTTGCATCTTTGGGAGATGAGATCACCGAAACTAGTGGCCTTCCAGAGGTAGAAATCTGTCTCCTTTTTTCTCTGAAGAACATGAAAACGTGGGTGAATTAGCCAAATGATCCAAGTATAATGCTTCTCACTTTGATGAACAGGATACCAAGTCACTGGAAGAGAAGAAGCTAGGAGTAAAAGGTCTCGGCAGAAAGAAACCAGATGAAGCAGAACACTTCATATGGAAAGATGACATCAAAGTTCCTCGCGGCCGTCTGATTCGCTCTGGAGAAGGAGATAGTCCTCTGGAATACAATGAGTACGCCGTGTACAACCCGAAACAGGTGAAAATTTCTCTTGAACTTTCAGAATTGATTGGAAGGTTGAGATCCATGTCAAGTACACTACTGATGTCCACTTTTTCTCTTGGATCAGGTGAGCATAAGGTTCTTGGTGGAAGTCAAATATGAAGAACAGGATGTGGAGTATGATGTTGAGGAGTAAGGAAAACAGAACAACTTTTGAAACTACTTTTGAAAGTATAATGGTATAGAAGGCATGTAAATGCTAAATAGTAGTAGTCTTTTGCCCTTCTTGGTAGGAATGACACTTTTCTTGCCTCTTACGAAGTATTGTTTTGCTTAGATGTAACCCTTTGTAATGTAGATACGTGTAGGAAGCAGCTTGTTAAACAAAATATGGTATGGTTGTGTTTTAAGTAGGTGAATGTGTGATTATCATCCTTCTTTTTGTTCTCTTTTCCAATTCCCATCCCAAAATTGCTGCTGAACAAATATGACCAAAATATCCTTCACGGAACCGATCCTTCATTGATTGTGTAATTCCATTGAAGGAATGGTTCCGTGAAGGGCTAAATTATGAACAAAAGCAGCACTTCTCTTGTATGTACACTTCCAAATATGCATCCACTTTGGGCATCTTTCATCATTCACTGTGATCCAACAAAAACAGAACTGTAATACAACAAACTCAAGAACCCTCTTCTACAAAGTCGAAAAACTGTGGGATACAAGTATACAATTTGCATTTTTCTGTATTCTGAAGATATGGAATCCCCCCACCCGGGGTTGAAGAACGTACTTTCCAAACATTTCCAGCTTGTCTTACAACAACATGACAAACAGAGACTCAATGAAACACTGTAAATCTACAAAACCTAAAGTATACATGTTATTGGTATATCTTAACAGGAGGGAACTTGAAGTTCTCAGAGATGAATGGTATAACCTGAGGTCTTGAGACCAAATCACCATAAAGATCATACTCTGCCTCATAGTCATGTAAATTAAGCTCACCTTTCTGATTAGTATGGTAATGATGCTTACTTTCAGCTGATTTTCCAAATCCAAACATGCTAACTTTATCACAGATTCCTACAGCAAGCATCACTGCTTGCATTCCAGAGGAGTAATGGAAGAGAGGGCCTTCGTGCACAGGCAGCCATTGTTGAAGATCCTTCCCGGTTCGCTCCACGAATCGCTTCAGAGAATAGTACTTAACAATCCTGGCACACAAGACATCGAACCGCGCATCAGTTACGATCAATGGTGCTCTTTCTGAAGAATTGCAAGCCATGTAATCCAAGAAATGCGCAGGTTGGCACATGTAGATGAGAGTTGGCACATTAACGCCATAGGGATGGCAAAAACAATCCACCCTCCGGGCACACAAGTGTAGAATGTTGCTATTGACGAAAGATATGGTGGTTTTCTTCCCCACCTTCGATTCAAAACTCGAAATCCTTGCGTTGTTCAGTCGAATTACAGCCTCGTGGCTGTCAATGAGTCCTCCATACTCACTGTTGAGCAAAATCCCACTGTTTCCCACAACTGCACAAGACTTGTATTTCTTTCCCTTTCCCAATACCATCTTTTTACCCTCCAAATCTTTAACCAATCTCACCAATTCTAGCATAATATCTGATTGGAACCTCCGATTTCGAAACCAATCGCGTAAATGCCTCCGGAAACCCAACCACACCTGGTGAAACTCAGGTGATTGAAGCCGTGCCGGCCATCCCCCTCTTTCTGACTTAGCTCTGAGATCAATCCTGAATTTCCCAGCTGACAAAAAAGACCTCTGTCGACCTTTGTTCCCAAAATTTCCATCTAACAAGTCCTCAACTTCCTTTTTCAACTGGGGATCAGTAATATCAACAGAAGCATAATTCAAAAGGGTCTCATTCAATAACGGCAAATTATTGGGCAAACCCACGAAGGGGCGCTCATTTTTCAGCTGGACAAGGCCATGTCGTAGCGTAACACGAAAGGACAGAACCGCTACTACAAGCATCAAAAACAGTGTGCTCAACAAAGGGCGAATAGTACGCTTCATTTGGGTTCAGTTCAAATCAAGAAAGAAAGCAAAGCAAGCAAGAGATATGAACTACTAAAAGAGGTTCCAGACCCAAAGTATTATGCTAGGGAAATCGGCCGATAATGTGCAAGAATTTGGTGAAAATGAGAATGTTCCTAATCCGATTCATATCGTTAACAAAATTCTCAAAAAAACAAAACCCACAGAAGGGCGTACCTTGAACAAGAAGAAGAAGAAGTGACGCTCATCGAAATGCGTCGGAGATGAAGGGTCTTTCAGTAGAGTACGATGCGGGATCTAGTCCAAAATTCGAAACCATGGCTGCAAATGAAAATCCCGCGAGAATGAATGGATTTAAAGGCAGCAAAAGGGATCACAGAAAATCAGCCGCATTTGGGGTAGGGAGGAATTTAGGAGGGGCATTAGAAGAAGAAGGGGAGGGGACGGCAGGTTCGGTTCGGGGAAGATACACTCATACAGGGGAGGTGGGTTTTGACGGGTTGATTGATTAGACGTTGATGATTCAATATTTATATATATAATCTGGATTTTTTTGGGAGATTTGTACAGGAGGAGGAGGATCTAATCTTGAATAACACCAGAATTGTCCAAGAATCTTGTTGTTTATTGGTTTTGGGGGGGGGGCGGTTGCTTTCAAAAATGGTGTTTTTTTTTCTGTTTGAAGCTTTTTGGCAATTGGGATTATTAAAAGTGATGATTATAGTATTCTACATTGTAATTAATTAAGGTTGTCCGCGTGGATTTGTGCTTTTCTTCTTCCTGTCAATTTTAATCGTCACTTACGAAGGGGGAAAAAGAGCTGGAAATTTTTTGTTTTTTCTGCTGGGGTTGGATTGTCACGTTAATTAGTTTGAAAGATAATCACCACAACTTGGACTATATAAATTAGATATTGAAGTAGATGTAAATTATATAACTAAATATGAATTCGATCTTAAATCTGTCACTAATCAAATGATGAAAAGGGATCCGAATGACTACGTATTGAATGCCGCTCCCTCCTCCTCCCTTCTCTCTAAATCTAGATAGTTCGTCATCTTCTTCACTCGTTTATATAAGGGAATAAGTTATATTTTCATTTTTGTTGTCTTCTATTTAATTTTTTTCGTTTTAAATTTTAGACTTCTTAATCGATATAATAAGAGAGAGTTTTCTCCCTCGAATAATTACTTTATACATGTTTATGGTGTATTTCTTCATGTCTATGGTGATTTTCTCCCTAACTATGGTGATAACTATTTATGGCCATTTTGTATCAAGAATCGGTCAGAAATTCAGTATCAAAACTTTCTTTGGTAATTAGTGGCAAATTTATAACTATCAGTATGAGATTCGTTCACCGCAATTGTAAAATTTATACTTCTACAATGTTTTGTATCTATATTGTGTATAAATTTACAATAGTAGATAAAATACATTGATGATGTTCAAATTACACAAAAACTTGTATATGAAGAGTCGAGCCATGGACATATCGATTTTAACTGATGTTATAAAAATATACGTATTGATTTTAGTCAATAATGTATTGCGTATTAAATTTAACTTATTATATATTGAGTTTAGTTGTTAATGTATCGCCGTTATAACATTAACATCTGATATATCGCGATTATAAGTTTAACTCTAATATAATACGTATTTAATTTGTTCGATAATGTATCGAGTATCAAAATTAATTTGTATGTATAGTTACTGTGAAACAGTTTTTTGGAAAAATTCAGTAGAAAGAAACCAGCTTTTCCCACTTGCCGTTATTAACAAGTTAACAACTCCCTAGTCCCCATCTAGATAGAAGCTAGCGCTAGCCGGAGTTAAGATAAATAATGGCATGTTTATTTATCTAGAATTATATTTTTTTTAAATAATAACTTTTATAAATAATTTGTCATAATTTTATTTACTTATATCATTAGTTTAAAATGATAATTTAAATAAATTTTATTTACTTATATCATTAGTTTAATTTAAATAAATTATAGACTTTTAAATATTCCATGCTGATTTAAAATGATAATTTAAATAGGCTTTTTTAAGTTGAACCCATTAATTGGTCCATCGAGATACCTATCAAATTGACGTGCTAATATTTCATGCCAAAAGCCTATTTAAATCAGCCAAATTAAGTAGTTCTCATTTGTTGACCTATATATATTAAAAAATAAAAGTATATATAAATGACATTACATGTCACCTAATTTTCAACAATGTAAAAAAATAAAATAAAAATTGTCACTTTAGCCACTGAACTGTCAAAACGTATTATTTTACATATTTTATTAAATTTAAAGGTTAATTTTGACATAAATTTATTGTTTTTTGTTATTGGTAGTTAAACTCTCTAAAACGTAGCATTCTACCCATTAATTATTGGGTTGAATTTTGATTAGGGGTGTGCAACCGGCCGATTTAGCGGTTTACCGGCCTATCGGTTCCTGTTACCACCGGTTTTCCATTTTGTGACAGTAACCGGATAACTGACCGGTAACTTTACCGGTGCTGTCGGTCCGGTCGCGACCGGTTCCAGTCAGTGTGCTGGTTACAACCGGCAACCGTTAGTTTTTGTTTTCGTTCAGTAAATTAATACCCGGCAACTTGTAGACAGACTTTATACTCATCCCTCACGTCTTCCTTTTCGTTCCATGGGACTGAAGTTGTGTGCTAAATTATTATAAAAGCATAGTCTCAAGCACTGAAGCCGAACTCAAAATTTAAAAGTTACAATTCAGACTTGATCGGAAGTGTGTTTGTGTAATTTGTTTGATTCATTAACTGTAAGGCTGTTGCAAATTTTTTTTTTCTCCTGCAATGGCGTAGTGCTGCAGTTTTGCTTTTACTCCGTATATTCTTTTGTTTTTGTTTTTTTTCCCCTTCTTTTTTTCTTTTTTCTTCAGTGTTGCCTGGTGCTTACTTACTGCCTGCTGCCATCTAATTATTTTCTCTAGTTTATTGTATGCAAATTATTCTTCCTTTTGTTTTTATTTTTATTTTTATTTTTATTCTGCTGTTGATATGTTTTTTTGTATTTTAATATTTGCTACTGTATGATGATCTTTATGCTGGGTTCTAAACATATATTTGCTATGTGAATTAAAAATAGACGTTTTGCAATTAGAGATATACCTTTGCCTATTGATGATTCTTGTATGGGTCCTAATAGTTTTTCTGATGGGTTCTTTTATTCCAGTGAGAGTCTTAGTATGTTTGGCCGGAACTAGATGCATAATAGAAGTGATATACAATTTATAAATATACCGGTTATCCGGTTTAACCGGTAGAGATAAAATCTCAACCCGTAACCAGACCAATTAACCGGATCAAAACCGATGCTGTGCAACGAAACTGCCAAACTGGAAACCGGATCGGTAACCAGACCGGCCAACCGGATCAAAACCGATCAACCGATTTATCGGTTTTGAGCCGGTTGACCGGTCTGGTTACCGATCCGGTTTCTGGTTTGGCGGTTTCATTGCACAGCCCTAAATTTGATCATTCATTTTGTAAAAAATAAAATAAAATAAAATAAAAGGAAATATGCCAACATTTTGACAAGTTTTATAAATTTTCTTTTAGTCCAAAATCGTATGTAACGTATAGAAACTTAGCACATGTACAATGTGTTATCTTGATAAAATAACTCCAACAATTCAAAAAACTTGCTTACTATTTTAGTAACTTATTTGTTTTATAATTTTTTGGTGGGATGCTTAGTTTTCTTTCGGTCAAAAAAATTTAATATTATTATCTAATCATTATTCCATTTGTCCCATAAAAAGAGTCAATTTAAAACAGTATATATCTTTTTATTATTTTTAATGTACAATATATAAAATAAGTCATTTTTCACAATTTTAACGTACAGTCCTTACACCTTTTTGGTTAAAGGTAATCATCAAATTTAAAAGAAAACAAAAAAAAGGGTAACACACAACAAAGAATTAAGTGGACAAAATGACCAACAAAATGTCAACTTTTATCTCTCGTTTTTCCTTTTTTTTCCATGAGTTTTGATCGCAGAGTTACTTTATAGTCTGGTGAGGTAATTACTCACTTCATTCTTCTGAAAGTGCCCCTTAGTGTTATATAAACATGACTCATTCTATCTTAGATAAAGAATCATATTTCGAAATTAATTTTTGTTCTAATAAAATAGTCTTGTCATCACATAACCTTATTGGATAAAATGATTTTCAATTACTCGTGTTTCACAACCAATAAAATACTTTACATTTCACAAACATGATTCATTTAGTAAGACGGATGGAGTATCAAAATAGCTAGCTAACTTTACTCTCACTGAAATTTGAGGAAAAAAAAAATTAAAAATATACTAAATTAATTGTTTTTTTTTTTTGGAGAGAAATTAATAGTATTTGATTAAAAAAAATTGAATATTTTGTCCTCAATCATGTTATCCCCCAAAAGCCAACAAGGCCTTCTGGAATCAATTGCTTCCAAACTAACCAAACATTCCCCATCATCCAAAAAAACAAAAAAAACAAAATTGCTAAATTCCATGGAAAATTGAGAGTGACCTCTAAGCATTGAGTGACCTGGGGTAGCTATCAACTAGACAGTGACTATTTACTACCATATATCTTAATTAATGAGTAAGCAATTTTCAACTTTAATTTCATTCCCAGACTCTCATGTCGTTTCAAATAATAAAAAAAAGTTTCAATTTTATTCTTTTTTTTTTAATTCATATAATACTAAATTAAGAAAGAAAAACTTTTCACAACAATTAATTGAGAGAGAAAAACAAAATACAACATTAATTAAAGGTAAATATGATAATTTACATTTTTCTTCATTTTTTTTATTTTATTTTTTTCAATTCCGGTGATACTTTTAAGAGGAAAGAGGGAGAATGAACTAACCTTAGTTATTAAGATTTGGATCCGCCAAACCCGACTCTTCTCCACTAATAATTAATTAAGAGTATTAATTAAGTAGCCCGCCTTCCTATATTGATGCAGCCTCGCATTTGAAAAGGTCAACTCCAGGAATCTTTCTTATATGTTCCCCTACTTCCAAGAAAATACAAGAGATTATAGTAGGTTTTTTTCTTTTCTTTTCTTTTCTTTTATTTCTTCTAGTAAAATCATTTATGGCGTACTTGTCACGCTTCACATAATGCGATGTGTCGCAAACTAACGTGTGATTAAAATTTTTGTTAGATATCTAGGCGATTCGTGAGATAAATACGTCGACACCAGTGATGAACCACCCGTAGGTGTGTGGCCTCTGTGGGAAAAACTGTTCTTTACTTAAATTTTTGATTATGAGAGCATGTTTTAAAATTGTGACACATGATTGATATTACAGCGTAAAGTGAATGATAATGAAGATATGAAATAGTAGGATTTAATTTGACCAACGCATAATACAACTAATTAATTTACTTGTTTAATTAATCAGGCAATTTATTTTATAGGAAGCAAAAGTGGGCAGTGCTAATATCTAGGGTTAGCTTGCGTTAACTATTTCATCCACATTAGCTTCATGCACAATCCATAAAGTGTTCTTTAATTAGGGTTTCTTTAAAATTCAAAAAAAAAAAAAAAAAAAGGAGTTTTAAGGCTATTGCTTTGGATTCCACTTACCAGTGGAACCAGAATAATATATTATATATCAAACATTATATTTTCAAGCCAAATATGGTCATTTTTGGAGATAATATTATCAATAATTTCATCTTACAATTTTGGGTTGGATTAGGGAGGCAACGCTGCTGAAGAATATCATCCCTCCCACTTTCCTTTCTTTCTCTTTTTCTTTTTTTTTATTTTTTATTTTATTCTGAAAAAACGACATTTCATAAGGAATTTTAGGAAATCATTTTGCTCTAGAAGATTTTTAAAATAATAATATTATCTTCGTCCCACCATAAAAAAAAATGTAAAATATACAACTTATTATGAATTGTAAGTTGTAACACTTAAAATACGTAGTTTGACACTGTATTTTTCACTTATTTTTTTTGTTTTTATTTTAAATAAGAATTAATTGTGAATTATACATTATTATTATCATCATATTAGTAAACGTGTATACAATGTAAACAAATAAAAATTCAATTATTTTATTGTAATAAACACTCTTTATATATCATGTGGGACACAGAGTAATAAAGAGGAAATAGACCACATAAGGTCCAAAGCTTGAGCCGCTTCCCTAACTAGGGGTGACCCCACAGCTCCAATTAGAGCCGGAATTGAACCAGTAGTTTCGGTCCAAAATCATGACCGGGGGACAGTTCTTGGAACCGTAACTATAAAACCGTGTCTTGTATTTCAGTTTAAGTTCTTAATTTTTAGGAACCGGAAGGTCCAGTCCAAAACCATAACCGCGGGAACAATTCTTGGAACCGTAAGCAAAACTGTCTTGCGATTCAATTTAGGTTCTCAATATTCAAGAACCGGAAGGTCCGAAACCGTCCAAATATATATTTATTTATAAATATAGTTAATATTCTTATGTTTTAGTATTTTATGTCTAATATTTCTCAATGTTGTATTAAAATTTGCTAGTTTAATAAATGATTATTTAGTATAATTTATTTCCAAATAAGATCCCGGTGAACATGAATAATATATCTTTTTAAACTTCATTTTGTACTTCAAATTTACTCTATTTGCTCCACTAAAAGAGTCTGTATTACAAATTAGACGTTTCTAATGGAACAGAGGAAGTACATATTTCAAATATTACATTTATTTCTTGTAAAGATAATTTTTAATTGATCTACTTATTGAAATTAGAACCATCCTAAACCCGGTTTAGTAAACCGTAACTGTTACCATAATCGAATTCGAAACCAGAAACCATAATCGTCTGGAATCAAAATTGCCTAGAACCATCCTATAAAAGGTTCTGTACCGATGTCATCTATTTTGGAACTGGGAAACGGCAGTTCTAGAACCATTACCGACGGTTTTGGAACCATGGTCACCCCTACCCCAAATCAAGAAAAGATCACTTGTGCTATATAGCACGTGCCACTCTTACGGAAGAGAAAAAAATTACATTTTTTACCCCTGAGTTGGTGAGAGCGGGACATAAAACTGCGACCTCTAAGTTGCATCCAAAAAATAAATTTAGAAAAAGCTCCATACCTACGTGTCTCAACTCCCAAGTGTAGATCAGCAATTGACAATTGTCGCATTCTAAGCAAAAAAAAAAAAATCATTTTATGTACAATTACTGAGGTAAGCCAAGCTGGAAGAGGAAGGGATTATGTATCTTTTTTCAACTAACAATACAACCTGAACCAAATTGAGACAAGTCAGTTGCTTTGCTTCAACATTAAGCCTTCATGTCAACCTCACAAAATGAAACCAATCATTCATATTGACTTTCTAATTTCTATCAAATCAAAACTCATATGGAAACACCATTCCTAACCAATCACAATAATTTCTCAATGTCAAATCAATCTTTTATTCAACACACAATATTCAAGAATTGCAACTGTATTCAAAAGACTGCCCTCACCTCAGGAATCTTCTTCGTTCGGTTGGGTTCGATTTTTGAACCGAGGAGTGAGTTTGAGTCGGTTCCCCTTCTGTTTCGAGTCTTGCCTTCAAAAACAAATCTAGTTTAGTACAGGTGACTGAATAAAATCTGAACCGAGCTGAACCAAGTGTTCGGTTTGGTTTGGTTCGCTTCGGGCCGGCATTGATGGGCGTGTCTATATATAGTACAGACAACACACGCACAATGTGTTGAATGCACAGAAGTTAAGGAATCATTTAACCTTTTCCAACAAAACAGAAAAGAAAAACTTTGTCAACTTGAGCAATCCTTTTAAGGGGAATGAGAGGAACTGGAAGGGTCTTTCTCAGATAATGGTAAAGCACAACAGTATTAATAATGCAAAGATAGATGTCGCTACCCTTACCTAGACAACACCCACAATGTATGCATTCCATGAGTCCTGTTGTTGAAAACTCGTGACTTCTTCGTATTTTATGTCTCGCCCGATGCCAAAGCCATCTGTTTTTCTGGCTTCTTCACTGCTGGGCATAGTTCGAATCCAGAAGTGAACTGCCTGGAACCCAGCCTCTTCCATGCAATCCTTGATTTCAGGCAGTGACCAACTGAGCCCAAAAAAAAACAACCAGAACCAGAATGAGATTCGATATGCACATTTTGTTCTTGTCAATGCATAATAAATTCATCAGGTTGCTAATGCATTTAGCATCAGAGTTTTTCTTAGTTGGAGTTTTCATGTGTTCCCAGTGAATGGAAGCATGTCGCCCAAAAAATAATAATGCAAGTTTCAGAATGCATGTTTTACTGCATCAAAAACAACCTGGAAATTCTGTAAGTAGAATTGGTCAAAAACTATAGGCATCAATCTCAACTTACAGTCTCCAGCTGTAGGAAAAAGCATGACGAAGCTTTTTATTTTGTCCTTTGAGATTAAAATGTAGGCTGATCCTGGTTTTCCGGTGAATCACGTCAAACTCAGCTTGCTCCCAGATATACTGAAAAAAAACCATTGCATGCTATTTAGTAATAAAGGCGAGTCCAGAACTGTTGATCAAGTTTTGATGTCAGGTATTGAATGAAATGTGACAAGAACTGTTCAGTGTTGGGAACTTTCTTTCACATCAAGAGACATTCCAAGCAAACATATAAATGCCTAAAACATGCTTAAAAAAATAAAATAAAATAACCAGAAGTGTTCATGTGTGCCCTATAACTACTGCAAAATTCAGGGTAGAGCTCATATATGTCGCTGAGTTGAAAAAAACATTCTCGTTTTCCTATGAATATGGAGTCGCCAAGCATTTAAAGAGTAATATGCACAGATAAACCGACCAGAGGTGTCATCAAAGCTCAGGAGATTGAATAAATCATGTCAAATATGAGGTTTTTCAAAACCCAATGTTGTTGAGGCATTGCCTGGGATGCAGTTAGCTTGATGAGTTTGAAAGCACAAACATAATACTCATGGGATCAAGTAGTAATCAAATCTTACTTGATGCACTTTCTGAACGGTGTAACTGCATTTAAAGTTCCAAACTGAAGTAGCTTCATATTGGTAATTGCATGACCAAAGTAAAGTAACATGATTGAAAAAGTGCTGCAGCCCAACAAAGAGAACTTTTGGACTAGCGAATATGGAGAAAGTGTTGCAGAGAGCATAAATATCTTTTCCTTGGTCATGCCTGAGTTTCAAAAGACCTTAGTTTGTAGCAACTTCCCCTATTTGAATGGAAAAACTATAACCAAATATGAGTAGTGCAATTGTATTCAAGAACTGAAGTTGACCTTGTGGAGCACGAGACACACTAGTCATCCGTACGTAAGCACAGAAAATTTGAAGCAAGAAAACCATAAAATGGCAATGAATAATGTTATAAATTTGTGCAGAAAGTACCGTGAAATTAGGAAATCTCCTCTGCAGCCTCAGCTCACATTCAGATGATGTACCTCCGTATAGATCCATGACAAAAATCCCACCTTTTTTATTCAAGACACTAATTGCATGCTTGAAATATAAAACCAGCTCCTTACGGTCATGCAGACAGCAGCAGCTATAGTTGAAAGCACATACTATGTCTCTTTCTGGTAATTGAGTATCCTTCATCAACTTATGGTGACGAACACCACTAGGACCTCCCTCAGCACTTGAGCTTGTCAAAACAGCATTTGTTGTATTTGTGCCATCCTCGTGATCTTCTAACCTAATTCTTTGCCCAAGGTCTTGAGGATCAAAACTCACCAAGCTGGCCTGAAGGGGCTTCAGGACATTACCATGAAACAGGAATATCCTGGAATGGACATCAGCTCCAATTTTGTTTACATTAATTTCCATGCACCAATCAAGAGCCTCATTGTCCAAATCCAAACCTACAGCAGTTCTTCTTGCATCCGTTCGAAGCCATTCTGTACTGTCAAATTCATAGACATTGATGTTATTCCGCAATAAGCCTTACAGAGTCAAAATATAAAGATATAATCAGCAATTTTTACAATGAATTGATGACAGCGTGAAAACCATCAATTAAGATATTAGAAAAAAGAAAAGCAATTAAGGCAATAAAAATGATTCCACAAAAGTGTATTATTCATCCTGACAGATGAATCCCATGGTTCTATGCCCATGAACCTTGATTAAAACTAGTATCACTTTCTCAACAGAAATTACTGAACCATATTGGATTTACAGACTTCCCAAGAGTGGAAAACGAATCCATTCAGAAGCAAAGCTTTACACACAACTTCTAGTACGCCACCGCGTCCAAATATCTAAAACAGTACAAGGGCCAATGACACCAAAGGCTACCCACCTATTTGCATCGTCGACTTTTGGCCACTTATCTTTTTTTGGGGTCACTTTGGCCACTGAACTCTTAAAAGCAGAACATTCTAGCCATTCTGTTAAATTTGAGTGTTAACTCAAAAGGAACTATAGACATCTAATCCACGCGTGATTTTTTTAAGGCGCAAAAATGGAAACACGATATATATATATATAGAACCATGACCATGGTTACCTATTCGGTTTTCCGATTACCATTTTGGTCATGGTTTTGGTTTCTGACGCTGGTACATTCATGAATGGCCATCATGATATGGTATCGAGGTGGGTGAATTCTACTTCTCTAAGCCACTTAAAATTGGTTTGGTTTTATGAAGATTTTATAGTTTTTGCCAACAACTGAATACTCACAGAGTTTTTCATTTGTTTCGATGACTGGCTTAAATGGATATAATTGGTCAGCATTGAAAGAGAAGCCATCCCAATTCAACTTTCATAATTAATAACGTGTTTCTTTGAGTCAAGGAAAGGAAACTGGGTTGGGAGTGCCTACTATCCTGTTTCTATTTTCCGCTTTTAAGAGTTCAGCGACCTAAGTGACAAAAATAGAACATCATGGCCAAAAGCTGACCGTGCAAATATTTGAGTGGCCTCTATTATCATTTGCCCGAAGTAAAATAATCAAAATTCACAAAGAACACAGTAGCATAGGTGAAGAATTATATGCTATCAGCTCATGCAACTGAAGTAAAACAGCAGCAGAGAAATTAAGTAAAGCTGAGCTGAGCTAACTTAATGGAGAAGCATCCAGCTGGAACTTGAAATGCATTTAAGCGGGAAAAGTAGTTAAGGTGTACATGTTAATTATATAGCCTACACTAACATGTGTATTTTAGCAGCTTAGGTTACCAATTCTTGTACTTGTATATAAAGCAAGGTATGCACGGTTCTGATATTATAAAAACTGAGTCAATAAAATCCTCTTTTACAAATTCTCTCTCTACAAACTTTCTCTCAAAGTTCTTCATTGATTCGTGAATTCTGAGAAGCAATTCTGCTAACACAATCAAGTGATCTCTACATTACTTGTTTCGTTTTGCTTTAATTCAATTGTGAAGCTGGTTTTCTACAATAGGAAACATTATATGGGGGCAGTTCTATATTGCATTACATACTTAATTCTTGCCCATAGGTGCATAAAATCTGGAAGAGCAAAAATCATCCTCATTTCTACTGTCCAGATCGGAACTATGGAAAATGGACGAAAATGGAAAGTGATAAAATAAACTGGAGAAAACACCACAACCTAAATTAACTAAAAAAAAAAGTTAAGAGTGAAGAATAAAACAAAGCAACTTAAGATGTGCACCTTAAAAGAGCAGTGCCGCAAAAATCTTCCTGCAGATGTAGTGGTACCCTCCCGCCAACATACATCAAAAAGAACTTCTGAAGATAACTTATGTCCCCTTTTGGCGACTGAAATCCATGGAAAATTACGAAGATAAGCAAATGCTAAAGCTACTAAACGGTCTGAACTAAAAAATCATAACTTTGAACCACTAGAAAGAACTGAACTTTCAGACACTCAATGGGCGATCTCAGCTAAATCTCTGAACAGATTGTTAAAAATACTCCAAACGAAATCATTAATTCATGAGCTTGCTTAAATTCAATGTCAAATGCAACTCTCTAGAGCATCATAACTGACAACCGAAAATGAAAACAGACTCAAACTTTTCCAAGTTCAACTGCAATTTCCCAACTTCTAAAGGGGATTATCTCACCTGAACAGATTGTTGATAAAGCAAGAACTTGGAAGGGACTTCTTCGTTTGATGGATTTTCACTATATTCGTTGTCCCCTTCTTCTTCAACTTCTTCCTCTTGGGATTCATTTTCTTCGACATCCCTTTGCTCTGAATAGTCCGGTTCTTCTTCTTCATTATAGGAAAAGGCTCTCCTTCCCCGGCGCTGCTGCTGCTGGTGGCTTTGCTTTTTTCCATGTTTCCCCATTGATTACAGCCTGCAATGGCGCAAAGCAGAAAAACCTGAAATACGTAAAACCCTTCAGAAGGGTTTGTGGTTTTCTGGAGTATTTTTTCTTTTTTTTTTTTTGCTTCCAAAAATAACACTATTTAAAAATTGGGTAAATTACATTTACCTCACTCGAGATTTTATGAAACTATTATTGCTCTCTTAGATCGGGTCATAATATAACAATTATCTCTCTAGTTTGATTAAATTGCATTTGCCTCTTTTTGAGTCTAAAAATTAATTTTAAATTTTAAATTTTTTTGTAATTTGGCAAAATATTTTAAAAAGAGCCTCTTATCAAATCGTATGACAGTTAGACATTGATACTTTTAATTTTAAAATATTGAATATGCACTGTATCATAACATATATGCTGGTCAAATATAAATTTTTGAGGGTGATAGTAATTTTATGAAACCTCAAGGGGTGTTGGTAGTTTTTAGAAACTTTTGAGGGAGGTAAATGTAATTTACCCTTAAAATTTTGGGACATTCAGAAAAGGCCCCTACCATTGACGAGACGTTATAAAACAAACCCCGTAAGTTCATAAAATTATGATACACCCCCAAGATTTAGTCCCCTCCCCCCCCCCCCCCCCCCCCCCCCCCCCATCCCGGGGCATTCTCTCTCCTCTTCTCTCGCGGGATTTTGGTCATATTAACGATATTAAACTCTATTACTTCAAAAAATACAAAGAAAGATTGGGGGTTTACGTTATGCATTATTTGTTAAGGGATAATTTGTAATTTTTCCAAATTATAGAATTTGTATTCTAATATATTTCGACCTTGGGGTTGTAAACTGTCCCAATAAATTTACGGAATTATTATTTGCAGGAACTGAATTACTATTCACAGGAACATTTTTTGTGAAAAGTCTATAATACCCTTAGTTATTAAAAAACAAAAAAAATGCTAAAAACTCCTATAAAACTCAGTGCAATCCTCTTCCACCTACCTGTACATTTAGCATTCATTCTCAGTTTTTTCATTTACACTCTACCTATTTACACTCATTCAATTTTCACTCACACGTGTATCTAAATATGGCCGATAGTCACGAGGACGATCCATATTACACGGTAAGTAAACAATCTATACATTTTTTTACGTAAAATTTGTTTGTTAATAAAAAAAAAAAAAACCCTATATGGCTCAAGTTTTGGCAAAAAAACCCCAAAATGGGCGAGATTTTGACAGAAATCTCGCCATTGCCAAAAAAAATCTTCCAAAATCCCGCTCCCGGTGGGCGGGATTTTGGAACCGCTCCCCCAATACTAAATCCACGATTATTAACCAAATGAAAAGTAAAAACAGATCCTATTGTTGTTCGTCTGGATACTTTCACAATTTCTTTTCGGAAACAAAACTGTCTTTGGAGAATTCTGTGACCCATTACTCTATTTAATTTTTTGGACTTGTGTGTGTTACCACACTGCTGTTGTTGAGAAGAGTAAAATTGCTTCAAAGAAGACAAAGTACAACAACGTCAATTGCATTCAGAAAAACAGAGAGAACAACAAAAAGAAAAACAAAGAATTCAGAATTAAGTGGCGGCGGCCATAACATAGAAGAGGAGATCGGGGCTGCCGGCAGAAGACTACAGAGTAGGCGAGGTATCAGTAATAGGAAGACAAATTATTTGCTGAATTGTGAAACCGTAGGGATACTGTGGATAAGTCAGAAAGATGAAGATAAATGGGCAAAGGTGCAAAATTGCCCCTAACGTTTTCTGTTAGGGGCAATTTTGCCACTAACGTTTATTTTGGGGCAAAATTGCCCCTAACAGAAAACGTTAGGGGCAATTTTGCCACTAACGTTTATTTTGGGGCAAAATTGCCCCTAACGTTTTCTGTTAGGGGCAAATTTACCCTTTAATTTTTTTCAAATTACATTTACCTCCTCCAAAGTTTGTTTAAATAACAAATAGATATTTTAAGTTTTAAAAAATAACATTTTAGTCCCTTAACCATCCAAACTTGGAGTAAAATATTTTTATCTAATAAGAAAATATATTTAATACGAATAATAATTAATTATTATTGTTCCAAATAAAATTATTCATAAATATCTAAACTTTTAAAAATATTAATTTAAAATGCATATATATTTTTAAAAAACTGAAAAAACATTAAAAAAAAAAGAAAAAGAAAAAGAACACCCCAATAAAAATATTCATAAATATCTAAACTTTTAAAAATATTAATTTAAAATACATATATATTTTTAAAAAACTGAAAAAACATTAAAAAAAAAAGAAAAAGAAAAAGAAAAAGAATATTTTTCTCCAAGCCGTGGCGTGTTCTTTTTCTTTTTCTTTTTCTTTTTTTTTTAATGTTTTTTCAGTTTTTTAAAAATATATATGTATTTTAAATTAATATTTTTAAAAGTTTAGATATTTATGAATATTTTTATTGGGGTGTTCTTTTTCTTTTTCTTTTTTTTTTAATGTTTTTTCAGTTTTTTAAAAATATATATGCATTTTAAATTAATATTTTTAAAAGTTTAGATATTTATGAATAATTTTATTTGGAACAATAATAATTAATTATTATTCGTATTAAATATATTTTCTTATTAGATAAAAATATTTTACTCCAAGTTTGGATGGTTAAGGGACTAAAATGTTATTTTTTAAAACTTAAAATATCTATTTGTTATTTAAACAAACTTTGGAGGAGGTAAATGTAATTTGAAAAAAATTAAAGGGTAAATTTGCCCCTAACAGAAAACGTTAGGGGCAATTTTGCCCCAAAATAAACGTTAGTGGCAAAATTGCCCCTAACAGAAAACGTTAGGGGCAATTTTGCCCCAAAATAAACGTTAGTGGCAAAATTGCCCCTAACAGAAAACGTTAGGGGCAATTTTGCACCTTTGCCCGAAGATAAATAGCTGGGATGATGAAGGTTATAAAAGGAAAAATAATTAAAAATTGCTTTGGAAATAAATTTTCACTCGGACAATAACAGTTGCCTATATTTATATGTTAGATATAATATTTGTTTGTGTCCGAAATACTTGTTACATTAGAACCCTTATATTATTTTACTTGACTGCATAGTAAAGATGAAAAGAGTAAAATTGTACAGTGAAAATGAAGGGTGGATGATGTGAAATCACCCCCATATCTTATTATTGTTGTAGGATCATCAATGGACCATTTTGTCTCTTAACACATGTTAGATTATTCAGTAACTCTTTCAATTTATCATCTCACTGTCTCAATCGTTTTCCTTACAATTTATGAGTTAGTTTGATCATTTGTTTAAACCAAATTGTGTATTTAATATACTAACCATGAAATTTATTTAATAATTTATACAAATTTTAGGAGGATTTTAATAATTCAGAATATCCAAGTTTAGTAAACACTCGAGGTTTGGAAAACTTCAAAATGCCACCATTGATTTTTTTTTTTTTTAAATTCCAAAATACCCTTCATTTAAGGGGAAATTTTGCCTGGAACTTGAGAGTAATTTTGTTATTTCATATCAATTCATAAAGTATTTTAATTTTTTTTAAACTTCAAATATATTATGATGTTTTACCAAATCTTGGAGTATTTTAAAATTCGCCAAAAAAGGAAAAAAAAGGAAAACGGTTCATTGGAGATAAATGGTATCCTTTGCCATAATTTCTTTGTCACGTACTTCAAAGGCTAATATTATTGGCAAATCAATTTTTAGCATATGGAGTCAAACAATTATTTAGTTACTAAATTACCCTTCATTTGATGCTAAAATAACTCTAACAATAACACTATTGTAAAAAAACAAAACATAACTAATCCAAATGGAAATTGTCAAAAAAAACATCCAAATGGGATGGTAGAGTAAATCATCCACAACCACAAAAGTTACAAAAAGCAATTCAAACTTGTACTTATGTTAGGGGGAAATGTCTAGTGGTAGAATAAGTTAATTACACTACCCCAACACTCAATAAATATTTTTTTCAGCCCTATTTTGTACTCATATCATCAATTATATTGAAGATAGGCGTTATGAGAAAAAAAATTTTAGCACTATTTTGTCGAAAGTAGGAATCGAACCCTCGACATTTGGATAACTCAGTATGCGTCACAACCGCTGAAACACTAGTTCGTTCTTATGTATCTAATTGTAATTTCATAAAATACTTATCCACTTGCATTGTCACCAAACTCTTGCCATTGGGCCAATAAACAACTTTAAAATTGTATTTATATTTGGACGAAAAGGCAGGTGATGGAATAATGCATGAAATTATTCTTTAAGAGTATTTCATTTGTAAATATATATTTTTATTTTATTATGCTTGCTTTATAACAATTGACAGTGTAAATAATTAAATTATCTTTTAAATTATTAGATGAATTACATAATTTAATGAAATTACCTAATAAACCCTTAACCAATTAAAAAGGGAGCTAACATGTAATTTTTTACCCAGTGACAATATTGGTTTAGTAATTTAGACAAATTTGAATAAAGTCTTAATAATTTTTCAACTTGAATTTCAAATGGTTAAAAATTATGAAGTTCATTTGATTTGGTATGAAAAGGTGAGTTTAGATCTCTACCCAATTTTTCATGTCTTATTATGCCAAATGCACAAAATTATATAAGTTTTATTTAAGTAAAAATGTGAGCAATTTAGGAGAATACAAAATTATAAGTAAAACTATTTAATTTTGAGCATATGGCAGAATAAGATATGAAAATTGAATAGATGATCTAAAATCCGAAAAGGGTAGTGGAATAGTAGTGAAAGAATCTTGAAGAGCCTGCCCAAGTCCGCGAGGACGTCTCAAGTTTGGAAGCGGATGGAGGAAGTGGAGAACATTATGGCGTAACATGTCAGGATTCTGGTAGGTGATGCCTCTTCCCTTTTCTGGTCTTCCAATTGGATTGGCAGGGGTGTCCTCTTAGCTTTTGTTGAACCAGAAGAGATTGCGGACCCACTTCTGACACTGCACCAGTTTTGGGATACTCAAGATCTATTGTGGATTGGTATGCAGGACCTTTTTCCAGATGACTTATGGGACTTCATTGAGGGAATTTCCCTTCATTTTGATGGTCATCCGAATAGGATGATCTGAAAGCTAGAGGTTAAGGGAAATTTTACTATTAACTCAGCGTATGGTGTGGTTCGTGAAAAGAGGAATGCTGTGGTTTTGGATTTCTGGACCTCGCCATTACCACTCAAACTCTCTGTTTTTATGTGGCGGCTGTTGAATGGTCTTCTGCCCATGAATGATACACTCCGACTCATGGGAATTCATTTGGCGTCCAAGTGCTCTTTCTGCTGCTCGGAAAGTTCTTTCATGCATGTGCTTTATGAGTGTTCATTGGCGGTTGGCCAATGGGATTTGGGCGCACACTGGGGATCGCCTGCGTGTTGTCCGTTGGCTATAACAGATTTATGGGATGTGTTGAATTTTTACTGGGTTAGGGCGAACTTCGAAGTGGCACTCCTTCCCACTATGGTGTCCGCTATTGTGCCAGTGGTGGGTTGTTGGAAGATCTGTAAGGCATTACAAGGCAATTCATGAGGGGAAATTAATAGATTCGGGCCACATACCGAGTATGTTCTTAAGTCTTTCTACGATTTAATGGCTTTAAAAGCCCCACTTTTCCAGCCATCGGCAGAGTTCTTGGAAGGCAATGTTTTGCCAAGATGGGCATACCGGAAACAGAGGGAAGCACGGATAGACAGGGATTGTCTGTTGGAGTATGCCTCCCGTTGGCCATTTTAAGTTAAATATGGATGGGTTATCCCTAGGGAACCTGGGGCTTGCGGGAGCAAGAGAGGTTCTACGAGATTCGTACAATAGGGTCGTCTTTGGAATTGGAGCTTCCCTTGGTATTTTCACGAGTTTTCAAGAGGAAACACACGCTCTTCTCATTGGGCTTCGTATATGCGACAAGCTTGGCTTACAGTAGATATATGTGGAGACTGATTCTATGGTATTGCTAATGGTAGTCCAGAGAGGTGACGGCCCGTGGCGATCGACGTCCACGTTGGCAGGAATCTCCGTGTTAAGGCATACTTATGGGTCCATTACCCATCTATACCACGAAGGAAATGCTGTGACAGATAATCTGGCTCAAACTACCATCTTGACGGGTCACACGAAGTTCTTTGTGCACTCCTCACTCCCCCGGAGGATTAGGGGTCTGGTTGTCCTATATGCTAGGGGTTCCCTTAACCGAGAGGATAATGATTTTAAAAATAGTTTAAACATATATAGGTTTCAACTTCATTCTTACATCTTTGTACCTCTAAGGTAAGACTCGTTACGTCCCCTTTAAAATGAGCCTCACAATCACTTAATCTGCTGTTATTAAAAAATATATATATATATATTGCAAACTAGAAAGAGTTAAAAGAAAAGGGGTTCATATTAACGAAAAAACTATAACCCCGTCAAAGAACAAGATATGCATTGAATTAGCCTCGTACGCATTACCAATGCATTTGCATAGGTCAAATCAAATGACGAAATAATTTTTAACTTCACAGTCTCATGGGAACGAAATTGTTACTTGAAGGATACCGTTTACTAAACGTATGACACTTTTTTTAAAATTTTAGCCTTGAATTTACCTTTTTGCTCATCACTTGTCTTCTTCCTTATGCAGTAAAATTGATTTTGAATCAATTTTACTGCAATTCCATTTCTTCTCCATATCCATTATCGACGAATCCAGCTTTGGTCCATAAAATTTCACTGTATAGGGGGCTCATCTATTCCGTTAACGTTGAAGAGCCCTATATGCCGGATCGGATGTTAAGACAGTTTGGGTATGCCCAACAAATTCCTTTTCAAGTCTTCAAACCGAAGGGGTGCTACAGAGGCCCAGAGACAAAAAAATATGTTTGCAAGTTCGTTGTTGATATCAGTGGTTGGGAAATATATCATACAAGGCTTCTGCGGGATATGAAGAGGGCCTATTATACTGAAGAAGCATGCGAGGGTTACCTTGATTATTTTCATTCTTGGTCGCACGTTCGTGTCAGTAGGGGTCCGGTCGAGGAAGACACTCCTGAGCCAACCTAGTTGTCACTCAATGCAGTGAGTTTAGGATGATTTTTGATTTCTTTTTTACCTAATTTTGTATTACAGGTAGGATATTGAGTTTATACTTTTAATTGTTGCAGCGAATTCAATACTTAGCATCTTGGGCTGTCATTTTTCATCCACGGACTGAACATACGATAAACCCTGAGACACATAGGCAGGCTATTGCAGAAGTGGCTTATCATTTGGAGGCTCAGATGCTGGGACTCGAAAAACTTGCTAATAGACCGCCTTTTGAGTCGTAGGGCATTGTATTATAAGATTTGGATTGGAACATTCAGTGACTTAATTGTAATGTTGGATAAATTTTTTGTTTTTTTGTTGGTCGTAGACATTTGGATATTGGATTAGTGACTAAATTGAGTGTTGCTGTTGAATGCTTTAGCAATGTTAATTTAATGCTTTGTTTTGTGTGGTTTGTATAGGGATTGATTGGCCCATGTATAGGGGAGAAATTTTGCCAGGATAAATACACATTGAATTATACACTTAAATATTGAAGAATATAGTTCATAATTTTGTTCATACAATCAAAAAAAAATTTCAACACAAACTAAAAAATACATTAAAACTTTTCAAATCAAAAAATATAATCCTTAATCGATAACTATCGTAGGTTGTGCGTCTATATTACCTATGTTATCGACGTACATCCTTTGATAATTATCTAAGCGAGCTTGTAACATGTCCTTCAACTCATTCATCATGTCTTCCTTATGGTGTCGCCACAACACACAGATTAGGGGCAACAAGATATGACCACTTCTCTCCAAACAAATGAAATGGTTGTCCCGGATATGACCCATGGTGATATATGTGTTTGGATCATCAGATACGTCGGAATCCCTCAAGCGAAGTGGAAGGAAGGTACAACATTTCGCTCCATATAATGTGAAAACCCTCTAGTACCTCGTGGCGACAAGTAGGCCAAATAAATAAGTATCAAACCAAAATTCCTCTGTTGCAAGACTTATATGGTAATCCAACACTGTATGAGCTTTATCGTAGTTTTCTTTACTGAGAACTCTGAACCAAAATGAGGCATACGCGTCAAGTTCATGTAACAGCTCCCGCCGAACTTGCGACCAAAGTGACTGTTCATCATGTACGAATCTAGCTATTACCCTAAAACCACAGTGTCATCCCCCATTACATTGTTATAATCCACAACATAATCGAACACAAACTGTTTTACCAAAAACAGCAGGTTGAAAGGCCAGTTGGATTCGTTAAAATTCATTCGATTCCTCCTGGTTGATGACCTAGTTGTCTGGTTGCGCCCTGCACATGTTATTCGTATGCATCAACCATAGATGCATCAAAATAAAAAAAGTGAACAACAAAAATTGGGAAATATGGCAAACTATATATATCTCTGCCTCTGCCTATGCCTGCATCCCTCTCGGCATGCTCATAGCCCGATAGATCTCACTGTGTAGAGTTGTTTCCCGGCCTTCCCCTATGTGGCCTGTGTATCGGATCAGTGAGGTCAACAATCTCTGGATGCAAAGTGCAATGCATGACACCTGCCACTCTGTAAATGTCCGCAGTAGGACGTTGCGAGGCCTCAACATACATATCATGCAATAGCTCTTGTGATGTTTGCTGCTCCTCATCACTAGGTATGTTTCCCTCATCCAAAGATAGGGTCCTCCAGAAGATGTCCACATCTAATGGATCAATAGGTCTGTAATTTTTGACCATTTCAACCATCCGATGGGCACACGGCAAGCCAAAGTTGGTTTGCATTTCACAACCACACAGCTCACTATTTGCCCAATACAATGCACCTCTCTTTTTATATTTATGTAATAACAACAGTATGACATCTTGCGAAACTCTGCCGTTGATCCTACTATACAACAGGTAATTGGCTTCACGCAATGTTTTGCTCCGAAATGCCTCCATTTTACTACGGATCTCATCTAAATGTTCCTTTATCATCTTATTTATGCCCAAAAAAATTGTAGGAAATGATATTCTATCAGTTTTAATGGCATTTTTCAACATTGCGTGTGCACTCTCAGTCCTGAAGAGAAAAATAACATACAAAATTAATGATTTAAATCATAGAATAATTTATAATGGAGTCATATCTGTAACCTATATGTGATGAAAGTTAATAGATTCTCACATGTTGTTTGTGCGGCGACCATAATGTTTTATTTCTTTAGTCCAGACTGAGACAAATTTGGTCTTGTGGGGATCCAACCATGTCTGGTGCATATAATTAACCACTGATATCCACCGGCCTCTATAGTTAGTTTCAATGATTTTCACAACTTTCGTGAACTTTTCATACATTAAAGCACTCATCACCCTTCTCCACGGAACTTCAAACTCATATAATATCTTTGTGTTCGTACACACACTCGGTGCTTTCTTCCTTACATCCATAGCAATATGCCTTTTGCGCAATAGTTGTTTAGAAAGGGGGAAAATATTGTGCACAACTTTCAGTAAAGCCGACTCTCTGTCAATCATAACAACATGTGGATATTTCAGTGGATCAAAAAGCTGCCTCAATCTAGTCATAGCCCAAAAATAAGTTGCATAGGTCTCATCCCTCAAGAAAGCAAAAGTAACATGAATGTATTGATCCGTCGGAACATGAGCGACTATCTGAAGCAGATGCATGTCATACCGGTTGGTCTTGTATGTTGTATCCATATACAATACGTAAGGAAACGTATGAAGTAGACCAGGAACATCCTCATGCGCGAAGAACACATGTTCAAGAGCATTACGCTAATCTTTCGTTGTGTACAATAGTAATACCTGTAATCCTGCATCAGTTTTAAGAAGTACAATATAGTACTTAAATCTCCCATCTCATCTTTTCTAACTTTTGCAGTTTCGTTGTACACCTGTCTGATATGGGTAACATTATCAGATCGTAGTTTTGCCAACATCTGCTTCGGAGCCAAATTTATCTTCATAATTTCTGAAATTTTCTCCTTTTCCGCTTGATTTAACTTGGAGTGCTTTTGATGCCAGTTTGTAACAAGGGGTAATTCATGATTGTGCTGACATTTTATGGCACTCAACTTTCAGTTACCCCTACTAATTTCTTTTCCTACTAGTTGAAAGGGATAACCAGTCAGCTTGTTACTTGTGTTGTTACGACCTATTTTCCCTTCACCTAAGGGTGCTTTGCTTCTAAATTCCCCCGACCTATCACAACCGATATCAACTCTCCCTCTTCTCCCTTTTAGAGGCCCCTTCCACTTTTTAAAAGAAGTTATTTTAGTATCAAAATGATACTCGGTTACTCTGGTTTCAACCAAACCAATCAAGTCAGCTCTAGTCCTGAACTCTTTCTCAGTACGAAATACATCTGTGTAATCTGGAAAGATGTGATCATCCACAAAATGCATATAGCTTGAGAAGAAAATAAAATATGACATATCACAGAAATCTGTGAAGAAAACTGAGAAACACGTAAAATCGCTCCCGACGGGGCGATCGTTCGGGCGATTAAACCCCATAGAATTGCCCCCAATAGGCGATTTTACAAAAAAAATCGCCTCCTATAGGCGATTAAATGAAAACTGTTGGCCACAGGGCACCAATTTTTTCCCATAAAATCGCTTAGAGATGGCGAATTTTTCTATAAAATTGCCCTAAGTGGGCGATTTTTTCCTATAGATTCTCCCCAAAGTGGCGATTTTATAGTAAAAAATCGCCTCCTCACATTCGCCTGGAGGTGGCGATTTTCCTATATAAAATTGCCTTATTTAGGCGATTTTATCTAGTGAAATTGCCCGAGTCTGGCGAATCTCCCCCAGTAACGAAAAATTGCAAAAATGTACCAACTTTCGCCATACATACCGTGAAATATAGATCGTCATTTGCATTACCTTCCATGATACGCCAGCAAAATTCGTGTATTGTTGATGGAAGAATGTAGGGTTTAATGGAGATGATTGAGTGGAAATGAGAGAGAGTATGGATGAGGGGTGAGTGTTAGCTCTTGAAGGAATGTGAGTTGAAATGGAATGTGTAGGTAAAAAAGTGGGATAAATTTTTTTTTTTTTATGAAAGTAGAAACTATCAAGGTATTTAGTCTTTTCGTTATTTAAAATTTTAAAAAATGTCATGTATTTAGTAAAACGGATCATGCAATTAACATACACTTGAGATAATTTACCCTAATTTATATTATTAGTAAAAAAGTAAAGAATTTATTGAAAAATAATAATTATTAATTAAAGTTTTTACAAAAGTATATAGACAATTCAGCAAATCAAATAACACAAAAATAAATTGGGAAATTTCGAAAATAGGATTGAAAACTTCCCTACGCGACTAGGAAACTTCAAATTCAACGCAGCCTTACATTCTTCTTTCTTCCAGCTTTGAGTCTTTTTACCTTTTCCATTCATCTTCTTCAATTTATCCAACTGAGTTTGGTCGAACAGCTTCCCTTCTTCATCCATAATTTGTTGGGTTTTCTCTGAATTTGAAAGTGTAATCATCGCTCAGGTGGGTTTTCGTATCGGCCCTTAATCCAATTAGGTCGTTTCGTTTGCCGATTTCGTCATATCCCACTTGAGGTTGCGAATTTGATTCTGATGTCGGTGCTTCTTCTCCTTCGGGAATCGTTGATTTGATTTGATTTGGTTCCGATTCCGATTGCTTTGATCTCTGTTACTTTTTATATTTGTTGCTGAAAGAAGAAGAAATTCATGTATAGCAATTTCAAAGAACAGGCGATTGAGTATGTGCGGCAAGCCGTGCAGGAGGACAACGGCGGAAATTATGCCAAGGCGTTTCCTCTCTACATGAATGCGCTCGAGTATTTTAAGACCCATTTAAAATACGAAAAGAACGCTAAGATTAAGGAGGCTATTACTCAAAAATTTACTGAGTATTTACGCCGGGCGGAGGAGATTCGGGCGGTGTTGGACGAGGGTGGCGGTTCGGGACCCGCTGCGAACGGAGATGCTGCGGTGGCTACACGGCCGAAGACGAAGCCCAAGGATGGTGGAGAAGGGGGAGATGGGGAGGATCCGGAGCAGTCCAAGCTTAGGGCTGGATTGAATTCGGCGATAATTAGGGAAAAACCTAATGTGAAGTGGAATGATGTGGCTGGATTGGAAAGTGCAAAGCAGGCTTTGCAGGAGGCAGTGATTTTACCTGTTAAATTCCCCCAATTTTTCACTGGTTAGTATGTCTTAGATTGTCCTTAGTCGGGATAAATTTTTTTGGTTTTGTTTGAATGTTTGCGGTTTTCTAGATTTTGGGTGCTGTTTGCTGATCAGCTATGTTATTCTTGTAGTGGGATTGGTGAATTTGACAGTAAGAAGTTTGTCGTTTTATAACTAGATTTTGTTGGCTTTAGGTGAATGTACTGGATGGGGAGCTATTTTGATTGCACGTGTGGTGGAAGTCTGTAGTTTTTTCTCAGCTTTCTTGGTTATACTTTGTGAACTAGGGAGCAACTTAATAATTAGTTTGCAAATTGGTTTTGGGAATATGTAGGCTTATTTGTGCTGATGTTCATCTAAATGCCATTGCATGATAAGGAGAGAGTTACGTGCTTGTTTGTGGTGTTTTGAGAAAGTAGAGAAATGAGTCTAGTCCATATAAACAACCCACTTGGCTCAGCTGAATCTTTGATTAGTTGGCAGTACTCTTTGTTAGTTGATTGATATCTGGATTATGTTTGGCTCAAAAGATGAAGCCTTTGGGGGATGTCTGAATATTTAAGGACTTGAGCTGTCATCGTACACACACTAGGTTTATTAAAGGGATGAAAATCCATTAGAGTTCCCAGAAAACCATTCCTGTTCAGATTGTCCATCTCTCTTTGTGAATTGATCTTTTTTGATTAATCATTTGCTTAAATTTAGCTCTCATGAAATGGTGAAGTTTAAATTTCATTACAGTATTGGCTTCAGACATGTAATTCTTGGAGTTGTTAGAGATCCCCCTCAATTACTTACTGTGCATGTTCACTTGCTCTTGGTTTAGGCGTATGATGTGGTTGTCAGTGTTTTAGGCATTATATATGTTATAACAGAGAGCACTAGAGCCTGTAGTAATGTGAGTCTTATTCTTCAAAATTCAAAATCTTTTAAACCTCTGCATACTTGGTGCTTCTCTCTTTTGTATTAAATTAGTTGAAGTATCATTTTGTTCTTTGACTGCTAGCCATGGACTTCCTTGGATTTTCCCAATCTTTATAATGTTATGCACATACCTTATCAAGCAATGGTATGAATAAGAATTACAAGATAGGGATAGGTAGTTTGAATTGTAAGGTAATACTATCAGCACGTTGCATAGATAATCTATTAGTAATTGGTGATAAGTCTCCTAATATTTGGAACTTAATTTTATGTTGGGTGCATGACGAATCTATAGTTTTTTTTTCCCTTCATGTTTTGGTCGTTCACATTTATCATATTTGCTTTAGAACATGCATTCTTCATTTCATCGGCATTTACTTTGTCATTTATTATTCATAGGCAAGAGGAGGCCATGGAGGGCGTTCCTTTTATATGGTCCACCTGGAACGGGGAAGTCATATTTAGCCAAGGCTGTTGCTACTGAAGCCGACTCCACATTTTTCAGGTACAGTTGATCTTTTTATTTACTTTCTATGTGGTGTACTTTGATGTTTTCTGTAAATTGGAGGTTCTGACAAATTTCCTTGTCACTTCCTATATGAATTCTCTTCCCTGGATGCAGCTGAATTCTTCCTATGATATTGAAAGTTTGGGACTTCTAAACTTTATTTCCTGTAACATGGAGCATTAGTATAACATTGACTGTTCTATTGGGCATCAAATTATTTAATAAATCAAACCTGATGTCCGTTACCTGGCATGTAAACCATCTGTTTGTTTGAATTACTTGGAATGCACACGATTCTGATTGGTTAGCTTATGGTCTGGCTACAAAGATCAAAAGTTTATTTGACTCATAAGAGTATTTATGTGTTGTGGTAGACTGGTAGACCTAATGGTTACTCATGCTTCCTGGGTTGAGCTGTTTGGTGATAATTTGTTATGTTATCACTGTACTGCAAATGGGGGAGTTTTATGTATTTATTTAGACATCAAGTATGCACACCATGAGTTTTGGATAGATGAATGTGTTTTCCTTGCTGTGAAACCATTTGTCTTAGTTCAACAGCTTTTCTTTGAGAACTTAGAGCATAAGCTTGGGAAGTGACAATTTATCTGTGTGCAGTGTTTCTTCCTCAGACCTAGTGTCAAAGTGGATGGGTGAGAGTGAAAAGCTAGTTTCAAATCTTTTTGAAATGGCCCGTGAAAGTGCTCCTTCCATCATTTTTGTGGATGAAATTGATTCTTTGTGTGGCCAGCGTGGTGAAGGAAATGAGAGTGAGGCATCACGACGTATCAAAACAGAGCTGCTTGTGCAGATGCAGGTACTTGTTATATGGTAGTAGTCAGGGATATAATTTTTCTAGTATTCTCCTGCTCCATAAGTTGTGTATTATCTTCAGCTACATTACTTGCATTATGTTGCATTTTGTATACTTTGTCTTGGAGATTGGATGTTTGGAAGATAATGGTGGTAAAGGTCCCTGAACTGAGGTGAAGATGATTGAATGAATGTTTGAGAGGGCAATGGTAAAGGGCAGTGGAGGAAGAGGTGTGGTTTTGTAAATTTGGTCAATATATTGAAACTTGAGCTACACAGGCCTGTTGGCTGTTTTAATATGCCATGAGTCTGGTCTGGTTTGATGAAAAAAAAAACTGCATTTGAAATAACTGGGCAAACCTAGTAAAAGAACCCAGTCAAAAGCCTGATAAAACTGGGTTTGGATCTATAATGCTGTTTTACACAAAACAAAGTGTTGGTATGTGGATCATGATACTAGAATAAAGAGGGTGAAAGAAAGGATAATAAGTTAAGCCAAGTAGATTAAGCAGTGGAGGATCAAATCATGGGACCTTGCATCTCATCACTGGGTAGTGGGTACAGAATCTTATCTTTCCACCTGTAGTAGTGCAATGCCTTGATCAAATGGTGATAAGAAATCTTAATTTTAGCATTATATCGTCTTCATCCTTTTATGATGCGCCTGGAGACTATATTTGGTTGTAGGAGAATATGCCAGTGATGATCTGCATGAACCCAATACCTTTCTTTTTTGGCAATAATGTTGATCTTGTTACTGTCAGGGTGTTGGACACAATGATGAGAAAGTTCTCGTTCTAGCAGCAACAAATACCCCTTATGCTCTTGACCAGGTAAATCGCTTACACATCTCACTTTATCAAAATATTCATGCTTTTGAAGGCTTATTGTCTGTTGAAGCTCTCACTAGTCCTTAAGTCTTCTTCAGCGTATTTCTATTTAGACAGCTCTGTAGTTCTCATGGCTTTTGAAATTTGTTTCATTATATTTTTGATAGGTTGTTGTGTAACACGTATTGATCTCATTTTAGGCTATTAGGAGACGATTTGATAAGCGTATTTACATTCCTCTACCAGACTTGAAAGCACGGCAACATATGTTCAAGGTAATGGGCTTTTCCTATATTTGTCATCGATAGAGTTATTTTTCTGCAAAGGCTGTAGGCTTAAGCTATTTCTGCGTGGTGCTGTAAACTTAACTTGGTTGCTTGCAGGTTCATTTGGGAGATACGCCTCACAACTTGACTGAGAGCGACTTTGAAGACTTGGCTCGTAAAACAGACGGATTTTCTGGATCTGATATTTCTGTTTGTGTAAGTCTGGGAATTCATGAGTTCCCTTCATGCATAGAGTAATATCTTTAAAAAACATAAATTAACTCATTCCCTTGCTAACTTCTTTCTGGTTTCTCCACTTTTCATGCGTGTGCTTACACATTTGTTTTCTTGCACTGTAGGTCAAGGACGTCCTCTTTGAACCTGTAAGAAAGACTCAAGATGCCATGTTCTTTATCAAGACTTCTAATGGTTTGTGGGTGCCATGTGGACCTAAGCAACCAGGTGCTATCCAGACAACCATGCAGGATCTAGCCAGTAAAGGTCTTGCTGCCACGGTAAGAAAGCATATATGTTATGGTGGATGAGTGGTGTCTTTGAATATGTTCGCAGAGCATGCCTTTGGGGATTCATCATTACCTAACACTACTTGACTGCTTAGACCTCAATCATGAAATGTTTTCGGATAGTATAATATGGCAGAATCTTATGCTTTTAAGTTACAGTTGATGTTTAAGGAGAATAGGAGCCAGTAGGGGAGCGGGGCAATTTGCTTATATTTACTCTCTGATTTTATTTTTCTGCTAACGAGTGAAAAAAAGGCGATTTAGAGTTTCTAATTGATGTCGTGTAGATAACCCCGCCGCCAATATCAAAGTCGGACTTTGACAAAGTGTTGGCAAGACAGAGGCCAACTGTGAGCAAATCTGATCTGCAGGTGCACGAGAGATTTACCAAGGAATTTGGAGAGGAAGGGTGAGGAACAGGAACACGAACAGCGAACGGTGAACAGGAGAAGAGATGGATGGCGATGCCCTTGTTGATTTGTACTTTATATGTAGTTTGTGGTGTTCCCAGCCAAGACTTGTTGACATGGCTTTGCCTTTTGTATTTGTAAGAGAATGAAAACTGATTTTACATTGCTTAATGTGAAAGGCATCATTGCCAATTTGCCTGCAATTGTTAATCATCTTCTGTACATGGCAATGCTCTACTTGTGACTGAAATATTTTATATGAAAGATATTTCACTGAATCTAGAGGGGTTTTTATATTTGTTGGAATTTCTGCATTTTCTTTTGTATGATTTACTGGTTACAGGGAAAAGGCTATTTACAGTTATGCTCTGTTTTTGTTTTGTATAGTAAATTAATATTACTGTATAATATTTTGTCATTATTTTCAATAACATTTTGTATTATTTAGGCTCTGTTTGTTTTCATTCTTTTATAGGATATATTGAGTGTAACGGTTGGTGTATCGTTGTTTGTAAGAGTAGTTGTTGATGTATCGCATATCACGTATCATGTTTAGTTCATGTTGTATTGATGCATACACGTATCGATTTTAGGGACTCTCTCCAAGTATATACTTGAAGAAAGTATTAACCCCTTTTAATATGGAGACAAAGTACTAAAATAAATTGAAATGCCTACAAATCTATGGACTAAAAATTGGTTACATCTCTAGGAAATATCCAAATTGATCTTTGTCTTGTTGAGCTACCTGCCATAATTTGAGCCCTGAATATGAATTCAAGAACGGCCTTTAATTTGCAATTATCCGCATGGATCTTTAGCTCATCAACTATGTAAAATCAAAACACAAAAATTAAATCAGCCGGCTAATCACATATACATAAAAAGAGGACTCAATACACTATTTTCTTGTTTCCATGATACAGTCATTTTTTAATATTTAATTTCAACATATAATGTCTAGTGTTTACCTATAAAATGGTTTGCAAAACTGACCATTACCAATTTACCACTAAAACTGACCATTTTCTGCACTCCATTTGATGACTGAGATGAAAGAAACCAAACTTTTCATTGCTTTTGCATTGTTTGTTACCTTAATTGTAGTCTCTCATTCTCACGGTGCAGCCAAAGATAAGAAGGTATGTACTGTGTGACTACGCATGCAAGGAATTAAGGCAATGTTCGTTTTCATATTTTTAAAGTTTTGAATTTTATAGTAATTTCTCCGTACACTTTTTTTGCTGCAGCATTACATTGTTTACATGGGTTTTCACTGGCACCCCAGCTCGGAATCTGTTGTCCGAGCAAACCATGAGATGCTGTCTTCAGTCATTGGCAGGCATGCACGATTTGTACTCTTTCTGCTCCATTAGAAGAGCCGTGTTTGGAGTTGTATCTTGTACACTCTTCGAATGGAACACTTTATATTGATACTTTATTTATGCGCTGTGAGCTCTTTGCAGTTACAAAGAAGCAGAGGATTCTGCAGTCCATCACTATACAAAAAGCTTTAGAGGCTTCTCTGCGATGCTAACTCGAGATCAAGCTCAAAAACTGGCTGGTTTGTGATCTTTCTGTGGTTAATTCACTATTAATGTTGAGCTTGATCAGAAGCAATTGTGGTAATTAATTAACATAATTTTGTTATATGATTTGTAGAAAGTGAGTCAGTTGTGTCTGTGTTTGAGAGTGGGATGAGCAAGCTTCATACTACTCAATCGTGGGACTTTCTGAGAATAGACTCTGCTCAGAAATACAATCAACTCCCAATGAGTATAAAGTCAGATGTAATTGTTGGGGTCATAGACAGTGGTAATTAAGTATTTCGTTCTTCTACCGTAATACTTTGATCATCGGTATTAGAAACACGATTCTTTTACTAAGCGAATATTTCATCCATTGCAGGAATTTGGCCTGAATCTAAGAGTTTTGATGATTCTGGCTTGGGTCCTGTTCCTTCAAGATTCAAGTGACAATGTGAAACTGGTGAATTGTTCACATTGGATAATTGCAATAGGTAGTTGATGATCTCTGTAGAATTTCTTTCACATTCAATTTATAATTTGGAGTCTAATAACAAATATGCAATTGCAGGAAAATCATAGGACCCAGATACTATTTGAAAGGATTTCTAGCAGATTGGGGCAGTCTTGAAGCATTCAACGAAACATTTTTCCGGTCACCACGAGATGCTGAAGGACACGGGACTCACGCAGCCTCCACGATCGCGGGCTCATTGGTCCCCGATGCAAGCTTACTCGGGTTGGCAAACGGCACAGCCAGAGGAGGTGCACCCAGTGCCAGATTAGCCATCTACAAAGCTGGCTGGTTTGGTTTCTTTAGCGATGCAGATATACTGGCTGCTATTGATGATGCTATTCATGATGGCGTTGATATCCTTTCGCTTTCTTTCGGCCCTGGTCGACCCAACCCCAACTTCTTCCAGGATGTAACGTCCATTGGAACTTTCCATGCATTTCACGAAGGAATAGTTGTTTCAGCGTCAGCTGGGAACAACATATTCCCAGAAACTGCTGTCAATCTCGCTCCCTGGATATTGACAGTTGCTGCAAGCACAATTAATCGAGAGCTACAGTCGAGCATTACTCTTGGCAATTCATCAAAAACCATAACAGTGCGTTTTGACAAACCAGATGCATTTAAAGACAATTGTCAATAAACCATATGCACTTAAGCTTTTGTAGGAGACGTGCATATAATATTTACCTCATCAGAGACTGAACCGCGATTTGTATCTCATTCCAGGGCTATAGCCTTAATCCATCAGACCTGGAGAGTGCTATCGGGTTGATATTCGGAAGGCACTTCCTGGAATTCCACAAAAAAATGCAAGGTATAAATAAGATTCAAAAGGAGACTATAGACACCAAGATGCTCTTATATTTCTGGATTCTAACTGTTACCTGTTTTCCTTGATGTTTTCTAGCTTTTGCAAGAAAAACACACTGAATCCTGACCTGGTTAAGGGGAAAATTGTGGTCTGCAATCTTCAGTGTGTGTTTGCTGACAGAATGCAAATCCGCCTTTACATAAGAGATATAGGTGGAGTGGGGATGATTGCTGTCGATCCATCAGCCCAGGACGTATTGTTCCAGTTTGGAATCCAAGCCACCGAAATTACACCAGAAGCGTCAGAAGAGCTTCAAACATATATAACAGCAGAAAAGTGTGATCTCAGTTTCAAACATATATATCACATGAAGAACTTGTTTTCTCACCCATGTTTCTCTTATCACAGGAATCCAGTAGCCAAAATATCACAAACATCAACCTTCAGGTCGTCTAAAGCAGTACCTGCAATGGCCTACTTTTCATCAAAGGGTCCAAATCTCGTCACACCAGATATAATCAAAGTACGTCAATAAAATTCCGCTTTCTTTCTTTATAAAAAAAATTCAAGATCAAGAAGGCATCTAAATGTCAGGAAACATCACCTAAAATAACAGCAATTTGTCACTCTATCATAAATAAAATTATCAAATGATAAAAGTAAGAACTGCCTCAGAAAATGATCACAGTTCTTTGTCCATAAATACGGATGAGATTAAAAGGCATATTTTATGACTCTTGAGAAAACAGAAGCAAACTGCAGCAATCCCTTTCAAGTTCCCCACAAATATTTCCAACTGATTCACAGTAAAAAAGAGTGCATCATAGTTGATGATCTAAGAAGTGATTGATTGCAGCCTGATGTAACAGCACCTGGAGTAAACATTCTGGCAGCATGGTCTCCAGTAGCTATTTCACGTACTGGCGGACAATCATATGACTATAACTTTGTCTCTGGTACATCTATGTCATGTCCACAAGCGTCGGCACTGGCAGCCATTATAAAAGCTTCCCACCCTTCCTGGAGCCCTGCAGCTATTAAAAAACCTCTCCCCCAAAACCATATATAAATCAATCGAAAGATCCCGTCTTTTTCAATCATTGTGTGATCCATTTTTCCGGTCTTTCCATTGCAACAGCAAGTGCACACGATGCACCGGAAATTACATCAGAAGACATCCTGATAACAGTCAAGCAAATCCCTTTAATTATGGTTCAGGACACATAAATCCGGTTGCAGCAATTGATCCAGTACTAGTATAAGATTACAATGTCAATGACATAATTGATTTCCTATGCAGCATCGGTGCAAATGGCACACAGCTAGAAAACCTAGGGGGTCAACCATTATCTTGTCAGCAACCTCTGAAGCCTTCATACAACTTCAATTATCCTTCCATTGGAGTCTCCAACATGGAGGGACCCCTCTCAGTGTACAGAACAGTTACCTATGTTGGCAATGGACCGACAGTTTATAAGCCAGCTATAGAATGCCCATCTGGTGTAAACATTTCATGACACCAAGTTTACTAAAATTTACATATGAGGGGGAAGAATCAACTTTCAGGGTTGATTTCAAGCCATATAAGACAAGCAATGGAAGCTTTGTTTTCGGGGGTTTGACTTGGAGCAACAGGATTCACATGGTAAGGAGTCCCATTGCGCTTAATGTGATCTCGATGTAGGAATGATGAATTATCCGAGCTCAAGCTAAAAAGCATAAACAAGAGGAGCGACTCCTCTCATACTTTCGTTACCTGCGGCTATAACTAGCGCGCTCTTAGTCTAATTTTCTTGTTACTTCCCCTATTTGGTGATTTGAGTAGCCCACGGGTTGACAAAGAGGATTACGGCCCTTCCTTACTTCTTACTTCTTAGAATAAGGCAGCTTAGTTGTAGCTAACTTCTTGCTAAAGGCTGTTAGAGGCTAAGTAATGCATTTCCCGCTGCTAAGGTGAAATTGACCTGGCAAACTCTCATTTGAAACTTAAAAAAAATAAAATTCTACTGAGGGAGAGTTTTCAGTACAATGTCAGGAAAAAATAAGGAATTGAACTTGACTCTTCTACTACGGGAAAAATTCAAAAAAAAAAAAAAAAAAAAAATCCCCCATCTCGATAATTTAAAATTTTCTTTTTTGAATTATTGAGGGGAAAAACCCTGATTCCACAAGTGCATGGATGTAAATGTTGTGTTTTACTTTCTGCTGCCAGTTACAGAATAGTGAACCATGCCTAGAGATCAGAATAAAAGAGCATAAAGAGGATGATCAGGAGGAACAAGGTAAACTCAAAGGTAATCAAACCTGCCATTTTTTCAGCTTGATCTTGTGTTAGCATTGCAGAGAAGCCTCTAAAACTCAAAGGTGAATTGCACCATCCTCTGCTTCTTGGAAACTGCAAATTAAAGAATTCAACACAATTCACTAAACCACCCAAAGCATCAAATATAACTTGAAAAGGGATAAAAAGCTAAAAAATACGTGCATGCCTACCAATGACTGAGGAGGGCATCTTACGGTTTGCTTGGATAACTGATTCTGAGTTGGGGTGTGAGTGAAACCCCATGTAAACAAGGTAATGCTGCAAACATATATACACAGGGAATTTTATCAAAATGAGTTCAATCTACTTATATACAAAGCCTTTGAAGACAAACAAAAGGCAAGAGCTTTCGAGCGTGCACTGCACTGCACAGTACCTTATTATCTTTGGTGGCACCATGAAAGAATACAATTATCGTACACAATACGAGAGCAGCGAAAAGTTTGGTTTCTTTCTCATCAAATGGAGGGAAATGAATTACAAATAACGGAGTGCAAAAAATATCAGTTAGTGGTGACAATTTTATAGGTAAATAAGTGCAACAATCAACATTGTCTAGATGGTGCATCACACACATCCCAGCTCAGAATCTGTCATCAATGATAACCAAGTGACGCATGACTGCCTCAGTACTTGAAAGGCATGCAGATTCCAGCCCCTTCTTGCAGAAGAAAATTACACTAATTCCCTTGTTTCCTACTAACAAAAATGCATGAGAAACTTTTGTTGTGATTTCCAGCTACAAAGGAGCTGAACATGTAATGCTTCACCACGATTTTCTGCTGTGCCAGCATCAGATCAAGCTCAAAAGCTGGCAGGTTTAAATGCTTTAATTAAATTCCTTCAAAAGACTTGGTCGCAAAAGGCACAGAGGTACACCAAGTACTAGACTAGCAATCTTCAAGGCCGGTTAGTTTGACCTTTGTTGGATGCAGATATACTCTCAGTCCTTGATGATGCCATTCATGATAGAGTATATAGGCATTGCATGAGTACTTTTCTGAGTGCCTACATGTTGTCATAGCTCTCATTTAATCCACACTGAAAATATAGATAACATTCATAAATTCAACCAGTTGATAAGTAGTTAAACAATTAGAAAGTGTAAGTAAGCATACCAGGGATTTTGGTGCATCAAGCATAAATTGCCCACAATGCTTTCTCCGCCATTGCCAGTATAAGATTAAACTCTCCAACTCAGAGGCTTCCCTTGCAAGCAAAGTAAGCACAACTCCACAAATTTGAGAAGCAGCATAAGTAATCTTCCTCTCATTATCTCAACAGCAAAAAATAATGATCTTGACTTTGCATGCTAAAATTTCTTTAAGTTAAAAACATTTCTTCTGTGACCCAAATACCTGGCTACCTTTGTTCAAGAAAATGTGGGTAAGAGCTTCTCATACTGCAACTATATTCAAGCTAAACAACTGATACATTTTGCATCAGCCAAAAAACATCCATGCCCATACTTAAAGAATGTACTGTTCTCTGTATCAGAGCTGTAAAGTTTAAGCAACTGCAGATGATCAACATGCCTAGTGCATCAAATTCTTCAATTTTCAAAATTTTCCACAGAACATGAACCTCAAGTCAAAGTTACCAAAAGTCCCCACAAGAGCATATTCCTCCTTTGAAGTGGTGAAACCTATTTGAATCCCTGACAATAATTTCTCTCCCCTCAATCTCTGATATCAACTTAATCACAGTATGGCAGTCACCACAAACTCTCAGATTTTTAAAGATTTGGATCTTAGTGCCGGAAGACGTGACAATCAATCCAAAAGCAATAGCCAATCTTTCACTATGTTGTGAAAGGATGGTTTCTTTATGTTCATCCTCAACGTCATGAAGGACGGAGTTAGTATCTGGTTGGTATCCTTTATCCTTCAAAAGAATGCATAGCTCTTCTAGTTTCTTATAAATCTGATCTGACAAGGGATGTGAAACATCGCTTGCCATGAATGAGTGTGTCTTGTTCTTAACCTCAATCCAGCTATAGCCAGTTTCCTTTTTAACTTTCCTCGCGTCCATCAGCTTTCTTACTTTTGCTCTCTCTTTCCAATTTTTAGTAGAAGCATATAGGTTAGAAAGGAGGACATAGCCCGATGAGTCTTGTGGCTCAAGAGAAATGAGTTTATTTCCTGCAAATTTACCCAGCTCTATATTTCGATGAACTCGACACGCAGCCAAAAGTGTACGCCACACGGTAGCACCAGCAGGAAAGGGCATTGCACTAATAAGATCCATAGATTTTTCTAGCAGTCCTGCCCGACTGTACAAGTCAACCATGCAGGAATAGATCTCCATTGAAGGTGGAATCTGAAGATCTTTAACCATCATGTCAAAATATCTTTCACCTTCTTTCACCAGTCCCACATGAGTGCAGGCAGAAATAACACCTACAAATGTTACACTATCCATTGCCAAGTCCTTTTTTCTCATCTCTTCAAAAACCATTAGAGCCTTCTTCCCATAACCATGCTGCGCATATCCTGTTATCATCGAGTTCCATGACACTAAATCCCTCTCCTGCTGCCTCTTAAAGACTGCATTTGCACTCTCTATATTTCCTCTTTTTGCATACATTGTCACAAGAGCACTGCTTACACATAAAGCATTACTGTATCCAGATTTTATAGAACTAGCATGAAACTGTTTCCCTTGCTCTGCTGCTTCCATAGGTGCATTACATGCATTAATGACACTAGAAAAAGTGTATTCATTTGGTCTGACCCCCTTCCTTGCTAATTGCTGGAAAACATATATAGCTCCCTCCATGTCTTCTGCCTGAGCATAACCAGACAACATTGCAGACCATGTGACGATATCTTTCTCTTCAATTATTTCAAATACTTGTACAGCTTCCTTAATCTTTGCTACTTTAACATAAGCATCTAGCAATGCAGTTCCTACAGTGGGTGAGGTCTCATAGTTCGTTTTGATGACTTCTGCATGTATTTGAATTGGAGAAATTTTAGGATGGGCAGATAGGATGGTGGAATAAGTAAAATCATTCGGCGAAACACCTTCCCGTCTCATCTGGCCAAAAAGTGCCGCGGCTTGATCCTTCCCTCCATCCTGCAAGTAACCACTTATCATTACAGTCCAAGACACCACATTCTGACCATGCATAGTGTTGAATAATTGGAGAGCATCATCCATTTGATTGCACTTTGTGTATGAAACCATAAGTGCTGTCCTAATGTTATTGTCAAACCCAAACCCTTGGCGCATAACCTGCGAATGAAGCTGTCTCGCCAAGGTCAATACTTTCAAGTTGGCACATAACCTAATGAGTGTCACAAAACTCATTTGTGTTAGCTTCACCCTGGCAAGCCTCATGTGATAAAACAAATCAATAGCTTCCAGGTCATGCCCATTTGTCACAAGACCAGCAATCATCCCATTCCACGAAACAGCATTCCGGTTCTCCAAACCATGAAAAACGGCACTAGCCTCTCTAGCCATCCGAGATTTTGAATACATGTTAATTAAGGAGTTCGCTACGAAAACAGTAGACTCAAAACCATTCTTAACAATCACCGTGTGGATCTGAGCTCCCTTCTCAACTGCACCACCATCAGCTAAAGCTCCTAGAACGGTGGAATAAGTATATGGATTGGGTTTGATCCCATCCACCCACATCATCCTGAAAGTCTCCAAGGCTCTATCAACAAGCTTATTACTTGCAAAACCCGTAAGCAGCGAGGTCCATGAGACAATATTCTTCTCACCCATCTCATCAAACACCTGCTCCCCATCACAGATGTTCTTCGTCTTCATATACATATCAACGAGCGAAGTGCCAACACTAACATCACCAAAGAACCCAGATTTAACGCATTGGCAATGCACTTGCCTTCCGACTAAAACATCAAACAAGCACCCACAGACCTTCAACACACAAGAAAAGGTCGACCTGTCAATCCAAACACCAGATTGATGCATAAATTTGAACTGATTTAACGCTTCTAAGTTACAGTCATTGCGAGAATATTCAAAAAGAAGATGGTTGTGATGAGAAACTTCCCTCTGGGGACTTCCGTCGAACAGCTGCTTTGCACGGCCAAAATTCGTACCAAAAGCTTCAGAGGCAAGGGCTACAGCTTGGGATTGAAATGAATAATGGGTTCGAGCAGGAATTTGACAATGGTGGAGAAATTTGAGTCGTTTAAAAGCGGGGAGTAAAGTCATGGCGTTTTCACTTCAGGTGGGTGGAAGGTTACCGTTGGTATTTTCCGGTTTCAAAAAGGCGCCTAATAGGGCATTAGCGGGTAATATTGGAAGACACATATTTCCTTTAAGAAAATATTATTATTTTTAGGCTGAATTTTCATTATTTATCCAAAAAATAGAAAAATCCCATAAAATAGGTATATATATATATATATATATGTATTGATAAATAGCATTAAGTGTTTCAAATAATACCTTTTTTTAAAAAAAGGATAAATTAGAAAATATCTGTATCATCGTATGTTTAATTTTTTTCATTAATACAAACAAGATAGCTATTTTATAAGAAGTGACGTAAAACATATCATTTATTATTTAAACGAGAAGAAATGAGGATGGAGGAACGAACCATGTCAGCTCTCAGGTCAAGTTAAGGTGGAGATTTGTTAATATGACTTGACCCTACTTCGTTAAGCTAGAAAATGAAAAATTATTATAAAATATAAAATTGTGGATGAACCATGCATAAACTACAAATAAAGCCATCATTTCACAACAATTCTTCATTAATTCCTATATGGAGATCACATTGAGTGCAATGGCACTCCTTACCCTATGAATCTTGCTTCTCCATGTCAAAGCCCCGAAAACAAAGCTTCCATTGCTCGCCTTATACGGCTTGAAATCGACCCTGAAAGTCATTTTCTCTCCCTCATATGTAAAATTTAGCAGACTTGGTGTCACTGAAACGGTTACGCCAACAGGGAGTTCTATCTCCGGCTTATAAAATGCCGGCGCGCCATTACCGACATAGGTAACTGTTCTGTACACTGAGAGGGCTCCCATAATGTTGGAGACTCCAATGGAAGGATAGTTGAAGTTGTAGGAAGGCTTCATAGGTTTTGTGCAAGATAATGTTTGAGCTGTGAGGTTTTCTAGCTCTGTAGCATTTGCACCATTGCTGCACAGGAAGTTGATGATGTCGTTGGAGTTGAAATCGTATACTAGTCCTGGATCGATTGCTGCAACAGGATTTATGTGCCCTGAACCAAAATCAAAGGGATTGGCTTGACTGTTGTCAGGATGTCTTTTGATGTAATCTCCTGAGTAATCGTGTGCGCTCGCTGTTGGAATGGAAAGAGGAGAAAAATAGATCATAGAACTGATGGAAAAAAAGAAGAATATTGTTTTATACTTCTTCTGTCCTCATGGAAAAATCACGAGTTACAACTGTTTATAAGTCACAAGGTATAAATAACTTCGAACAAGACTTTTCCCTTTGGGGGGGGGGGGGGGGGAGGGTGGAAGAGATTTTTAATTACTTGTTGTCATAATTGCGGATTTTATAGCTGCAGGGCTCCAAGAAGGGTGGGAAGCTTTCACAATGGCTGCAAGCGCGGACACGTGTGGACAGGCCATTGATGTACCGGAGATAATGTTATAATCATAAGATCGCCCGCCACTACTAGGAAGAGATACTGGAGACCATGCTGCCAGAATGTTTACTCCTGGTGCTGTTACATCAGGCTGCAATCAATGGACTAGTTCTTAGACAACATCAACAATGATGCACTGGTTTTCATTGTCAACAACATTGTTTTCTTAATTTTTAATTTTTTTTTTTATAAAGCAAAAAACCCCTAAATTGGGGGAGATTTTATACAGCTCGACTTACTTTGATTATCTCTGGTGTGACGGCATTCGGACCCTTTGATGAAAAATAGGCCATTGCAGGTGCTGCTTGAGATGACATAAAGGTTGATGTGTGTGATATTTTGGCCACTGGATTCCTGTGATAAGAGAAACATAGGTTAAAAAAAAGAAGTGATTTCGTGTTATTAATGATTTGTACTCCCTCTGTTCTATTAAAAGAGTCAACTTTCTGATACTGTTTCAGAAAAGTATTAGAAAGTAGACTCTTCTAATGGAGCGAAGAGAGTTTTTGAAAATGATCAGAGTGTACATACTTTTCTGTTGCCATATATGTTTGAAGCTCTTCTGAAGCTTCAGGAGTAATAACAGTGGCTTGGAGTCCAAACTGAAAAAGCAGATCCTGGGCTGCTGGATCCACAACGATCATCCCCACTCCGCCCATTTGTCTAATGTAAAGGCGCATCGGAAGTCTTTCAACAAACTCATTCTCGAGATTGCAGACAACGATTTTCCCCTTGATCAAGTCAGGATTCAGTGTGTTCGTCTGGCAAAAGCTGGAAACATCGGAAAAAAAACAGCCTCATTTTTAGAATCCAGGGGTCCCTGAGTTCAAATCCTGGAAATATGAATTCTGAGATTCTTTTAACTTAAAACGCAGTTCTTCAGCAATTTTTAAAGGTTCCAATCTAGTCTAATGGACGAGACTACAGTCCCATCAAAGGAACCATTAATTCAATCATTGGATTTGGCTTACGTAGTTGCGTATGCTTGCATTAGTACTGCATCCAAGGCCGAATCTAATGACTGAATAGTTCCTTTACAGGACTAGTTTTTCCCCTAATCTTATACCTTGCATTTTTTTGTGGAATTCCAGGAATTGCTGCGTCACTTCCGGATATCAACCCTATAGCGCTCTCCAGGTCTGATGGATTAAGGCCATACCCCTGGAAATGAGATGCAAATTAAGTTTTCAGTCTCTGATGTGGTAAATAGTATTCCTTCCGTCTCACTAAAAGAGTCATGTTTCTAATACTGACATACAGTATTAGAAACACGACTCTTTGAATGAGACGGTGGGAGTATATGAAGTGCATGGTTTATGGAAACGCACTGTTATGATTTTTGATGAATTGCCAAGAGTAATGCTTGACTGTAGTTCCCGATTAATCGTGCTTGCGCCGACTGTGAGTATCCAGGGAGCGACATTGATCGCACTTCCCGGGAATATGCTGTTCCCGGCCGATGCAGAAACAACAATTCCTCGCTGAAATGCATGGAAAGTTCCAATTGAAACTACATCCTGAAAGTAGCTGGTTTGGGGAGGAGTCGGGCCGAAAGAGAGGGAAAGAACATCAACGCCATCATCAATTGCATCATCAATGGCAGCAAGTATATCTGCATTGCTTAAGAAATCAAACCAGCCAGCTTTGTAGATGGCTAATCTGGCACTGGGCGCACCTCCTCGGGCTGTGCCGTTTGCCAAACCGAGTAAGCTCGTGCCGGAAACCAGTGAGCTAGCGATCGTGGAGGCTACGTGAGTTCCATGCCCATCAGCGTCTCGTGGTGATCGGAAAAATGTTTGGTTGAAGGATTCAAGAGTCTTTCCTCCTGCAAGAAATCCTTTCATGTAGTATCGAGCTCCTATTATTTTCCTTCAATTGCATAATTGTTATTAGACTCCAAATTATAAAGGGTAAACCGTACCAGATGCCACTAAACTATTTCTATCGATGACTTTTGGCTACTAAATTATTTTTCCCCTACTTTTGATCACTCAACTAATGAAACTGACAACAAATGGCTATTTTGTCAAGTAAAAATGTGAAGATAGATGAAAGACACTAACCCAATGAGCAAAAATGTATAAAAACATACCTTTACTCATATATATCTCTCTTCGATTCTTTCATATCTATCCATCGCCTCTTAATTGCACACAAAATACACACATGTCGATCTTCACTCATGAAGGTGGGGCAAAAAACTTATCACTTTTTCAAATCCGTAGGTTTGGTGCCTAGTTTTTCAATTCAATTCTGTCAATGTTAAGGCAAATAGTGTTGGTACACTTTATCCCACCAATTTAGTGTTTTTCATATATTGTAACATTTTTACTTGACAAAGTGTCCATTGATTGCCACTTTCATTAATTGAGTGGTCAAAAGTAAACTAAAAAATAGTGTTGGTACACTTTATCCCATCAATTTTGTGTTTTTCCGTCTATATATTGTAACATTTTTACTTGACAAAGTGGTCACTGATTGCCATTTTCATTAGTTGAGTGGTCAAAAGTAGACTAAAAATAGTTTAGTGGCAAAAAGTCATCGATGAAAAAAGTTTAGTAGCCTCTCATACAATCTTCCCAATTATAAATTGAATGGCGTAAAAATTCGACACATATAATTAATTACCTGTTGCAATTATATATCCAATGTGAACAATTCACCAGTTTCACACTGTCCCTTGAATCTTGAAGGAACAGGACCCAAGCCAGAATCATCAAAACTCTTAGATTCAGGCCAAATTCCTGAAATGTATGAAATATTCGCTTAGTAAAAGAGTCGTGTTTCTAATACCGATGATGAAAGTATTAAACTGGAATAATGAAATGCTTAATTACCAGTGTCTATAACCCCAACAATTACATCTGACTTTATAGTCATGGGAAGTTGATTGTATTTCTGAACCCAGTGTATTCCCAAAAAGTCCCATGATTGAGTAGTATGAAGCTTGCTCATCCCACTCTCAAACACAGACACAACTGACTCACTTTCTGCTAATTATATAACAAAAAATTATGTTAATTAATTACCAAGAGTGCTTCTGATCAAACTCAACAATAGTGAATTAACCACAGAAAGAGCACAAACCAGCCAGTTTTCGAGCTTGATCTCGAGTTAACATCGCAGAGAAGCCTCTAAAGGTTTTTGTATAGTGATGAACTGCAGAATCCTCTGCTTCTTTGTAACTGCAAAGAGCTCAGAACACAGCGATTAATTCGCGAAAAATGCCGGCGCATAAATAAAGCATCCAATATCTATATCTTCAGAAAGGGAGCCTAAGCTATAACAAAAAAAGATACAAAATGTGCTTATATACCTGCCAATGACTGAAGACAACATCTCATGGTTTGCGCGGATAACCGATTCTGAGTCGGGGTGCGAGTGAAATCCCATGTAAACAATGTAATGCTGCAACGTTAACACATAAAAATTCAGATGGAGTTTCATCAAAATCAGTACTTTAATCTATACTAATAGAATAGATAAACAAAAATTAAGGCAAGAACTTAATTTCATGCACATGCAGAGTGTACCTTCTTATCATCTTTGGTGGCGGTGGCTCCATGACAGACTACAATTAACGTTATAAACCATGCAAGAGCAATGAAAAGTTTGGTTTCTTTCATCTCAGTCAGGAAATGGAGTGCAGAAAATGGTCAGTTTTAGTGGTAATGGGTTTGGATTGTTGCAATTTTCAAACAATTTTGTAGGTAAATATATAGCTGCAAGTATGCAACAATTAATAGATATTGGATTGAATTTTAAAAAAAAGAAAAAAACAAAAATTAAGAAGAAGAAACTTATTGAGCTTGACAGCATTGCTTCCAAGTGCCAGCCGGCTTAAAGATTTTCATCCATTTTGGCTTCCTTGACATAAAAAAACAAGATCCAATTTTCTGTCCCATGTGTAGAGTCGTGTTTCTGAAAAGTAGAATATTTTATATGTGGTAAAGTATAATACTTAATTAAAATGAGTAATCTAACACTATCTGTTTTCACTTATATTGTACTTACAATCTAAGTATATATGAGTTAGTTGTAAACCACGCGTTATCATAATAGTAAGGGTAATACATACAACCTATAAAAAATAGAATCAATACTCTTTTATTTGTGACAAAAAAAAGTTTTTGAAACAATACTTTTTTAACAGGGTCAATGCAATATTTTCTAACATCATGCATGGAAAGTGGAAACAAGAAAATGAACAGCTAGTGTATTGAGTCCTCTTATGATTGGCCGGCCGAATTTATTTTTGGTTTTGATTTAGAGATAATTCCAAGTGGATAGATTGCAAAAGGCCGATTTGAATTGATATTTAAGGCTTAAAAAATATGGAAGCTAGCTCAACAAGCCTTCATTTGGACATGAACTGAGATTATTTCGTACGTATTCTGGATATATATGTATCCATTTGTTTGTCCATATAGTATAGATGTTTGTAAGCGTTTCAGTTTCTTTTGTTCTTGTAGTTTGTCACCCTCTGAAAATTATGTATCCAAAAGATGAGACGAACTTTTAAATTTAACGGTTAAGGGGAAATAACGAGGTAGAATGTTGAGAAATTCGAAACTCGATCACAAGCTCAAATGAATTCCTCCCGTGATGTCCGATAAAATTGAAACGATATAAAGAAAGAAGAATAAGCTTAAGAAAAGTGCTAAATGCAGGAGGACAGAGAACTCTAAACTCAAGACAGAGAGATAATACTTTGCTATTTTCATACCCGTTTCACCCCTGCCCTTATAAAATTACCCTACCTTCTAGCGCCAGATCACTACCCCATCGCCGGACATCGACCGCCGCCACTGGAGTTACAATGTTTTATTTATTTATTTTTTTACAAGATCCAGCCAGCCGAGCCTAGATTTGGCCGCAGCTGGCTAGATCTGGGCGCCACCGCGAGCTACGGCCAGCTATGGCTAGATCCAGGAGCGGCCGGCCAGATCTTGTAAAAAAAAATTTTTTTTTTGAAACTCCGGCGGCGACATGGGGTGGCGGAAGGCTGCAACTGAAAGTGGGGAAAAGGGAAATGGGGAACTCAGGGAGGGAGGGGTAATTTGGGTATAAAATTGACAAAGTATTATCTCTCAATCCTGCCTTTAACCTTTTTTGTCTTACGCTAACACCCCCTAAAGCTCAAAAGAAAATTTAACTAAAAGACAGTTTGTTTAGGATCTTAGCTTATGGATTCCATCAGACAGATGATAGAAAATGTTGTCATTTTTTCTTACACCATTGCTTCCAAACAAGGAAGCTGATAAATGCACCAAATAGTGGCAAGTTCCCTTGGCACTACTAAAATTTCATCCCATAATTACCCCTAAGTGGAATGTCTATTTGGAATGCCACTTAGGGGTATTTTTGGTATTTACTCTTGCAACACTACTTTAGTGGCAAGAAAACTTGACACTATTTGGTGCAAGTGTCATTTTCCTCCAAACTAAACAACAAATGGAAGCCAAAAAGTCGACTTTTCGACTTGGTTTTTAGAACGTGAAAAACTAAAGTCATTGGTTCAAGTCATGAAAACAAATTCTTATTCTATATAAGTAAAGTAAGACTACTACGCAGATCAAACCTTGTCCCCTCCCATTTCCAGACTCTGCATATGCAGAAACTTCTATGCACGGGACAACCCGTTTTTCCTTTGGAATGTGCAAGATCCTTCATGTAAATTATATCTTGATTTTATGATTTACTTTTTTCCCTAAGCTTCTGCCATTTGAATAGCCTGAAGCAAAACTTGGCAAAGGGAGAAAAAGCACTTGAGCTGGGCGGTGTGGGCCCTGCGGGCGAGGGATATCGCCTTTTGCAGCCAAAGAAAAAGCACTTGAGGACTACATGGTGGGCAGCGTTGGGATGGAGACGTTCGACCCATCTCATGCCACAGAAACACGGTGCTAATCTTTTTTCTTTTTCTTTTTTTTTTATTTCTTAAGAATTTGCACTTTTTTTTTTTTTTTCAATTACCTAAGCAATAAATATATAAGCCTTTTTTATTTTTTACATTTTAAAAATTTTTTAACACCCAAATGTTACTCTTGCTTATTTCAGCAATAAGGGCAATTTTGTCAATAAAAATTGCAACTAACAAAACTTTACCACTAACAAGAAAGTGAAGGGTAAATAAGTTATTAAATTATTTTTAGTGGTTTGACTCATAGTCAAAGGAGGTAAAATATGTATAATGATAATAGAGAGGGCAAAAGCCACAATCATCTCAAAACATAGGGGGTATATATAAACTCTTAAATATTATAAACATAATTCTTTTAGTAAGAACGATAGAGTAACATACTATCTAGCAGTACCACGTTCCAGCCATATTAAAGTCTCACTATAAGAAAACATGGCTTTAGAGACAAAATTTTTAGACAGTTATAAAAAATCATCTCAAATACCTTCAATTTGAGACAAATAATATTAATTGTCTCGAATAACTGAATTGAGACAATTGTTGAAATATTGTCTCATATACAACTAATTAAGACACTTATTTAGAACCATACAATATTTGTCTTTAATGAATCTAATTAAGTCACTTACAACTAATTAATTAAGACCCTATGTTAAAAGTGAATGAACAAGTAAATATCACATCAAATCAGGACAAATTCTTTGTTTATTTTCAATTTTATTTTATTTTTTGAAAATGTAGATTCTCTTGAAGGAATTACTGTATAGAAAATTGTGCGGAAAAGAGATTTTTAAAAAATGTGAGTAGAAATTTTGAACATTGTAAATTTGAAAAAACAAATGAAAGTATTGTGCCCATTTTGATTTTATGCCAGATTTTGTGTATTTAGATTAGTAAAAGAAAAAAAAAAACATTAATTTTCTACGTTAGGCTTAAAATGAAAAGCATACAGAAAAAAAAGAAAAAAGGACAAACAAAAACGCGCATAAGGCTTCTGCCCCAAATCAGTAGAAGTCCCTAGCTCTCCACCGGACATAGCACTCTCCGGCGTCTCCACCTCCTCTCCTTCTCACTCTTCGATCTTCCCCTCCGCCAGCCAAAACAACGGAGGTTGAACTATTCCCCGCCGCTAGCCAAAGAAATGGAGGGTTTAATTTTTTAGGAGTTTTTTGTTTTTGATACAGAGCTCAAATTGTTGTACTTAACTGCTGCACCCAACTGTAACTGCTCTAGTTTTTTGGGTCTTTTATTGTATTTCAAATGATATTGTGCCCAGTATTTCGAATGGGGAATATGTTGTTTGGCGTTTTAGACACTGTTTGGAAGAGTTTTCAAAAGTTGTTTTTCGACTGAATTGGGTGGGCCCAAACTACAAAAATTGTTTAGTATACATCTCATCTTAGAATCAATTATTGAGACATGTTTGGCTTGAAACTTTGGAGAAAATGGCCCTAAACTAATTCCACATCTATCCAAAATAAAAGAGTATATTTGAAAGTATATTTGATGTGTTTAGAAAAAATAAAAAAAATTTGTAAACAGTATTTATGTGGTACTATTTATGAGTATCGGAATTAATTATTTCAGGTTTAGAAATAAATAATTAACCTAAAAGGAAAAACTCTGAAGTTTGTATAATCACCAATGATGTTAGTAATTTAAAAGTATCTTTGATATTTAAATATATATATATAAATTTTTTATATAATATAAAATAAAATAAAATTTGTAAACAGTAATTATGTGGTACTATTCACGAGTATCGAAATAAATTATTTCAAGTTTAGACATAAATAATTAACCTAGAAGGAAAAAAATCTCAAGTTCGTATAATCACCAATGATGTTAGTAATTTAAAAATATCTTTACAATTTTTTCTAAAAAAAATAATTTAAAAAAACAATAAATTATTTTTTTAAAAAATAAAAATTTGTGAATAGGAGTTATGCGGTACTATTTACGAGTATCGAAATTAGTTATTTCAGCTTTAGAAATAAATAATTAACCTATAAGGAAAAGATCTCAAGTTCGTATAATCACCAATAATGTTAGTAATTTAAAAGTATTTTTGATATTTTTTTATAAAAAAATTAAAAAGAAAAATTAAATTTTTTTAAAAAAAATTATAAAAAATAAAAATTTGTGAACAGTAATTATGTGGTACTATTTGCGAGTATCGGAATTAATTATTTTAGGTTTAGAAATAAATAATTAACCTAGAAGGAAAAAATCTCAAGTTCGTATAATCACCAATGATGTAAGTAATTTAAAAGTATCTTTGATATTTTTATAAAAGAAAATTTTTTTTAAAAAATTTAAAAACTTATAAGAAAATTTTTAAAAAAAAAAAATTTTGGGAACAGTAATTATGTGGTACTATTTAGTAGTATCGGAATTAATTATTTCAGGTTTAGAAATAAATAATTAACCTAGAAAGGAAAAAATATGAAGTTCGTATAATCACCAATGATGTTAGTAATTTAAAAGTATCTTTGATACTTTAAAAAACTTAAAAAATAAAATAAATTAATATAAAATAAAATTTGTGAAAAGTAATTATGTGGTACTATTTACGAGTATCAAAAATTGGAGGTAAATTTTGCAATGCTATACAATATCTTGAAACAAATTTCAAAATACATTTGAAGATGTGCTTCTAAATAATATCTCAAAGCATCTTTCAAAACACATTTCAAAATATTTTTCAAAAAAAAAAAACTTTCAAAACACATTCCAACCGCTCAAATGAGAAGAAAACACTGCCAAGCTTCCTAAGATATAGAATGAGGAATGGCTGCTCTAGCCCAAGTTTTTCCGGTTTTCTGGTCCACACCATTTTTAAAACAAATTTTGGGGTATAATTTAACTAATTTTTATTTTGGGCTTGTACGTTGCCAAACAATATCAATGTGGGACAAGCATATTTCATTTCAGGATTCCTATTTAATTATTAACTTTGCTTTATTTTATTTTCCTTTTCTTTTTTCTTTATTTATGGTTTAGAAAAACGTTGTTTCAACTTTTCATCTATTCAATTTAAAAAAAAAAAAAATAAAACCTACAAATTTATTTTATTTTTTTTAAAATAAAAAATGCAATACTAAAATTAAGAAAAAATATATAATTTCAATAAAAAAATATTTTAAAGAATTTATGAAGTTACCGAGTCAACCCCAACCCCTAATGCTGATCTGATTCTTTAAACATTGCCCAAAAGTTTTTCACATTTAGGCTCTGTTCTTTTCCATTCAGTTTCAAGTAGGAGAATATGTCCATGTCTACGTTGACGATTTTGAGTCTACGGGTCAACGGTGTATTCCAATCTTTGTTGAAACGAATCCGAAAGCTGCCAAGGGGGTTCCGATATGCTTCGCCATTTACGTTGTCGTATATGCCATCACAACTTGTAAGCGTGAACCCAAAGTGGTCACTCATTGAAGACGACGCTCTAAATTGTTGTGAACTCATCCATCTACTTCATTAGAATTAGCGAGCGGCCGAAGTTCCATGGCTGCCCTTCTAGTACTTTCGATTGATCGACAAGGGACTCAAAGTAGAAAAGTACGATGTTATCTCCCATTGGCTTGCCAGAAACTGGTTCGGCAGTTGACCGGGATTGTTGCATGACCTGAATTGCCTCGGCGTTTCTTTTGCCATCGGCAACGATTCTGGCTGCAAGATAATAGTATCGACAATAGGCTTTTCGGTTTAGAGATGACTAGAATGGGAATAGTACGATCAAGATACAAAACATGAAGGATTTGTATACGACCCTCCGATGGAGTCGGGTCGATTGGGCTGGGCTGTCGACGCTACATGGTGACACGGTAAACCCTAGTAACTTTGACGGTATAATCTAAATTTAGTGGCGGATACATAAATTAATTACAACATGGAATAATATTTCAACGAATTGACACCCTTTTGGACATTCCCGTGTGTTAGATTTGGCCTTTAAAAAGGTAAAATTACGGAAATGTTATTTACATGCCACATCTTACTAAATGCAGGCCACTTTTTTAAATATTAGGGTGTGAAATGATCGAAAAGCCCTTGCCCCTTATAAAGTTAAATTTTTTTTACATTGGCTAAACTGCTCCTCCATGTTCCATCGTTCCACTCGGCTTCGGTCTCCATCGTTCCACTCGGCTTCTCTATTGCTGCTGCTTCGGTCTCCATTTTCCTCTCCAATTTCGGCTTCTCCATTTCCGGCCGAATCCTTCCATTTCTGCGAAGCTCCACATCCGGCCATTCCACTCCGACGTGAACCGTGAATTAGGTGCGGTGTTATTGTTTCGTTTTTAAATTTTGTTCGAAATGTTGGAATTGAACCGACCGTGGTTGTAGTTTTGTTTGGGCAAGATTTTGAATGCATGTTTGCTGCGTTTTTCGGCCCTTTTGTGCATAATTAGAATTGTTGTGCATAATTTGATGTGTAATTGGTTCCATTTGTGAATGGAAATTTTGGCTTGAAACTTGAAAGATTGCATTGTTTTGGTTGTGTTTTAGTTCCTAAGTTGCGTTACTGCCTGTGATGTTAAGAATAGTAGGAAAAATTCCGTCGTTGAGCTTCTGGAAAACCGTTCTCCCGGTGAAGAACCAGGGAAAACGATTCCAGGAGGCCTCTGTTCTAGAAACAAACGCCTCGTAGATGCGTGTTTTTCTGGAACGAACGCCTCGTCAAGGCGTCTGTTCCCGAGAAACACGCCTCCACGAGGCGTTTGTTCCAGTTCTGTTTAGTTTTGACAGTTGTTTACATATAAAATGTTGTTTGTTTATGATTTTCTTTTAATGCAGATGGGGGACAGATTTAAAGGTAATATATTCCGTCGGACGGGAAAAAGATCCAAGTCCGGTAAGAGTAGTAATCCGGAACCATCCCGGGAGAGTGTTAATCCGGATACATCCAGGGAGCCTTTTATTCAAGAGGCGAAAATGCCCCGCGTATTCATCCAACGGCATCTGAGCGTTCTAAGAAGGTGTTTGCACGATCGCGTGCATCTTCTGCGACAGTGAATGTCATTGCTCCTATAACTGAAGACTCATTTCAACATTCAGTGTCTGGACATGAGTACATTGGGGTGTCCTTCACAGAACAACCGTTCGCCCCACCATTTTCAGATGTTGAGATGTCCCACGATGATGGTGACGGCGAGGGGGCTTATGGAAGAAGTGATGCTGAAGGGGCAAGCAGCGAACCAAGTAGGAGAGCTGGGAAAGGACTCATGGGCAGTGAGGCTAGGGCAGCGATTGAAGGGTGGAAGGAATATAAGGAGCTGGACCATCCGCTAGAAGGTGGTCCTGTAATCCCTGAGTTGCTCTTGAGTTTCAAAGGCCACACTGCCTACCGCGTCTGGCATGGAGAGGTAATTCTATTATATTGTGCACGTTCAAATGCGATGTTCAATGAATTAGTATTTTTGCTAATTATCTATGCTTCGTTACTTGTGATCCATAATGGAATAATAAAGAAAGGTTGCACGGTTTATTTATTAGTTTTTTTTTACAACTTAAATGCGTTAGGAATTGTATCCTCTGGTTTTAATTCGTTGTTTACATTGTGTAGGAACGGGGGATACTGAAATGTCATAATGGGGCCGATCGATTGAAAAATTGGCCGGCCGATGAAGAGATGATAAAGCTTGTTGAGCGGTCCGGATCGGCCCATTTAGTCCAGTGCATGCATGATGAGTTAGACGCCGCTTTGCTATGTGCGTTTGTGGAGAGGTGGCATCCGGACACCAACTCCTTCCACCTGCCGTTCGGCGAGATGACAATCACATTGCATGATGTTGCATACATATTGCGCATTCCGCTGGGGGGTAGGCCCATTTATGGCAAAACAAAGACTTCACAAATAGCGACGGATGTTGCACCTGTGTGGGGAATGATGAAGTATAAATGGATAGGCCTGGCTTTGTGAAGTTGACAACCATTGAGGCGAACTGTGCTGGGAGATTTGACAAAGTTAATGCTGCATCGGGTTATTTATTGTGGGTTTTAGGGCTTTCCCTGTTTGTTGACAAGTCTAAAACCCACGTTTCTGCTCAGTATTTAAGTTTCTTGCGCGATATCGAGACAGTAAGTGATTACTCGTGGGGAGATGCCACATTGGCGTACTTATACCGCCAACTTGGGAAAGCGTCGAGGGCAGAAGGTGCACAGTTTTCTGCTTGTCTGACTTTGCTTCAGGTTTGTCACTTTACATGTTGCTTTCCTTGTCATACTTTGATGTATTTCGTTACAAGATATGTACTGATTGTTCTTCTGTTCATTATTACTAGAGCTGGATATATGAATACTTCCCAACATTCAGCCCACCGAAGAAGCGGTCGTGGAATACCGGATTGCCGGCGGCAATGAAATGGCAAGTTGGTATGGGAAGAAGCGTATTGCAAAATATGATTTGGAGGCATACAGGAGGGCCCTAGATGCACTGCAGCCGAACGAGGTAATATGTTAATTCTTTGTGATTACGAACAGTTCTTTTATGTTATTGTGTTACATTTGGTGATATATTTCATAAACGGCCAGGTTAATTGGCTCCCATTTGAGCCCAATCCGGCTTGGTCCACAAAATCTCCTTGTATAGGGGCCTTATATATTCCGTTAACGTTGAAGAGCCCTTTATGCCGGATCGGGTGTTAAGACAGTTTGGATACGCCCAACAAGTTCCATTTCCTGTCTTCAAACCGAAGGAGTGCTATAGAGACCCAGAGACAAAGAGGTATGTCTGCAAATACGTTGCGGATCTGAGTGGTTGGGAAATCTCGCATACAAGGCTTCTGCGAGACATGAAGAGAGCGGAGTATACTGACGAAGCAAGCGAGGATTACCTTGAGTACTTCCGGTCGCATTCGCACATCCGCGTCAGTAGTGGTCCTGTCGAGGAATACACTCCTGATCCTATCCAGCTGTCCCTCAATGCAGTGAGTTTATGAAGATGTGTTAATTTATTTTATTCATACATATATTTGTCTGTCTTACTAGTTGCTGATTGTGAGCGTCATTTTACTTGTTACAGCGACTTCAGTATTTAGCCTCTCGGACAGTCTATTTTCAGCCAAGGGTTGAACACGCTGTCAACCCTGAGACACGTAGGCAGGCTATTGCAGATGTTGCTTATCATTTGGAGGGACTGATGCCGGGATTGGAACAACTTGCGCTGCGACCTCCATTTCAGCCTTAGTGCATTGTATTCCTTATGTTTGGATGCTGTATAATGTGATTTTCGTGTAACTCTGGATGATTATTTTTTTTCACTCCCCAATACAATAGAAATGTCGAATTATTGCCTTTTATTGGGTGTGCCGTTGATTGAAGTGCAGAAAACAATTTAGTGATTTATTATGTGTTATGAACAGGGATTCAGTGCTCATATACAGGGGAGACTCTGCCCAAATTTCATACAATTTAAACACAGTAGCACTGTATTAGTAAGTAATTTTGCGTTCCCGGATGTAGGTAACATTGTTGGGTTCAAAGCGTCTTTGTTTTGTATCAAATCGCACAAGGAATGCCACTGAAAGACAGAAAAACGCCTCACTTAGGCGTGTTTCTCGGAGAAAAACGCCTCACCTAGGCGTTTATCCTGGATATAAACACCTAAGTAAGGCGTTGTTATCCAAGATAAACGCCTCTGTCAGGCGTTTTTCCGTAATAAAAACGCCTGACAGAGGCGTTGGTTTTCCATTCAATCGCCTGACTAAGGCGTTTCAACCCAAGAAAAATGCCTGACAGAGGCGTTTGTATCCAATAAAAGCGCCTAAGGTAGGCGATTTTCGTGAATTTAAACGCTTCCCTCAGGCGTTTTTATCAGAAAGAAACGCCTGACGATAAAAACGCCTGACTGAGGCGTTTTTAGCTGCTGACAGAACCTCATTCAACCAAAATGACCACCTGAACAGCAAACCACATTCCCAAACATTTCCACAATCCACAATCATAAACTATTGCTAAAATCAACAACATGACAACCACCTGAACAGCAAACCACATTCCCAAACATTTCCATAGTCCACAATCATAAACTATTGCTAAAATCAATAACATGACAAATATATATTAAATATACAATACATTTATATGTCAATACAAACACAGTAGTTGCTTAGACTCGGGAAAAAACAACGTTGACAGCTTTCATTAGAGCTGACTCTTTGTCCGTCATAACAACATGGAGATATGTCAATGGATCAAAAAGTTGCCTCAACCTAGTCATAGCCCAGAAGTAAGTTGCATATGTCTCATCCCTCAAGAAAGCAAATGCAACATGTATGTATTGATCCGTCGGAACATGAGAGACTATCTGAAGCATAGGCATGTCATATCGGTTGGTCTTGTATGTCGTATCCATATACAAAACGTACGGAAACTTACGAAGCATACTAGGGACATCCGCATGGGCGAAGAACACGTTCTCAAGCGCGTTACGCTCATCTTCCGCTGTGTACCAGTAGTAGTAACTGTAATCCTGCATCAGTTTCAAGAAATACTGGATAGGACTTAAATCTCCCCTCTCTTCTCTCCTAACCTTTGCCGTTTCATTGTAAACCTGCCTGATACATGTGACATTAGTCGCATTGTCATATCGCAGTTTTGACAGCATCTGCTTTGGAGCCACATTTATCTTCATCATTTCTGTAATTTTCTCCTTTTCCTCGTCATTCAACTGGGACTGCTTATGATGCCAGTTTCTAACCAGGGGTAATTCATGGTTGTGGTGCCCTTTAATGACACTCAACTTCCAGGTACCCCCACTAATCTCTTTCCCTGATATTTTAAAGGGACAACCAGTCAGCTTGCTACTAGTGTTGTTACGGGATATTTTCCCTTCAACTGGGGGTGCTTTGCTTCTAACTTCCCCCGCTCTATCACAACAAATGTCAACTCTCCTCTTCTCCCTTGAAAGGCCCCTTCCACTTTTTAGAAGAGGTAATTTTCGTATAAACCTATGCTCGGCAGCTCTGACTTCAACCCAACCAATCAACTCAGCTCGAGTAGTGAACTCTTCATCAGTCGTAAATACATCCGTGTAATCTAGACCGTTTACCTCATCCAAAACGTGCGGAGCCTGTCAAGCAAACCAATATGATATTAGAAATTCCCGCAGTCGGTGAAAAAATGGAGGAAGGCCATTTCAGGGACAAAATCGCCTCCTGGAGGCGTTTTTCTCCAATATAATCGCCTCTCCCTGGCGATTATATTGGAAAAACACGCCCAGATTGGGCGAGTTTTTCCAGAATAAGCGCCTGAGAGGGGCGCGTTTTTTGGAAAAAAACGCTAAAGGCCACCTATTTTTTTTAAAAAAATCGCATCCCAGTGGCGCGTTTTTACTAAAAAAAGCCCAACACTGGCGATTTTTTCCAATAAAATCGCCAGTGTTGGGCGTGTTTTTCCACGATAATCGGTGGCCTTGGGCGATTGTATCAGAAACAATCGCCCAGTACAGGCGAGTTTTTCTGATACAATCGCCCGTCGTGGGCGATTCGCACCCAGTGACGCAAAACCATGAAAAATGTGCTACCTTTAATCCATACAAATTGTAATGTCATACGTACCGTGTAATATGTATCTTCATTTGTATTTTCCGCCATGAAACTCAAGCAATGGAGAAGAAATGGATCTTCAATGAATGTATGAAAGTAGGAGGAATGTGTGGATGTTAGAAATGGAGAAATAGAGAAATGGAGGAATGTAGGAGAAACTGAGAAGGTGTTGAATGAAAATGTGTGGGTAAATTTTTTTTCACTAAGATAATTACCAAGGGCATTTATGTTATTTTACCATTTAAAATTTTTAAAAGTGTCCTGTGTTTAGTAAAATGGTACCTGTAAATAACATGCCCCTTGGAGAAATGGAGGAATGTAGGAGAAACTGAGAAGGTGTTGAATGAAAATGTGTGGGTAAATTTTTTTTTACCAAGGTAATTACTAAGGGCATTTATGTTATTTTACCATTTAAAATTTTTAAAAATGTTCTGTGTTTAGTAAAATAGTACCTGTAAATAACATGCCCCTAAAATTATCCTTAAAAAACACAAAAAAAAAGGAAAATCCTAAACCTGCTTTCTGTTTTCTGACGCAGCAAAAAAGAAATCTTAAACCTTCCTGAGCAGAAATTTTCAACATTTACACTGCAAAACAGCCACAATCTCTAGGGTTCCAGTAGATTGGTCCATAGAGAATGTGCCTCAGTCCTTTTTCTTCTTCTGGTAAATTTCAGGGATTTTTTCAATTAACCCAAATATGGGTTTTTTCCCCCTTCTATGGTGGGGTAAAATTCTGGGTTGCTGGATTTTTACTCATTCAAAATTAGGGTCTTTCATTTCTTTATCTTTTTTCAGTATAATTTTATTTTGAATTCATGATGGGCTTTTGCAGGTGGGTTTGGAGAATAGCCATGAACTTTGGTGTTCTTGGAAGTGGGGTTTGAGGTTGTTTCACAGAGGGAAGTGAAAAAGACCGAACCTTTTTGTCTTTGAAGCTTAGGAGAATAAAGATGATTGCAGAAAAACCCAATTGGATCAGGCATGAGGGCATGCAGGTTTTTTCTATTGATGTTCAGCCAGGTGGGCTAAGGGTTGCAACTGGTGGTGGCGATCACAAGGTTTGTTCTTGCTTTCCTTATTATAGACTCTTTTTGTTACATGGTTTACTAGTAATTTGAGTGTAAATTCCCTATTCTGAATGTAAAAATTGGAATTAGTAGAAAAGTTCCGAACTTTGGAGGATGGGAGTAATTCTGAATTTGCTTTTAGACGTGTGTTACTGTTGGCATTTTCATTTTCCACTCGTAGCTAGCCGTTGGATTACAATTCTGAAGAAAACACTTGGAATTTCTTTGTCGTTTCAGAGTCGAAGTTCAATTTACTTGAGAAAGGTTGTAGTTTGCACTATGAACTCAAGTGATGGTGTGTTTTTTTGTTGTTGGAGTTTTTGGCTGCCCGGATTTTAAGCTGAAGAAGTGTTAATGTAATGCATGCTATTTTCATTCTCTAATTGCCCTTTTCAAACACATCAGTTTTTTTTTTTTTTTTTTGAGGGTCAGATTGCCCTTACAGGATGCTGATATTTAACAGCCCCAGTAAGCCATTGAAATTTGAGCTCATGGAAGATAGTTTCTCTTTCAGATCATGATTCTTCATTTAGTTTCTCTCTTGTGGTTTGACTTGTTAATTCACTGAACTTCAATAAGTCTGTAGTCATTCAAGGTTCTGGCTAGAAAATTCAAGGGATTAGATTCAGGACTGGTAGAATAGATGATTTGGATGTACCATAGGTTATGTATGGAAAGTGCATGAGGTGTTGGTTCAAAGAAATAGTCCGTGACTATTCATCTTACTATTTGGGGACATACGATCATATTAGTGTCTACTGGTCATCTGCATTTTCTGCTGTTGGATTGATCACCGATAGAATCAGTGATTTTTTTGTTTGATAGAATCAGTTGGTTCCTATGTTTCTTTCTCTTGTGAGTATGAGTTAAGAATAAGTTCTCTGGGTGTTTTATGTAAATAGAATGTGTTGCCAGGCAAAACACTGTGTGGCTAAGTGTGTATATATATATGCACTTTTTTCTTTTCTTTTCTGTTGTACTTCATCAATTGTTATGGCGTTAATGTTTCTGGAAAGTGTTTGCAGGTGCGTATTTGGAATATGAAAGCTTTCGGTAAAGACTTGGAGACTGATGAATCTGTTCCTAAACTGCTTGCAACTGTTCGTGATCATTTTGGGTCCGTTAATTGTGTTAGGTGGGCAAAGCATGGCAGATATGTTGCATCTGGGTCTGATGATCAGGTGATTCTGATTCATGAGCGGAAGCCTGGTTCAGGAACTACTGAGTTTGGTAGTGGAGAGCCACCAGATGTTGAGAACTGGAAAGTTGCCATGACTTTGAGAGGACACACTGCTGATGTGGTAATTCCTAGTATTTGTTAAAGTTTCTGTGCATAGAATATTCACGACCCAACAGAAGAAATGATGGATTATCAGCACATTTGATTCTTGTAAATAATAAACTGAGAAGATACCTTGACAATTTCTTTTTGTGTCCTGAAGATCTTCAATTTATTTGCTATTTGGCGCATGAAATTTGTAACTGCCATTGATCTATCCCTGTACTGTCTAACCAAGGTGCTGCATGTGTTCCCTGCTTGAAGTAGGTGGATCTTAATTGGTCGCCGGATGACTCAATGTTGGCTAGTGGGAGTCTGGATAATACTATTCATATCTGGGATATGAGCAATGGCATCTGCATTGCTGTTCTGAGGGGTCACTCGAGTCTGGTCAAAGGAGTTGCTTGGGATCCCATTGGTTCCTTCATAGCCAGTCAATCAGATGACAAAACTGTCATTATTTGGCGAACAAGTGACTGGAGTCTTGCTCACAGAACTGATGGTCATTGGGCCAAATCTGTATGTTTCTAGATTCTCTTTTCTCTTTGTTTGTCGGCAAAAGCTTACAAAATTTCCCAAACAATTCACAGTAATTACAGTTCTACATGATTAAATGCATGCACATCCTCATGTGTTGAGCGAACGGTGACTCCGTTTTTTGCAATACATTAGAACTTGGATATCTGAAAAGGCAGAAACAGAATGCACTGTAGTCTTTTTGATTATTATGAACAATTTAAGGTTGAAATGAAGTTAAGTAATTTTGTTGTGTAACTATCTGTGTATTTACCTTTACATATTATTACATGGATACTTGTGGCTTTATCACATTCGTAAAAGAATCAAACTTTAGAATGTATAAAGATACTAAGAAAGGTAAAGCAGTATATTTAATTTGTGATGGAAAATGGTACATCATGGTGTCATCATTGCGTTTGTAATGTGGTTTTTTAAAATTTTTTTTTATTTATTTATAGTCTTCAGATACTATATCTTTTATTGAAAATGGTCCAGCTGTTTGGATATTAGTCAGTGGGAGGAAACCTGTTATATAGAATCTTAATGCCACTAGGAACATTTCTATAAAGGGTTGCATTTTATCTGTTTTATTTTTTGATGATGATGAAATTGATAACGTTTTCGTACCTTTGTAAGCTATAATAAACTCTCCAAGTTTTCAGTTCCATGTGGTTCTGGTTCTCCAACTGCTCTAAGCAAATACAGATAAATTCTTTCATCTTTTTATCCTTTCAGCTGGGATCTACCTTTTTTAGGCGGCTTGGGTGGTCACCTTGTGGGCACTTTATCACTACCACTCATGGTTTTCAAAAGCCAAGGCATTCTGCACCTGTTCTTGAGCGAGGGGAATGGTCTGCTACTTTCGACTTCTTAGGCCACAATGCTCCAATTATTGTGGTGAAGTTCAATCATTCAATGTTCAAACGCAACGCTTCAAATACTCAGGATTTGAAAGTTACATCTCTCGGTTGGGCTAATGGTTCTGCCAAGACTGGTGGAAAAGATTCTCAGCCCTATAATGTGATTGCAATAGGAAGTCAGGACCGCACCATAACTGTTTGGACAACAGCAAGCCCTCGACCTCTCTTTGTGGCAAAGCATTTCTTTTCTCAAAGTGTTGTAGATTTATCATGGTAGGCATTCTTCCAGAGCAACAACTTTTCGTGCTAGAAATCTGACATTTCGTTGATTCAGTATTCTTCAGTTAGTTTCTTCAAACTTATTACCTTATATTGCTTATGAAGTGTCAAACTACTCATCTTGTTGCAGGAGTCCAAATGGATATTCGTTATTTGCCTGTTCTTTGGATGGGACAGTGGCTACTTTTCACTTTGATGCGAATGAGCTTGGGCAGAGGCTTACAGATGCTGAACTCGATGAATTGAAAAAGAGTCGGTATGGTGATGTTCGAGGTCGACAGGTAAATTTAGCTGAAAGTCCTGCGCAGCTACAGCTTGAAGCTGCTGCTACTGTAAATCAATCCTCAAGCAAAAGGGTGGTTCAGGAGGGATTACAAAAGCAGACATCCATAAAACCTTCTCCTGACTTGGGAATTGCAGCAAAAGCTTTGAAATCTCAAGCTGAAGATGGGCAAAAAAGTGAGGGAGCTGGTAGTGATGGGTTAACTAAATCTTCCCCCCGGATTTCAAGCCCTGTGAAGCAGAGAGAGTATAGGCGCCCTGATGGCCGAAAGAGGATAATTCCAGAAGCAGTTGGAGTGCATGGTCAGCAGGAGCAAATATCTGGGAGTGTACAGTCCCAAGCCCTAGATTTTGCTATGTCCTCTGAGCACAGGAGGGAGGAAAATGGAATATTACATGGAGATTCGAGCATCAGAGAAGCATCTGTGAGGAAGACTGCTACTGGCGGTTCTGATTTTAAGGAGCGATCTGGTGTGAATGCTAGGGCTACTATAAGTGAAAGCCTGGTAATTGAGAAAGTTCCCATGTCTGCAGGGAAAGATGGAAGCATTAGTATTGAGCAGAGAGGACTTCTCAACAACCAAGGTTGCTTGAATCCTGCTAACAATCTATCAATAAGGGTGTTTGATAAGAAAGCAGGGGAAGACTCTTTACCAGTTTGCATAGAAGCCCATCCAAGAGAACATGCTATTAGTGATGTTCTTGGGACTGGAAGAACAACTGTGATGAGAGATACAGAAATTATTTGCGCAAGGGGAACTCAAAATATTTGGTCTGACAGGATTTCTGGGAAGGTGACAGTTTTAGCTGGAAATTCCAATTTTTGGGCTGTGGGATGTGAAGATGGATCCCTGCAAGTGAGTTAAAAACTTCTCTTGTGATTTGTGGTTTTTCTTCTCTATTTTCTTAATCGTTCATGTCCGAAAATGCTTGTTTTAATCTGTTTTCTTCTCTATTTTCTTGGTATCTGTTTCAAAATTGAATCTATCTCCTATTTTTTGGATCGTTACATTTTTCTCAGTTTATTTCTGTAAGCGTTAACATGATTTCAACTTTGGGCCTGGAGGAACATTCTGCCTCTGTTTGTCTTCTCGCTTTTGCTTATCAATTGCATGTTTCCTTCGTTTGCATCTAATACTATAGAGGGCTCATTCCTTGCTAGTTAATTTGTACATTCAGTTTCGTGTGACGAGCTTGTTTTACTTACTATCATCAGTCTTCGGTACGAGGTTGAATATATGATTTCATATTTCAAGTGTTTGCATGAAGGTGGCTTGTTGTTTTACAATCTAGTTTATTATTAAAATACTTTAAATTTCTTCCATGTGAAGATATATACAAAGTGTGGGAGACGGGCCATGCCAATGATGATGATGGGTTCTGCAGCAGTTTTCATTGATTGTGATGAGGCTTGGAAATTGTTACTGGTTACAAGAAAGGGGTCCTTGCATGTGTGGGATCTGTTTGACAGAAAATGTATTCTAAATGATTCTCTCGCCTCACTAGTTTCCTTGGATCTGAAGTCAACTCCTAAAGATGCAGGTGAGACAGTATGTTACATATCTTTCTGATTCAAGCTGTCTGTTGATGCTGTTTTTGTACAACTAATACTCATCAATGGTGACTACTATTTCCTTATCTATTTATCGTGTGCATACCTGGGTGACTAGAACGACTTTTCATTTAATCTTGATTCCAGGGACAATTAAAGTGATATCTGCAAAATTGTCAAAATCTGGATTCCCTCTTGTTGTTTTGGCTACACGGCACGCATATCTTTTCGATACTGGTCTCATGTGTTGGCTGAGAGTTGCTGATGATTGTTTTCCTGCATCAAATTTTGCAAGCTCCTGGAATTTGGGTTCTGTGCGTGGTGGTGAGCTGGCTCCCTTGCAAGTGGATGTTAGGAAGTTTCTTGCCAGGAAACCGGGATGGAGCAGGTAAATTACTCTTTCCAGAAGGAGCCTCACATGTATATAGTTATTCTGTTCAAAATTAGAATTTATGGGAGTATGATGTTTGCGTGCCATGTCAATGGTCATGCCTTTGCAACTAATAAAGCACTTGAATATGGAGTATCATCTATTGTTTCCAGACACTGGAATTTAATTTTTTTCACACTTGACTGTTTTTTTTTTTTCTTTTGAAAACCTTTTTATTGCGAGAATGATTACACTCCCTACTAAAGTTCTGATACTTAGCCATAATAAAGATTATTATATTCTACGGTCTATTCGTTGGCATCCTGATAATTTTGTGATGAACTGACACTGTAGTTGTTTCGTTTTACGTTTCATTTTCATTCTTGATTTGCTGGTGCAGAGTGACAGATGATGGAATTCAGACACGTGCTCATTTAGAAACTCAGCTTGCTTCGGCACTGTCGTTGAAGTCAGTTAATGAATATCGCCAGTGCCTTTTGTCCTATATACGTTTCCTAGCAAGGTACGCTGAGACAGACTTCTCTGGCCTAATATATTTTGTATGCTGTCCTGCTTATTCTATTTTTCATTTGTCATGCCTTTCGAATATGGAGTTATTCAGTCTTTGCTGTAGGCTTGGATAAATTGAATGCTTTATGCCTCACTGCCAATTGCTTGAATCTTTATTCAATTTCCTATATAGTTAACTTCAAGTTTTGTATGAAGTAGAGATTATTCTCCTTGTAGCTATTATCTGTTGTTAATGTTCGTCAATTTGATGGTGCCATGGTAGAGTCATGTCAAATTAATGTGATGGTGATGGATCTTGCATTGATCAATTAAAATAGAATATATGTGGACGTTTCTAAGGTAAATTTGGTATTGGACTGTAAACTGTGGGTTTTCATTATTTGGTCAAACTTTTTTCCAGCAGCCTCTTTCTGCTATTGGGTAGATGGTCGGTGGTTTTCTATGATGGGAATTATCTGTAGCAAATCTAAAGTGAAGTGGGCTGTCGCTTTAATGTGGTTGGAAAAGATGTATTCCAGCAGTTGCTTTTGCGTGGAGTCTTTTTGGCATGATTGAGCCTTTTATTTGCTACTTAGAAGATGATCTTTGCGTTCTTTAGTGTGATTAAGTCTTCCATTTTACATTTTGAGACAATTGCCGTTTACCTTTTGTCTAAATGCAGAGAGGCTGATGAATCCCGTTTGCGTGAGGTTTGTGAGAGTTTTTTTGGTCCACCAACTGGGATGGATCAAGCTAGATCCCCTGATGTGAAACCATCATGGGACCCTTGTGTACTTGTGAGGCCTCTACTTCCCTATCCTACTGTGCATTAAGATGTTGCGATCGTGTATAGATGCTTGTTATGCTTAAATAAACGATGTTCACTTTTAGATGTCGTGCGGTGTCATGCATGAATATTAGCCTTTCTTGGCCTTCAAAGGAAATTAGCTTACATTTTCACTTGCTCGATTCTGTTAGCATCAAGTTTTTATTTTTGTGTGAATATGATAAAGTTAATATTTTATGAATGAAATATATACATCAGTAAATAATTTATCTAGTGAACATAATCTGCAGCAATTTTTGAAATACTTTAGTTCCCCATATTGCTCTTCGCTTCATTCTACTTTAGTCCTCTCGCTCTAGTTTTACGTTGTTGATATATTATCCTGAACTTTGTCTGGTTGGTGCAGGGAATGAAAAAGCACAAGCTCCTTAAGGAAGATATCCTTCCTGCCATGGCAACGAATAGAAAAGTTCAACGTTTGCTCCATGAGTTCATGGATCTTCTATCTGAATATGAAATGGCGGAAACAAACTTGGAAGAGGAAAACCTTGGACCATCGACATCCAAGGAGGCAGAAGATAAAATGAACCGTGAAGTGCATCCGTGTGAAGAAGAAATGAAATCTGCTCCCCCGGCCGCAACTTCCCTGCCTGCAGCAGATGAAATTTGCCCTTCTCAGCCAGCAACAGATGAGAACGGTTGTGCCTCGCAAACAAAGGATAAAATGGATACTGATTCTGAAGTAGTAAGAGATCAGATGGACTTGGACTTGCAACAACCAACAGATGAGTCAGAACCAATACCAGCGTCCGCCATGGATGAAGTAAACCTCGATGCACCTGCACCAGAAAACCCGAATCCAGCTTCACAACAGGAAGGGGTTCCAGAAATCCGGTAACAACAGGCTGAGTATCACTGGTTCTTACTTGAGCCAGTTAATTGAGACTTTTTAACCTTTGCCCTCTCTTAGAACTCTTTTAATAACTTGGTTTCTTAACTTTTGTCCCTGATGAGACCCCCGAATTCATGCCTGTAAAGATGTACCTCAAACAGGGTGCATAACAGCGCAGTCATAATCGCCTCCATTCTGGAATCGAACCTGGCCTCTAGCTTTCAGTTGGTCCATCGATCGAAAACCCGCATTAAAAGCTACAATGGCGCTGGTGGTGATTCTTGTTTTTCTTTTCCTATTCTTTATCCTAGCTGGTGTATGTATAGTAGAAAGCATGCTAAAGAGAAGAAGGGTCCAGTAAGGTTTACTGTAATGATTGTTGTGTTTAATGATCTTTTTGGTTTGAACTTTGAAGTCTTTAGTTCTTTAACAATTTGGTAGGTATGTGCTTTTCATGTTTTTGAAGTCATGTTAGAATTAGGAAACCTCTGTAGCTTCACTTCAATAGATGGTGAAAATTAGAATGCACATATTGTAGAAGTTGCTTTGTATCTTTACCATAAAAAACAGAACCCTCTTAAGGCTTTGTTTTGTTCTGTTTTTATTGTGACTAAATCGGAAAATTCTTTTGGAGGGAATTGTTTTCTGAGAAATTGTATAAGAGAGAAAAAAGTGTTCGGATATGAAAAAATAATGATTTTCGTGGAAAAAATATATGAGTAAACAGAGTATTATGAATATTTCACTTTTCTATTTTTGGGTTCTTTGCATTCTACTAGAAAATTTGTTTTAAGAAAGTACATAAAGAATGTTACAAGCATGTTACAAATGTAAAAGAACTACTCTATCATTGTTTCAAACGGTATTTTATGACATTGAAATAGTTGTAGCGTTGAATTATTTTAATCAAAGTGAAAAAGTACTACTTCATTGTTTCAAATGGTATTTTGTGAGGCTGAAATAGTTGTAGCATTGAATTATTTTAATGGGACGGAAAAAGTATTATGAAAAGTGAAGAGTTTATGTTACTCACCCTCATTTTGCCTTTGCTTACTGAGCTGACTTTATAAGCACTTTATGACTTCGATTTAGTAATAACTAGCCTGGGTAGGGTTTGAGGTGATCCATTATATTGCCTTTCTACACTAACTTTACATTTAGGGATTGAAATGTAATTTGCCCTATTTTATTTGATGTCATTTTATATTTTTATTTCTTGATATCATGATTAAATACTTTTAAACTGCTATTTATAAATATGCTTTTTTGTGAAAAGAATAGTTTAGTATATAGTGTGACATTGTTAAAATAAAAAATTGGTCGTACACATCTTGAATATTTACTGTTGAACAAGTTTATAATATGAAATTTGAGACTAAATGTAAATGTCTTTCAACATCAATTTTGACGTTGAAAGTAAGATCGTAAATTCAATAGAGAGTTGAATCTAATATAGGTTTTGACTTCTAATGTCGGATTTATGTCAAAAGTTTGTCCGTAACAGTTACTTTTAAAAAGGATGCAACATTTTTGTTGTTGTTATGCAAATTGAGAAAGTACTAATTTCATTAAACTTCAGTAGTGTTTACATAATTAGATTCCCTAATTGCCGTTGTAGCCAGAAGATGCGCCTCATGCACGACTGTATGTTTAAATTATAAAAAATTTAGTTTTTAAGCCTAATTAACTTTTATATTAAAGGTGGTATGTAAAAGGAGCCTCCTCTTCTTCCTTTATTTATTTATTTTTATTTTTTTGGGTGAGAGCCAAAAGTTTATTTTTTTTAATTTTTATGTATGAAATTTACTATACTTTTTTTTTTTTTTTTACGGAAATATTACTGCACTTTTGTTTTGTACCCAAAACTTCATTCAATTTCATTCTTATTCTTCTTCATTGACTTCGACTGTTCCCTAAAAAGAAAAAAGAAAAAAAAATTATCAGAGGCCTCTTTTTATTGTTTTGCCTCGGAACTTTTTAAGTAAAAGGACCGGCCTTATCTTCAATTCTCATACAAAAGCACTCTATGTTTTGTACTAGCTTAGACATCGAAACATAATTAGGAGAAATCCGCTCATTTTCTGGTTACTCAAAATTCAACCTACGACCCTTTCTTCAAAACACAATCCAATCAAGGCAAGTCTCATCGTTTACGTCGTTAATATAATCACGTGTGATCTATAAAATATTTATAAATTAAAGATAACCGTTTCTCCCTTTTCTGACCTAAGTTAATTTCTGTTGAGAAAGTTTTTAATTTTTATTTGTAAATAACCGTTGGGAAAGTTAATCAGTCTAATCTCTAATGATGTGAATCGATATCTTGTTTGTCATTTTTTTGATCTTTCCCAGGTTGATTGTTGTCATTTTCGTGCATTTTCCTGTCGTTTGGTGGTCTGCTCCTTCCCTTCTGCTTTGCTTTCGTAACTCTCAATTATCTTTTATTTTATTTATTTTTTTTTCGGAATTGTTATCAGCAGGCCACCTTTTACTATTCGTAGGCCACTTTTTAAAATTTTTATACGTGAATTTATATTTTTGCCCTTTATAGTTTCTAACTTTATAAAAAAATTACCCAACTTTTTTAACTCCAGGAAAATCGCCTGGACTGGGCGATTTTCTCTGGGAAAATTGCCTGGCCGGGGTGATTTTCTCTGGGAAAATCGCCCAGTCTAGGCGATTTTATCTGGGAAAATCGCCTGTACGAGGCGATTTTCCCAGAGAAAATCGGTGTCATGTGGCGATTTTCCCTAAAAAAAACGCCACAGGACGACGTTTTTTTCAGGTTTTCCCGATCATTCGTCGAAAAATCGTTTTTCCGGCGAACGACCACTAAATTTTCGAAAACCGATTTTTTTAGGGAAAATCGCCTGGCATGGGCGATTTTCCCAGATAAATTCGCCCAGGTCCGGTGATTTTTCCTGAGTTAAAAAAGTTGGATAAATTTTTTTTTATAAAGTTAGAAACTATCAAGGGTATATTTGTCTTTTCACCACTTAAAATTTTAAAAAGTGTTATGTGTTTAGTAAAATGGTACCTGCAAATAACATGCCTTTTTTTTTTTTATAGATTTTGTTTTGAGTCCATCTCATCATGTGTCTGAATTTTGTCAAATAATCCAAAAGATATAACTTGGGAAATGCAAATTCACAACTCACAAGTCAGTCAATCCTGCCATATCCTAGCTTATATTATAAAAATAATGGCCGAGTCGGAAATAAATTGTTCGGAACTCATTTATAGCTAATTTTTTTTTCTTTTTTTTAGAATTAATCTATGCTTATGTAAATGAAATGTAATATGTTTCTGGAAAAAGTAAGAAAAATAAAAAGCATGATATAATTAAGTTGAAAATATTAAGGTTTGGGGTGGGTTGGTGTCCCCCTCCCCAAGTACATCTCTCAAAGTTTTCTTTTTTTGAAAAGTTTACGAGACTAGGAAAAGTAATTGGAGTTCCTCTTGACTATATAATAGCATTATGAAAAGTTTATTCATGACTAGAAATTTTTCAACGAAATTATTTATTGTCTTAAAAATAAAGAATAAGATTATTAGATCCACCTTCCCTTAAAAATAGTACCCTATCCCCTAAATGTGTCTAGCTGCACCATCCAACGTAATGCAGCAGATGCATCTAATAGTCTTTTCAGGTTTGGAGTGTACATGTGGTTTCAAAGGTGAAAAAGAAATGACTACAAAAGTTAGTTTTACTATTGAAACCCTTAAAGTTATCATTTAAATAATTAAATTTTTGGCTGAAAAATAAAGAAAAACAATAAAAGAAATGTATAAATGAATGACACCCATGAATTAATAAAAATTTGAATGATGAATTTATGATAGGTTTACTGCACTATTTAAAATTACAACGGATGCATCCAATAATTGATTTCAAACCTGACATGTCCTTGACCAACCTACCAACATGGGTTGGACCCAAAAGACCAAATTATTAACAAAACAAAAGGGTCAATACCTATGATTTGGGAAAGGAAAAAAGGGTTTGGTCCAATAGGGATAACCTATATTTCACCCACTTGTTGCAGTTACAGCTCAAATTAGAAGTGTCAAAAAAAAAAAAAAAAAAGAAAAGAAAACTCTAGCATTTAATTGTTAAAATTGGCAAAAACATTGAACCCATTAATCTAATTTGGTAGCCAAATTCGTTGAATCCAATTAATTAATTATTTATGCGTACTTTTCTTAATGTTAAGCTCCAGGAGTTTTGGGGAGTCCTCTCACACTGTTCTTTTTTCTTTCCTTTTTTTTTTTAAGTATAAAAAATTCAGATTTGTTCATATTAATTAATACTCGATTTGTTCACTAGGATTTAAATAAGCCCAGAAAAACACATCTCTTGAACCATTATATATATAAACAAAATCAAGTAGTTTTGTGTTGAGATGTCAATTATTAGTCCGATACATAGATATACTAGTGGTTTATGAAATTATAATCACGGTTCTTGAACTGTCTATTCATTATGACACGCTTGAACCAAATTGCTCATAGGAGATGAATTTGGGTCCGTTCGGGAACAAAATATTTCAAAATTAACTCAAAATCTCTTATTAGATTTCAAATATTTTTATTTTTTGTAATAAAATTGACTCAAAATTATTTGGACTATAATTTCATATATAATTTGATATAACAAAAATATATGCGACTTTGTAAACAAATACAACATAAATTCTTGCACAGGCATGACGGACTTTGTGATTCTACAGATTTGTTATGTTCCACGGGCATGACGGTGCGACACAATTACAAAGAAGGGAATGCTTATGCGGAATATTTGGCTAGACTGGCATCCACCACCACAGTGAATGCCATTTTCATGGCAGAGGACCTTCCCCCGCCTTTGGCAAGGCTCATTGCCACTGATCTGGCTTGTTTTCCTTTTCTACACCTCTAAGCGCACTTTTTGTAATTTTCCCACAAATTTTACCCTAATAAAAACTCTGCTCAGTTTCATTTAAATAAAAAATATTACTTGCAAAAATTATTTTAAAAAGTATAAACCTTTTCCCCATAGCTCATGGGATTTTCTTCCTAATATTAAAATTCAATGTCACCATTGCTTATTTCACGAATACATCACCAAAGCCGGTTAGATTTCACTTCACCTATGTTCTTGGACTTATGCAATAATCATTCTTTTTAAGAAGAAGAAAAAAAAAAACATTAAACTTGAGATTGACGGCACGCTTTGTAATTGTAAAGTTATCAGCATTCCAACAAGAATACTCGCATATGCATGCACAAACCTTAATTTTTCTTCGCAATAATTGAGAATTCATTTTAATTAATGTCTTCAATCTTTGTCCAAAAGTTTTATATAGGTTGGTTAGGCTTTGTTGATGGGATTTTTACTGTGAAAATCGGTACAAGAAAGTTGCGATGATTCGTTCTTAAAAAAAAAAAAAAAAAAAGAAAAAAAAAGGAAAAAAAAACAAAGAAAGTTGCGGTGATTCTGTCGGGTTCTTGCTTCTGATTTCTTGAGGGAAAATCTTTTGGTCTAAAATCTCTTCACTTTGAAAACTAAGTTAGAGATAAGGTGATAATTTCAGATAGACACAATAATAGAGTATAGAATTAATAAGTTAAAGGGACAAGTCCTAAAAGGTATAGGTTTATGTTGAATCTGTCCCGGTGCATAAGTTGAAGGCACTCAAAAAAAATTTTATCCTGGTTTTTTTTTTGTTGTCCGAAATGTGTGGATGGAACGAATGCCGGATCGATCCCATATTTCAGTAACATCATCGGTGCCTTAATCTCCAATAATGATCAAGGGCCAGAGTATGGCCCATGGGAAAAAGTTACGGACGAGGACAAAAAACAGTATATGCATACCCTAAAAAAAGAGCGAAAATTTGATCATTTTTACAACTATGCACTATGCAAACAAGCATATGAGGATGATTATAAAGAGTTGGCTCATCCATTCCCATGACGTTTTACAGCCAACTGTATTCGGCTCCTTTAGTTTTTATTTGCTTGTCTGTTTTCCCTTTCTGCGTTCATAATATTTCTATATTTGTTTTCTCAATTCAACTATTTACTTAATAAAATTGATCATTTGTAATTTTCTTAATTACATTGTTATAAATCAACACTATTGAAATGGTCACCATGCATGTCTAAGTAAGAGCAACTTGATCTAAAAAGTTTCCTTGATACTCTTACATATATTTAGAGGTAAAACAGAAAAAATATGTCTTTTAAAAAATATATATATATATATATATAAATAGCTCAATATTATAACCATTTTGAATTAAGTTTTACACATGTACAATTTGACAAAATACAAATAAATATCACTATGAGGACGAATATAATACTATGTGACAGTACTAAGGGGATTATATGGGTAGCAGACAATAATTTGTCTTAAAATGTGTAAACTTTGTTATCGGTGCTATTCAAACTCAACATCTTTCTTGTTGTGAATAGTGCAACACCAGATTTATATTACAATTTTTTTTATTACTTTGATTCATTATTGTTAATTATATTTTGACGAGTTATTTATGCACATATGGAAAGTTTGATTTATTATTTAATATTCATTTTCAAGTTATTTGTATATTTAAATTAGTGATAAATTATTCAAGTGTCTTTTTAAAATACACTTAAACATATACAATTTTAAAATGCATAAAAATAATAGGAAAAAAAATTACAGTTTCATCAAAAAAATCATTCAATTTGGCCTTAAATGCATAACTAATGCAATTGGATAGGTCAAATCCAATGACTGGAAGGTTCATTTAACGGGAATGTAATCTCAGCCGTAAACTTAAACAAATGTCTGACAATAAATTGAAAATAAGAATGACACTAAATCAAATATTAACTTAGAATATACTAAATCAAATAATGACTAATGTTCTGAAAAATACAAAATAATCATGAAATTGACTGGAGACATTTGAAGGATTCGAAGATCCTTGCCCTTCATCTTGAAATCTGTTAAATTTTAATCCTTTTCCTTAACGTGGAAACGATTGAGATCTCTCAACTTTTGAAGTCTCTTTTGCACAACTCTAAAGAATATTTCCTTTTATCTTCACATTGAGGGTCATTTATTTTTCAAATATATAAATTTTTATGGGTACATAGTGTTGGAGATTTTCCAATAATTAAGCTGAAAGAAGAAAGGAAAATAAATGAACAGGCTGTGTCCGAGTCACATGAATACTCGGACAAATTTTTGGGACTGATCTGTATCCGAGTATGTGTGCGACTCGCACAGATACTCGGACGAGTTCCAGTAAACTTCTAGAACTGAGTTGTGTTCAAACTTTTGGGACTGATTTATGTCTAAGTAAGTGTACGACTCGCACAGATACTCAGACGAGGTCCAGTAAACTTCTGGAACTGAGTTGTGTTCAAACTTCTGGAACTGATTTATGTCTGAGTAAGTGTACGACTCGCACAGATACATGGATGAGGTCCAGTAAACTTCTGGAACTGAGTTGTGTTCAACTCCTGGGACTGATTTATGTCCGAGTATCTGTGCGACTCGCATAGAAACTCGGACAAGTTCCAGTAAGAGTTTCCTTCTTCGGAAAAGTTGCATCTCTTCACGAAAATGATGATTTTGAACTCAATTCTTATCCGAATTCAGTTCCGTTTCTTCCTACCTCTTCATGAGAGTTGTGGCTATTGAATGACACCCTTTGGAGGTCTATAAATAGGCTCCTTAGGATCTGATTTAAAGAGACGAAATTATTCTCAATTGTACAAGAAATTCTGACACTTTTCACTCTTATTTATGTTCTGTTTAAGTCAGTGTAGACTTACAACAGATATCTTCATCTTATCCCACAAGGATATTAGTTCCAAAACTTTTGGCACACTAAAGGGAACTAATAAAGCGGGAAGGTGCTTAGCACGGTTTGAAGAAGCAATTTCATTTTGTTACCATTTGTAATAGATTAGTGTTTAGTTCAGAATAAACTTTTGATTTCTTGTTGTTAGTCATTTTTGCTGTTTCCGGAAGATATATCCAACACGTAGGAAGATATGATATTCAAAATAAGTTATTTAATATAATTTCTTTCGCTTATAAACTTACTTTTTAAGTATGAATTAATAGTGGATCACACATTAATATGATATATGATGTCAAAATAAAATTAAATTAAAACATAAGATCTTTTATTGAGACCAAAAATATTTATAAACATTTATTTTTTAATGAAAGGAAAAAAAATATAGTGTAAATGAAAATATAGTTGATACTAAAATCAGGCCAGGGGCCCTTTCGCACAGGGCTCGTTAATTTTTTAGGGCACACGATTTTCTTACAATATATTTTAGATAAAATAATAATTTTTCATTTTTTGGTTCTTATTTCTCTACTTACACATTAAATTTATGAAATTATCAAGTTCAATTTGATTAAATATACTCCTTTTTTATATAAAATTTTAAGAGCCAATTTTTATATCGCAAAAATGTACATTAGATTTGTCCAATGGTCTGACGCGCTTTTTTTATTTCTTTATTATTTTAGAAACGGATGATCTTCTTAAGAAGCGAGCAATGAGTTTAGTCTCAAAAGTATCACATAAATGTTATAAAGTATTACTTATAAACTTTGATGTATCACGTATCGTTTATGACATCTGATATACCGAGTCTAGTTGTTGATGTGCAATCCATAAAAAGTAAATAAATAAGAAATGTGTTGATGTTAAGGGTTATAGCTATAGTCATGGTGAAGATTGTCAGGAAAGTTTTTAAAGTTCCCTGTAAGATTACTACTCAGCTCCGGCAAATTTGGGAGCTTATGGAAGCCAGCGCTCACAATACAGGTCACACTTTTCAGGAGGCAAATTCAGTGACAAATGCTTTACCACGTCAAGCCAGTTCTAGCCGCATTGATTAGCGGCTAGATGGTTTGCAGATTGAAGGGCACCTTCACGGCCTTGTCCGAATGGATAGGGATGCGATGCCCAATATAAGTTTAATTAGTCACAATTAGCTAAGGACTTGTACTCATGCATAGGTTTTTAAAGGTGCTTTATTGTTTATTTTCTTGATGATTTTATAATGATGTGGTAAAGTTATTAAGTCTCCTTCAACACATGATTTTTACCAAATGTAATAAAGAGTCCCTATACCCACCTGTTGAAATTGTTATTTTACTGCACTTATTTTATAGTAGAGTCATTCAGTTAGTGGTCTAGAGTTTAGGAGGTGTTGGAGTCTTTCAGTTTTTCCAATTCAGATGTAGTTGTCTTTGACCTAGTATTTAGGACTCATGGAGTTACGGAGAACATGTCAATCATGAACTTTAATGTTCCTAGATTTCAGTTATGTATTTTGCCTATAAAAAGGCCTCAACAGATTTGAGTAAAGGGTAGAGAAAATCTTCAGTCATCCTACGTTTCTTTTTTTACTTCTTCTAAATAGTTTAACAATGGTATCAGAGCCTTCAAACTCCTGAGACTAGAGAACAAACAAGTGAGGCAGTTATCACCCTTTTTTCTTTCCCAATTATCTTACCCGAATGGCCAATGATTCCAGTTTTGTGCAAGCTGCCATCCCTCACGTCGATGATCACTACGACCATTGGAGCATGCTCATGGATAACTTTTTAAAATCAAAAGAGTATTGGTCTGTAGTTGAGTATGGAATTCAAGAGCACCAGCAGGTGCAGTTCTGTCAAAAGCACAGAAAGCAGAAGTTGAAGCTAGAAAGCTCAAAGACCTGAAAGTGAAAAACTATCTCTTTCAGGCCATTGATCGCCCTTTCTTGGAGACCATTCTTTGCAAAAATACATCCAAGGCTATTTGGGACTCAATGGAGACAAAATATAAAGGATTGGCTAGAGTAAAGCGTTCACAGCTCCAAGCCTTGAGGAGTGACTTTGAGGTTCTACAGATGAAGGATGGTGAATATGTAACAAGCTTCATTGGGAGGACTATGGAAATTGCAAATAAGATGAGATGTTAGGGAGAGAAATTGGAAGATGTTACCATAGCTGAAAAGATTTTGTGTTTAATGATGCAAGAATTTAACTATGTTGTTTGCTCAATTGAATAGTCAAAAGACATAGATGATCTCTCTTTTGATGAACTACAGAGCTCGTTGTTGGTGCATGAACATAACATGAATAGAAGCTCAATAACAGATGAGCAAGCTTTAAAAGCTTCCACAAATAATCACTCCAACAGCCCACAAGGAAGAGGCAGAGGCAGAGTTCATAAAAGAGCAAGGGGAGATCGAGGAAATCGAGATGACAACAAAAATTACAGAGCCATTAATGACCAATTTTAGGGCAAAAGCAGAGGTCGAGGTCATGATAAATTTAAGGTAGAGTGCTTTAGATGTCATAAAATTGGTCATTATGCTTCTGAATGTTACAGTAGGCTGCCAGCGGACAAAGAAAGAAAGGAGAGCTCAAAATTTATGGAAACGAAGGAATCAGAAACCTTGTTGATGGCTGTCCAAGAAGGAAAGAAGGCTGATTCAGATATTTGGTATGTGGATACAGGATGCAGCAATCACATGACGGAAGTAAGTCTTCTTTTTCAAATTTAGATGAAAGGTTTCTCTCTAATGTCAGTTTTGATGATCTCTCAACTGTGAAAGTGATGGGAAATTGGGAAAAGGTGATATTAATATAAAAACCAAAAATGGCCTTGTGGAAACCATTTCTAATGTGTTATATGTGCCTGATTTAAAGAATAATCTGCTGCGTGCTGGTCAGTTGCAAGAAAAGGGATATGAAATTACAATTAAGAAAGGTTCTTGTGAGATTTATGGTCCTATCAGAGACAATGTGATTGCACTTGTCCAAATGAGTCCTAAGAGGCTATTTCCAATGAAGATTGAAAGCATTCAATCATGTTTGATGACTGAAGTAAAGGATCCCTCATGGTTGTGGCATTTTCGATATGGCCACTTAAGTTTTGGTGGATTGAAGGCTCTGCAGCTGAAAAATATGGTGGCGGGCCTTCCAAAAATTACTGCAGCCTCCCAAGTTTGTGAAGAATGTGTTGTTAGTAAACAACACCGTTCTCAATTTCCTAGTGGGAAGTCTTGGAGAGCAAAGGATGTGTTGGAGCTGATTCACTCGGATATTTGTGGGCCTATAGATCCATCGTCGAATGGAGGTAAGAGGTACTTAATTACATTCATTAATGATTTTTCCAGAAAAACGTGGGTTTATTTTTTACAGGAAAAATCATAAGTTCTTAACACATTCAAAAGCTTCAAAGCACTTGTGAAAAATGCAGCAGGCAAGACTATTAAGTCTCTCAAGACAAATCGTGGTGGTGAGTATTGCTCAAAAGAATTTGAAGTTTTTTGTAGGGAGAATGGCATTCGAGGAGAACTTACAGCTACGTATACACCGCAACAAAATGGTGTATTGGAGCCAAAGAACAAAACAATTCTCAACATCGTGAGAAGCTTGTTGACAAGAGGAGGAGTACCAAAGACTTTTTGGCCAGAAGCTGTAAACTGGAGTGTTCATGTTTTAAATAGAAGTCCAATATTTTATGTTCAAAACATGACACCTGAAGAGGCTTGGAGTGGAAGAAGACCAGCTGTTGACCACTTTAGAATTTTTGGCTGCATTGCTTATGCCCACATTCCAGATGAGAAAAGAAAGAAGCTTGATGACAAAGCTGAGAAATGCATTTTTGTTGGTGTAAGTGAATTGTCCAAAGCATATAAATTATTTAATCCCCTAATAAAAAAAGTTGTGATCAGCAGGGATGTTGTTTTTGATGAGGGAAATACTTGGGACTGGAATGGGGCAGCAGCCTGAACAAATTCTTTATGATGATAATGCTGAACTGGAGAAAGTTCATACACCTGTTATACCTGAAAATCCATCAGGTTCAACACAAGAAGCTGTAGGAACCTCACCAACAGCTACAAAATCAAACGAAGGAGGAGCCCAGTCAGTTGGTCGAGTTCGGAAAAGGCCTGCTTGGATGGGAGATTACGAGGTAACTGGGTTAAGCAATCCAATTACTCACTTTGCCTTGTTTGTAGATTGTAACCCTACAACCTTTAATTTGAGTGTGCTATCAAAGATGAAAAATGGCAAAAAGCAATAGATGATGAAATCAAATCCATTGAGAAAAATGACACTTGGGAGCTGTGTGAACTTCCTAAGGAGCACAAAACTATTGGAGTAAAATGGGTTTATAAGATATAGCTGAACAAAAATGGTGAAGTTGATAAGTACAAAGCACGCTTGGTGGCAAAAGGATACAAGCAGCAGTTTGGAATTGATTATACTGAGGTATTTTCTCCCGTTGCACGACATGACAATTAGGATGGTGATTACATTAGCAGCTCAAAATTCTTGGCCTATTTTTCAGCTAGATGTCAAATTGGCATTCTTGCATGGATATTTGGAGGAACATGTATTTATTGAGCAACCCCCTGGATATGTCAAGGTTGGAAATGAGAATAAAGTTTACAAGTTAAAGAAAGCTCTTTATGGACTGAAACAAGCTCCAAGAGCTTGGTACAGTCGAATTGAGGCCTATTTTCTTAAAATTGGCTTTATAAAGTGCCCTCATGAACACACTCTCTTTATTAAGATGGGAGAAGGGGGGAAGATTCTAATTGTTTGTCTTTATGTTAATGATCTCATATTTACCGGAAATTGTGATAGCATGTTTGGTGAATTCAAGACGTCCATGATGGATGAATTTGAAATGACTGATCTTGGTTTGATGAGCTATTTTCTTGGCATCGAAATGCAGCAATCAGATGATGGAATTTTTCTCTCCCAAAAGAAGTATGTGGGAGAAATTTTGAACAGATTTCATATGAAGGATTATAATCCTGTGAGTACTCCAGTGGAGTGTGGCATGAAGTTACACAAAGATCGTGATGGGAAGAAGGTTGACAGCACAGTATACAAGCAAATTGTAGGCAGTCTGATGTATCTCACTACAACAAGACCAGATGTGATGTACTTTGTGAGCCTAATCAGCAGGTATATGGAAAATCCAACAGAGTTGCATTTGTCAGCTGCTAAAAGAATCCTTCGGTATTTGCAGGGAACTAGAGACCTTGGAATATATTACAAGAAGGGTGAAAAATCTACTTTGGTGAGTTTTACTAACAGTGACTATGCAGGAGATCAAGATGACAGAAAGAGTACTTTAGATTATGTTTTCATGTTCAGAACAGGTGCTATTTCCTGGTCATCTAAGAAGCAACCAATTGTCACTTTGTCTATTACGGAAGCTGAATTTGTAGCAGCTACATGCTGTGCTTGCCAAGCCATATGGCTGAGAAGAATACTTGAAGAGCTACAGTTTAAGCAATCTGGATCTACTACAATATTTTATGATTATAGCTCTACAATTGATCTGTCAAAGAATCCATTGCTGCATGGAAGGAGTAAGCATATTGATGTGAAATTCTATTTTTTTGAGGGATCTCTGGAAGGATGGAACAATTGATTTGAAGCATTGCAAAAGTGAAGATCAAGTTGCTATATATTCACCAAGGCACTTAAGAGGGAGCTGTTTGAGGCTTAGGCGACTCTTGGGTATCTCCAACTCAGATTCAGCTAAGGTTGTAAACTGATGTTCTGGTAACATTAGTTTGAGGGAGGGACTGTTGAAAGTGTTATTTTATTGCACTTATTTTATAGTAGAGTCATTCAGTTAGTGGTCTAGAGTTTAGGAGGCGTTGGAGTCTTTCAGTTTTTCCAATTCAGATGTAGTGGTCTTTGACCCAGTCTTTAAGAGTTATGGAGTTATGGAAAACATGTCAATGGACGACTTGGCTGAAATTATATTATTTTGAATATGACAACTACACCTAATATATCGGTGGTGCAAATTGGAGATAGTCGATCTCAAGAGAAAATGTTACAGCTAATTATAATCCATAGTAATCAATCAATAATAGAGAAAGATGAAGCATCCATTGTTGATAAAGAAGTTCCAGATGCAAGGAATAATTATGAGACATAACAATCAATGAATTGGAGAGAATTAATTGCTAAAATCAGAATTTTCAAACCTAAGACATTTCAATGGGAAAATCCAGTGGCTCAGGTCAAACTCTCTTCTTTTTGTGCTTAAATTGGGGAAATTTTGGTTCTTTTGGGGATTTGTGTAGGAAAGAGAAAAAAATATATAATGATTATCTTGTTTTTTAAATTTATATGAGTGTAAATTTATAGGAAATTTTAAATTTTAAATTTAGTAAAAAATGAGGTTGTTTCTTTAGGTAAAATTTTGAATGAAAAAAGTGATGATTTTTGTAGAATGGGACAAAAAAGAACATAGCCTTTAACTTGCAAGTTGAAAATGAGTTTACTTACTGGCTTCCATGAACAAGTAAGCAAAGGATTATGATCCCTTCGCCAATATCTAGAAAAAGAAATTAATTAATGCCGAAAATGATAAGAGTAATATTCGTTTCCAGAGGTTGAGTAGTGGTGGAATCTTCTGGTGTGACTAAAAGTCAAGAACGAGTTGGTTGTGACGCATAGAGCGTTGCTCAGAGGTTTAGGGCCTGTTTGGTATCACGTTTTCAAAACGTGTTTTAAAATCACTTTTGTTTTATAATAGTTTTTCATCATTTCCAATAAACCTTTTTACATTTCTAATAAATTTTTTTACATTTCTAACACACTTTTTTACATTCCCAATACACTTTTAATATTATAAAATCAAAAGTGATTTCAAAACGCGACTTGAATCACGATACCAAACAGGCCCTTAGTATTCGATTTCTATTTCTGCTAATTTTGCTCCCCAATTTCGTTATTTTGTCTCCACAGCTCATGCCTCCTATACAATAAAGAGGTAAATAGTGCCGAGTTCAACAAATAAAAAAAATTATAAGAGGCAGTGATATAAAATCGGGGCAAATTATGGTTATAAATGTTCGTCCATATATAAAATAGACCCGTTAATACTGGGAAAGATTTTTTGAAACTTATGGTACCATAATACCATTATAGTACTTATTTGGTTAACTCACTTCGTAGATTTTTTAACTTGAGCTTTTGTCTCTATTTGATTTCTCAACTTGAAAATGTTTTATTTATTTATTTTTTTTACTCGATCAACTTCATAAAATGGTCTTAAATGGTTATATTTGATTTTTGATGACATTTAGGCTGTTTTCTAACTAACACATTAGCAATTTTAGGCCAAATTATACGATGAACAAAGTAATTTAATTTTTTCTCCTAATTTAATTCCCTTACTATAATGCGTGTGAATGTCACGTACTAATCGAAAATAATCATATGCTGTAAAAAAAATAAAATAAAATGACAGACTATTGAAGAAAATTTTTAAAATTTAGAGTGGAGGGATAAAACATTTTCAAACTGAACGACCAAAGAAAAATATAACAACCCAAATTAAAAGATCGTTGAACGGAATAATGAACTCTTATCTCCAGTTTTGACTTTGTCAGCAAGAGTGATAATCAACTTTCAAGTTGTGAGAAGGTTAATATGACTCTCTCCATGTAACTTCCTTTCTTTTAAGGCAACTTTAATTTTCATAAAAAATGTAAAAAGAAAAAAGAAATCGCCAATGATAAAAAATTGTTATAAAACACAGTAACAAATAGGTTTTAAAATGTTAAAACAGATTAGGAATGACCCCAAAACCTCGGAAGTATTATAGAAAACATCAAGATGAATATGATTCAACTTGTGACTGATCTCGATCTCGATCTCTTATCTCTTTCTTTTTTTTTTTTTTTTTCCTTTTTTTAACAATCACTATAGGTATTTCACACGATTCATGGTGAAAATCCAACAAAAGAGCAATATCTATATAACCAAAATTGAGTTTTAAACTTGAACTAACGATTTTTCAAAAACAGTACAAAATTTAGTGACGTACACGATAAAATAAGTGATTTTAGTCCTTATAAAAAGAAAACGGATTCTTGAACCCCTTCACGCTCATGTCATGTGAAGGTGTTACAGAAGAAAATTTAAAATAGCAAAATCCAATCCAATTTATCGTAATTGATTAGTTAACCTGCTGATTAACTGTATCCCGAAACATGAAAAAAAAAATCATTGGCTTATCAACACCGAAAATGCAAGTTGTGATGGGTCGATCGCCTAACTTGCCCGCCATTGAACCTTCAATAGGGAAAACCTCAATGGCTAGGCCAAGTTGGTTATAATTACACGAACATTTCCTTCTTGATGTGCTGAGACATCCCTCTTTGCATTAATTGTGGGTACCAAACTCGTAAATTCTGATATTAGTATCAATCAATCCCTTCAATTAATCTATAGGGTAGTTTTTAACAACATTTAATAGCTCTACTAACAACCATACTTCAAACAAACAACCGATCGATTAAGTGGTTGGAGAAGTTGACGGCATAAATACCGCGCTAGAAATGTAGCGATTGATACTAAAAACTAACAATAATAATAAGTCGGAAACTTCAAACAAACTTATCGTGTTCACAAATGTAGGTTCAAGGAAAAAGAAAAATAAATAAATAAATAAATGTGAAAACTTACGAAAAGAAAACAGGAAAAAAAAAGTCCGAACTGCACATGCATGCACATGAAAGAAAGATGATGATCCATATTAGGTGAAGCCTCAAATTATGAATTAATGCACCGACGAAAATGGAAATATACTGCCGAACCGTAACCATGCAAATTTGGTCGGCCCGTTCTAATTACTAATTATGGGAAGTTTGATTGTTTTGTTTTTGTTGAACTTTCTTTCACACGTAGTCAAATATTGGATCAATTTTTATAACTCAGTACTATTACCTATTTATTACATAAGATAAAAGGGTGGAGAGGGAAAGAACGAAGTTGGGAACCTCTTGCAAAATTCTGTCAATTTACGCTCTAATTAAGGAAATTTGGCATAAATAGAAATCGAATCACCAACTTCTAAATGGATCCTATGCATCATAGTCATTCACATATCATATGTATATAGTACCAATTATATGTTACTATATACATATCATGCCTACTTAATAAAATATCGTCCTTCACAAGGTCATTCAAAAGGTGATATGATGAGTGTACGAAACATAATGAAACAACTAAAACACTAACATTATAATTTTATAAACGGAATTGTTATTTGCAGTAACTAATTTATTATTTGCAGTAACATTTTACTGTAAAATATCTAAAATTCCTCTTAGGTTTTTAAAAAAATAAAAGAAATCATTTTCACTCTAATTATGGTCGATAGTCACGAGGACAATCCATATTACACAGTAAGTAAACAATCTATACATTTTTTTTTTACGTAAAATTGGTTTTTTAACCAAGTTAAAAATAATAATTTATACATTATTCATATTCTTTTCTTGTCTTCTCAAATTCTAACATTTCTAACGTAGTATCAAAGGCAACTTAATCCAATTATAGCTTTCGCGAATCCAACTTCGCGGTGAGTTGGCGGGGCTGCCCCGAAAAAATTTTTTAGAAGAAAATACAGCCCAATTTGGCGGTATTTTGACTCAAAATACCGCCGGGGATGGGCGGTATTTTAAGTCAAAATACTGCCCAGTTTGGCGGTATTTTGACCCGAAATACCGCCCATCCCCGGTGGTATTTTGACTCAAAATACCGCCGGGGATGGACGGTATTTTGGGTCAAATTGCATCAAAATATCGCCCGACGGTATTTTGGAAGAAAATACCGCCCGGGCGGTACTTGGATACAAAATACCGCCGGGGTTGAAAATACCGCCCAAAGTGGGCGGTATTTTCAACAATGTTACTGCAAATAGGGGGCGGGATTCTGAAAAAATGGGTTTTTTTTTTTTTTTAGCTAAAGGGCAAAATAGACTATTCACAGTAAAATGTTACTGCAAATAGTATGCCCCTTATAAAATTGCCCAAAATTTTATAATGTTATCCGAACTATTCCTGAATTGTACATGTACGTACTTATGACATAGTAAGGGGTGTTTGGTTCGTGGATTTGGGAATGAAGGAATGTAATGATGAAAATATGACAGTTTGGTTGATGGGTTTGGGAACGAAACCCAAATAATCAGCAATCAGTCAAACCCCTAGGGGAGGTGGGTTTCATTCCCATTACCATTCCACCCTACTATTAAACTCATCCCATACTCATTCCTCAGTTGAAACCAAACGCCTACTTATATTAAATGGAAGAATGACATTTTTAGTACTAAAAGTTTGGGCTGTTTGCAACTTTGGTACTAAAAGTTTACTCAGTTTCAAACTTGTACTTTATATTTATACTTTGTTGCATTTTTAGTACCAGTACCTGCTATAGCAGGTTTTGCGTAGTCAAACCGAAGTCAATGGTAATTTGAGGGTATTTTACAATTCTACAATTTTGTGGGGGCTGAAAATATAATTTTACTAATATAATTTCCAAAATATTTTTGCGGTTTTCTTTTTCCTCAATCGGAAGAAAAATTGTACATCGACTAAGGAGAAAAAAAACCGCGAAAATGTTTTGGAAATAATATTAGAAAAATTATCTTTTCAACCCTCACAAAATTGTAGAATTTGTAAAATACTCCCAAATTATCTTTGACTTTGGTTTGACTATATAAAACCTACTATATTTGTACTAAAAATGCAACAAATTAAGTATAAACATAAAGTACAAGTTTGAAACTGAGTAAACTTTTAGTACCAAAGTTACAAACAATTCAAACTTTTAGTACCAAAAATGTCATTTTCTTTATATTAAATTTGTATCGTGATTTCACATCGTATCGTAATTTGCTGCCCCTAATATTAAAGCAAAATCCGACCCATTTTCATACTATTCAACTTCCAAACGAGGTCATTATCCACTGAGAAATAGCTATTTAATTTATTGAAAATAACATTCTACATACTAGTATTAATGAGATAAGCATGACATGGACAGGAACTCTTATGAAAGAAAATAAAAATCCCACATTGATTTCACATAGGTTTTGGTCAAATTAATTATAGTATGTACATTAATTGGAGTTGAGTGTGAGACGTGAGCGTTTGAACTTCCCAAATGCATGGAATCTCATTTCATTTTTAAGCATGCCCATGCCCTTGGACTAACACCGTAACACGTAGTAAAATCCAGGAGTTGCAATTAATTTATGACATCCACGTAGTAAAATCCAAATCGAATCTAACACATTATAAGTAATCCGTCAGTCTAAAATACTACCCGATTAATTATTAGTTATAAAAGACAATTTTTTGACAATCTCTTATATGATACTCAAACCTGAATGAACCTAGCTAATACGTTCGTTACAAGCTATCTGGGGAATGAACCTAGCTAATACGTTCGTTACAAGCTATCTGGGAACTCGAAAAATTATTTACTGAAAATACAATCAGGTTATCATCCCAAAGAATATATTTTGACAATTTATGATATAAGAAATGATGCGTAAGCCCGAATGAACCTAACACGTACATTATAAGCGATCAATAAACTCGAAATAAAATACGACTGGATTGACACAAAAGTCTCATTCCAATTATGCATGAGCAGTAGAAAAATATAGACATGTTGAAAGCCATTTTTGTAATTGCTTTATCACTGGGGCTGTTCAAACTGACATGCGGGTCGGGGAGGATCAGTTGGCCCGGACCGAACCAACTCTAAATTTTGCTTTGGTTCCGATTGGTTAGGGTCAGAAAGGGCCAGAAAGGGTTTTAGGCTGGTCCAGGTCGGTTCGGGCTGGGGCTTGCCCCTAACTGACCCATTTGATTTTTTTATCCTTTTCTTTTCTTTCGTTCACTTTTTTTTTTTTAATTAAACTTTTTCAGCCTAGATTTCTTTAAGTTAGTAAAAAATAATTTTAAACAATAATAAATTTGAGATTGAAATTTTTTTTTGAAAAATAACTTTAAAAATATGTGTAATTTGTACTTCAAAAATTAAACTTTTACGTATATTTTTTTCAAAAAAAAATTCAAACATATTTCGACTCCGTTTTACAAAGAAAAAAAGCGTATTTTTCAGATATATGTTTAAATTTTTTTTTTTTTAACAAATGTTCGTTCAAACAAATATTTTATGAAATATATATATTTTTTGGTTTTTTGGGAGGAGTGGGGGTGGGTAGGATGCGGGAAGAGGTTTTTTTTTGGCTTTGCGGGGGAAGGGGTCTTTTCCCATGGCACGAGATCTGGGCTGGCCCCATTAATTTTTTATTGTGCAAGCCAGGACTTTTTAAATAAAATTTAAAAAAAAAAAAGCAAAACGGGCCGATTAGGGTCGTGGCCCGAACCGAACCAAACTACGCCTGACCCAAACCGCATCTTTAGGGTCGTGCCCCTAACTGACCCGAACCCTTAGGGACGGGACGGGGCTGGTCGGGCCAAGTTTTACAGTTTGACCAGCCCTACTCATCACACATTTAATTTTGCAACAACAAAAAAAGTATTAACAAAATCGCATATATATACATATATATATATATATATATATATATTAGAAAGGTAGAGTCAAATTTTTTCCAACCTTATTCAGAGAGTTGCAAATTTGCAATAGAGAATATTAATATTTTACACAAATACTCTCATTGGATGATATTTCTTGAATTTCTCACAAAAATGATATAAAAGTAGTATAATAAATAAATGTGAAACAAAAAATTTAAGTAGCTGTATTAATGGGGTAGATAGAGTACCGGTGGTAGTTCATAAGTTGCATATCTTCAATCTTGATGGAAAAAGTATTCATAGAATCATAGGCCATGAAAATTGACTCATAGTTGGCCGGTTGTTGAAACATTTAATGCTTCTTCCTCCTTAAATTAAGAATTTTCAACACTTAGAATAGGAATATGAATGTATCATCGCCGTCGGAACTCGGAAGTGATTGACTACTACTCCTCCTCCTTCGATTTCATATCACGGGTTCTATTTCGAGTTGTATTTTATGACTCGTAAATAATTATATGTATGATTATTAACATCTTAATTTGTTAGAACGCGCTAGTGGATTTACGGAGTTAGAAATTTAAATATTACTCATTTGTCTCGTACAAAAATTCTCATGAGACTACAAGTTGGCTAAACTATTAGGTTATTCATGAAGTGGTCGGACCTATATTAATTATAAAAACAAATAGCGTCACAAATTAATTGTAACATAAATATGAAAATTATTTTTTATAAATTTACTTGCACCATCCACTTATAATAATTAGATTAGATTGATGATTATGTTCTGTTTTTTTCAGGTCACCAAACCCACACTTCATGATTTAGAAGAAACAGTCTATACACTGATCACATGACTTAATATATTTGATAATAATTAGATTATGAAGAGTTGAACAAATTTCAATGATATTGAATTGGACAAATTTCATACCAAACCTTAAATCAAATATGCTGAAAAATTTTCTGGTGTAAGTGTGTTAATGTGTAATGCACAAATTCTCGATGACGTGGTCCCCAACATGATGTGTAAGTTGCTCCTCTCCGACGTGGTGTGTAAGTGTGACTCTGATATTAAAAATCTATAGTGACACATATAAGTTATATATATAAGTGTTCAAATTATTCAAATAATCTATGTATATATTACTAAACTATAAAATGTAATTAGATTGAAAGTAATGATAAATGTTAGTAAAATGTTAGTGTTTTAATAAATAAACAAATATATGAAAAGTGACATAACAATACGTTAAAAAGTAAATATGATGTTTAAAACTTTTATTATTTATTCAAATAAAAACTTCAATGCTTAAAATTTGTAAAATGTTAAAAATATTCCATTAACAATGACAAAATATATTAAATCTTTATAATTTTTTTGGACTAACTTTTTTGAAATGGTTAAAAGTAAAACTATTGTAGTAAAAACAATATTTTATTTTATTTTTTTTAAATTCGACAACAACAAAATCGTATAAAAAAAATATTGGGTAGTTAATAGTCACTGTGTCACAATAATTACCTCAATAAATATCACACGTAATGCTTACTCGTTATTTCATGCATGATATCCAAATGGCATATTCTGAATGTATTAATAACTACCACGTCAATCATAACATGATGATTATTAATTCGTCTGATATTTTTTTGGTCAAAACAGGAGTCAAACCTGATTCAACTCATCCCAACTTGAGTGGCTGATATGATATGAGTTTAACCAAAATTTGACTGATTTCTCTTCTAGTATTTGGTTTTAGACATTAACTACGACCGGACCGGACAGTACGTACGTGGTTCGGTTCCTGGCCCGACTGTAATTAAATTGGTCCACTCGATCTGATTCGAGTTTAAGAACATTTCATAAATTTTATTTTGAATATTGCACTAATAATTAATTTCATAATATCTTTTGCTTTATTTGTACCGCTCGAGAAAAGAAGCTTCCACTTATTTATGGGGAGGCAAAAATTATTTCAATATAAATTACCTTCCCTGGATATAAACATTGAAACAAATGACACTTGCTTCCTCTCACTATTTCTGATGTACAGACCATGACTCTTTTAATAGAATAAAATATGATAATAACATAAATATTTTTATGTAACTCGATTACTTTATTTGATCGATTAGAAAATTCAATTTCAAGTTATATAATTAGAATCTTCCACCCAATGGAGATTTATGTCATGATGTGGTTGCTTCTACTATACCTTTCTAAGATTTTTTTTCGTATTTAGTGTATCGTTTCGAAGCTTATGTAGTACCGTGCTAAATGAGACAATCTTAGTTCCTTTTTCCCTTGGTCAACAACTAGGAAAAGCTTTCGTTTAGTTCCAAGTCTCTCGCGGCTTGGCCAAAGATTGTTGGGGTGCAGGTCTTGAGTTTAAAACTCATAAATAACTGCATTCCTAGGGTGTCAGACAAAAAATATGTCATTTGCGCTCACCGGTTCAAATCCGGGTCACAATCGAAGATTGTTATATTATCGGGAGTCTTACTCCACATTGTATAAGGCACAATACATATAATGATTGGTTCAAAAATATTTAAAAAATATGTACAATTTTATAATGAAACGAGACGAGTAATCTACGTATTTGAGTGACATTGATGCATAGACAAAGGAAGAAGTCAATTAGAAAAATCTCATTACAACAGAAACAGATGTATGATAAGCAAGGAATCATCCTATCTACGTACGTTGTCATAAGCTATAACATCTTCAAGAATTAGGTTAGACCGATTCAACCAACCCAACGAAGCTGTTAACCTTACCCCTCCGCCCCCTACAAATCTACGTACTATTTTGCCACATGACCTGCAAATATGTACATGTATTTTAGGTGAATCCCACACCAACAAAAAAATTTGAAATATTTTTAGATATTATTATTGGTTCATAAATAAATAAAATAAATAAATATCCAAAAAATAAAAATTAATTACCAACTCTACTTTTGGCCAAAAAAACTTGCGTGCACTCCACCGCCTTCATCGCCCCTTCTATTATAAATCAATTGCTAGCTTCAGTCTCCTCGTACAACACAGACTTATTCTTCTTTCTTTCTTCTTTCAGAGTTCCAGTCCCACTTTTTGCAAACACAACCTTTCTTCTCTTGTATTCTTACTATTTTTAGCATTTCTTGATCATCATTCATCAATGGAGTTTGGTGATATTAATTTTGTTCGAGCCCTCGAGAACAGATGCATTCTCGTCACTGGCGCAGCTGGTTTTCTTGCAAAAAGTACTTCTTTTTTCTCTCATTTCTCTCTGTGTTTTGTGCGTGTGTGTGTTTTTTATTTATGATTTTAATGTTGTTGTTTTGGGTTGTGGGGTGCAGTTTTTGTAGAGAAAGTACTAAGGGTACAACCCAATGTGAAGAAGCTCTATCTACTTTTAAGGGCTTCGGACAGCAAGTCAGCCATACAACGTTTCAATTCCGAGGTAAAATTACAGTCCCGTTAGTAAACCATTTTGTTCCTTTGCATTTGGCGACCTCTCTTTCTTTCTCACTTTCTTTATCTTCGAAGCTAGTTAACTTGTTTTACCTTGCCCATGAAAAATGCTTACTTTTATTTCTTATGTCATCATCAACACCTTAATTATCCATCGCATAACAAGTATTTATCGGCAAGCATGCTAGCCAGCGCGCGCCCTATTAAGGCCATTTCGCTCGAACGCTCTGGTTGGACACACCCGTATTGACCAAATTGGTCGATAACAAGTGATGAAGTGTGACATTTATTCAAGAAATAAGAAAAATAGCTAGGCTCTTGGTGTACTTTTCCTTGTTATGCTAAAAATATTTTCCGTTCTGGCATTTTCACAAAAAAAAAAAAAAAAAAAAAAAAAGAAGAAAATATCATCAGGAACAATTCTGAAATGTAGGTTAATAAGTGGGGTCACCCAAATTAATTCTCTGTATGACAACTGCAGTGGCACATGACAGTAAATCACTTGCGACTATATATGTGTGATAGTGCCAATAGAGACTAAAAAAGATAGGATAAAATGGTATATTTAGTGAAGTTTTGTCAGATAGAGAAGATATATATACACTTTCGTTTCTAATTATATCGTGTGACTCGTAAACGATTATACCGTTGTACGTTTCTGCTGAAACGGAGGAAATATATCATATAATATCTAGTTATGTGTGTGTAGATTGCTAATTTTAACCCCAAAAAAAAAATGTTTTTAGATTATGGCAAAGGACTTGTTCAGGGTTCTTAAAGAGAAATGTGGGCCAAATTTGAGCGCTCTCATTGCCCAAAAGATCACAGTTGTGCCTGGTGACATCACCACTGAGAATCTAGGGGTGCAGGACTCTGTTTTGTTGGAGGAAATGTGGAAGGAAGTAGATGTTGTTGTTAACCTAGCTGCAACCACCAACTTTGATGAGAGGTATTAATAATACTTTTGCATGATCAATATAAATACTTTATATTCCTGGTGTTTACGTGTTTCATTAGAACAGTCATGTTTGAAATACTTTTAAGAATTTTCTATTGTGACGGATGAAATATTCCTCAACGAACGAAATTTTTTTTCTCCTTGTAGGTATGATGTGTCCATTGCCATTAATACCATTGGAGCTAAGCATGTGTTGAACTTTGCTAAGAGGTGTGAAAAGATAAAAGTGCTACTCCATGTATCAACTGGTGAGTCACTAAAAATAATTATTTCATGATAAGTCAATTTTTTTCATTACGGAAAAAATAAATTAATAAAGGTTATTGAGAAGTGGGAAGTTAATAATTAAATATTTTATTTGGCTCAATCTAATAATTAATTAATTTTTGAGTGTGGTTATTGTTAGAACTAGAATTCACTCTTCCAAATAAATTTGTATATAAAATTATATAAATTTAGTCTAACTCTTAATTAATAAATTATTGTTCTAACAATAATACCAACCTTAATATTTATTCAAGTAATATCTTCACTAAATATTTCCTATGTCCTGATGACAAGTCTTATTTGGACAATGTACATTTTTTATGAGGTTGACAGCCAAACACTCACAATAATTAATTTGCCATAACTTTTTTCACTCACGCCGGCCCTTATGTTTTAGTGTGACCACACACATGGGCGGATCGGGGGGCGAGGTGGTCCCCAGACCTCTCCAACCTCCTACTCCATCCTTATTAGTCAAATATTTTATTCTCATTTCGTCACTAACACGCATACTTATAATATTAGTAAAAGTACGAACAATAATAAAGTCAAAACATACGACTTTCTTATTTTTTTTAAAACACGTACTACTCTTGTGACTGAACGGAGAAAGTAATCGTTTTTGTGGGGCAGCTTATGTATCTGGGGAAAAGGAAGGGTTGATTCTGGAGACCCCATACCGGATGGGAGAGACATTGAATGGGACAAGTGGGCTAGACATTAGCCATGAGCAGAAATTAATTGAGGAAAAACTAAAGCAGCTCCGAGCTGATAATGCCTCCCAACAAGATATCAAACTAGCCATGAAGGATCTTGGAATTCAAAGGTTTGATTTCATTAATTAAGTAATTAATTTCCTCCCCAACCTCCCCTTCTTTTTTTTCTTTTTTTTAAAATACCTTTTTCTAAAACATTTTTTTTGTCCCATTTATTACATCATCAGTTAGTTAGGTGGAAAAATGATGGCCTAACACAGTTCTGCAAATAATATTAATTGCTATGTTTGATTGGGAGATATTCATGTTCTTTCATAGAACTGTTCATTCATTGATAATGGCGTATGATGCATTACTAAAACAATTGCACAAGTCATTATTTACGAATTTTAGTCTTACCATGCATGTTTGATTACATAATTAGGGAAATAAAAATTTTACTTTATAGGGAAAACTACTTATTGGTCCCTGAAATTTTGTTAAATTACATATTTACCCTTATAGATTTTATAAATCATAGTGGGGTTCAAAATATTATCTTCAAAATTACATTACGTTCCTTGAAATTTACCTTAAAGTAACATTTTGATCCTTGAAATTTGTCCCAAAGTTGCATCCTGATCCCTAAACTCTATCCCAAAGTAATATTCCGGTCCCATTAGAAAGAGTGAGGTGTATAACAACATGCAGAAATTTCAAGAATATTCTATTAAAATGTAATTTGCCCGCTAAGTATCAAATGAAAGTCGAGAATCCAAGTGTAATTTGCCCCTCTATATACCAACAAAGGTTCTTTAAGAAGGTTCCAACTTTTCTAACCACTAGAATATAGTCCAATGTTAATTATAGGTTATCTAGATTAGTTATGACTTATGAGAGTTACTATTATTTTGTATATTTCGAGGTTGCAACTGCAAGTGGTATGTTTGGATAGGCACCAACGGATTTTCCTAGAGAACTTAACTTAGGTGAACAACCAAGTATTAAGTCTCAACAAAAATTCATCAATAAATTTTTGAACCAAACAACATCTTGTATTATTATGACGAGTAGGTATTCTGTTCAAATTATTAAAAAGATATAAATATAGTTACACATTCAAGTTTTCAAACAAACGATATTGTTTTAAGTAAACTATGCCGTTCTCATAATTTTAACAGAATAAAACATAATAACTGAAATAAGTGTCATTTCTCAAACACCAAAAAAACACTCTCTTTTTGAATTATTTTATCTTATTTTGTCTAAGTCATTAAAATGATTAAATGTGTGATGTGTACCGTAAATTGCTAAATAATACTATCTTTGTACAGTAATTTTTTTAATTTAAAAAAAAAAATCTTATTTCTATTACTAAAATAAAATGGTTATTGCAGGGCAAGGAAATTTGGATGGCCAAACACCTATGTTTTTACAAAGGCAATGGGAGAGATGCTTTTGGGGAGTTTTAAGGGCGATATCCCTCTTGCCATTGTTCGTCCTACTATTGTAACTAGTACTTTTAAAGACCCTTTTCCTGGCTGGGTCGAAGGAATTAGGTAATTTTTCTCTAACACAAAATTATTATTTTTTAATTAAACTATTCAATTATAACGGGGTTTTACAAATTTATATATATATATATATTATGAAACTGAATATATAATTCCAATTTTCCTAATTTCAGGACCATTGATAGCCTTGCTGTTGGCTATGCTAAAGGGAGACTCAATTGCTTTCTTGGCGATCCTACGACCATAATTGATCTTGTAAGTGCCTTTCATTTCTTTTCTTCTCCCTCCCACGAAGGTGACACGACAATAGTAGACAGAAGATCTAGTCGACGAACAACTCGCCCCACGACTTTGATTTTGACTTTTGACTTTTATAACGAATGCAGATCCCAGCTGATATGGTGGTGAATGCTATGATAGCAGCCATGGCGGCTCATTCAAATGGACAAACCGGAGAAGAGACGATTTACCACGTCGGTTCGTCGTTTTCGAACCCGGTTCTTTACTCTTCCATTCAAGATTTCGGTCTGAAATATTTCACCAAGCATCCATGGGTTGATAAACAAGGAAGGCCTGTAAAAGTGGGGAAGCTCACCGTCCTCAGAACCATGGAAAGCTTCCACAGATACATGGCTGTTCATTACTTGCTTCCCTTAGAGGTTTCTTACTCTTTTATTTGTATTATGAATCGAACCCTAAACCTCGGGGCTGTTTTGTTACGAGTTAACCAAACAGCTAGGGGGGTTATTTGTACTTGTCCCTTTAAACTTTTGTCATTCTGCTGATTCTTTCAAGTCATGTTCTTCAGGGATTGAAGATTCTGAATGCTGCATTCTGCCAGTATTTCGGCGGATTATACCACGAACTCTACCGGAAAATAAAGTACGTGATGCGGATGATCGATCTCTACGGGCCGTACCTGTTCTTCAAGGGAGTGTAAGTAGAGCTTTCCTGCAAGATCAGAGATGGTCAAATTGGCTGAAACTTGCTCAGCTCTGCTAACATTTTTACCTTTTTTTTCTGCAGTTACGATGACATGAACACCGACAAACTGCGCCGGGCCGTGAGGGAGAACGGCGAAGAGAGTCTGTTCTACTTTGATCCCAAGATCATCGACTGGGAAGACTATTTCACCAAGATTCATCTTCCTGGAGTGGTGAAATATGTGTTCAAATGAAGAAACAGACAGCTAATTTTCCTTCCTTCCAGGCCTACCATTATTGTTGAAGCCACAGCTTCAGATTTATGGATTGATGTGTTTTTTTATACTTTAATGGAAAAATGTATCTAATAATTATTCTATATTGTCATGGTTAACTTAGGAGGTTGATCGTTCTGAGAAGATTTATATATGTTTCTTTTTTCTTTTTTTTTAAATATAAATGTTTCAAGTTTTTGAATCATCAGTAAATTACAAATATGTATCTTAGTGCTTGTCTTGCAGTCATTGTAAATCTTTCCTTTCCTTTCCTTTTGTACTGTTCTTAAGGTTCTATTCTATCCATCTGACTATACGATCATATATTACTATCGTGTACAGTTAAGACAGTCTCCTAGCATTCAAACAATTTCTTATATGATCCATATCATGAAGTTTAACAAATGTTTTTACATTGGCCATCAACCTAACTTAACACAACCTTCCTCATTTTTCCTGACTTGGGACAGGACCAAAAAAACCACTTCAATGGTCTTGTAAAAGCCAACTCCAGATTTTAAAAAATCCAATACCATTTATATTGGAAAATAACACCAAAAGGACATACAAACTCATCAATTTGAAGATTGTCTAACTATCCCACAAATGTGTAAGTAATCATTCCCAGAATATGTATATATCTGACTAAGCCAAAAGAATCTTCATTTTAACCAAAATTGTTTAAGAAATCAGGCTCAGATACTCTAAGACCTCTCTTTCCTTTTACCTGTTACAGCTGTGGATTCGAAATTGCCATCTTCATCTGCATCATTTCTTTGAGCCAGTGGCTCTGAATTGTTCGGGTTACACAGCTCACCGACACTATTCTGTTGGCAGTCTTCAGAAGCTTCCACACTAGTAGACTTGTCAGTCGAGGCAGCAAAGGTTCCCGATCTAGTAACACAGAGCCAAGTTCTCGAAGATTCATCACTATATTCGCCAGCTATGGGGACATGCCATGATCCAGTTCCTGATTCCTGAAATGTAATAATCTATAGTTAATTTTCCAGCAGCACAACAGAAAGAGTGCAGAAAACTTCTTTCTGCAGTAAAGAATACAAAGTCCTAGTACAAAGGGAGGACAGAGAACGACCCCATAAAACTTCAGTTTCTTGAATTAGTTTCGTCTGAAGCTCAGAAGGTTCTCATGATTCATACTTAATAATGTTAGCACAATCAGTTTAACATTTCATTTTTGCTTAAGCAAAATCAAAAGAAGCCCACTTAGTCAGTATATCACATTTGCATTCCATAGTCTACAAACCCTCTATGTGTGATTCAGAAGTAGAGTACAATAAACCAGGAGAATGCGCCTAAACATGCTGGCTTCTTTTCTTATCCTCCGTATGCCACAAGTCCTGCCCTTCCCCGACAAACAACATGCCAAAGTCCAACAAAAGAAAAAAGGAAAAAAATTGAAAAATCTGAACTTCAATTGAAGCTTCTGGCACCACCAGAATAACCAGTACAGAGTTCAAGGATACCTGGATAACTTTGGAATATGGAGATGGCATGAGAAGTTTTGGTTTTCCTTTCAAGAATGTATATTTCACCTGCAAAATTAGATACTCAGACACGTCAATGTTTCAAAACAAAAGAAGAGGTTGAATTCAATCGCGAGTTTCCAGGACTTATGATGTTTCAAATTTGTCGTCAACAATTGTGCTAAACTTTGAAACAATAGTACAAATTTTCTTTTTATTTTCATTCCAAAAGGAAAGTTTCGTCAACAAAACAATTCACGTTGGTTAGAGGATAAGGGAGTTGACTGTCATACTGAAGTTGAAAACAATCTGGTCCACTGCAAAAATGGCAGAAAGCTATATGTTTTAAGAGACAAAGATTCCAATGAAACATTTATTAGATTTTTATCCAGACTATCTGTGGCTCCCATGATTTCACACAAAAACAAAAAACAGCATATCAACTCAAATCTAACCATTTACTAATCTAAGAGAAGTATCCATAAAAGTCAGATACAAGCAAATGAATAATTTAAGTAAAGAAAAATTCACCAAGAAGAATTCCTGACTTCATTAGCCAAACAAATGCATCAGATCTGAATTCAATTTAAATGTAATATTGGGCAGATTTTGAAGCTTGCACTGGGAAAACGGTTGCTCTTGATAACAGATTGAAGCCTAATTCCTTCCATAACAATATTCAAAGAAAAATATGATGGGAAGGTGAGAGAGAGAGAGAGTAAATAGAAAAAATATCTACCAGATGCCTTTCTTTCCATTGATGGAAAAGGCTGCTTCCTAGAAGCTCAAATATGTGATCTCTCATCTCATCGTTTGTCACAAGCATACACTCAAGCTTCACAGCTGCATAAAGCCAATACCTACAATTCCATTAGTAAGTAGCTATCAATACATGAACATGCATGTTTCCTCTAAATGATGTAAATACTGACAACTCATAACAATGGGATTATTCATGTTTAATTAGCAAGTAAGATCATGTAAAGTCTACAAGGTATAAATGACCATGAATGACAGAAAAAAAAAAAAAAAAAAAGTACAACCACATAAATGCCAAATGAACAAGACAAAAAGAAAATAAGTGAAATATTAATCACCAACCAATCGTCGTTTGATCCATATGGAGTTCCATAAAGCACTCCTTGATCTATCCACTTTTGAAGTATGTCTCTGCATGATGCGTTCTCAAAAAGTGATTGGACACGCTTCTTGTGCAAGATAACCAGAGGCCATTTCTGGTTTCTGCTATAAAGTTCCTTCACAACAGCATCAAGCTGCTCTATTGCAATTGTGCAAACAAACGAAGTTGGACACAGATATTTCAGGCACAGAATTGACAAGGCAAAAGAAAATAACTCAAGATTTACCAACCTGGGATATACTAAATCCACCATTTGAAAAATTCTGTTGATAGAGGCCCACATTTGCTCCATCCACTATAGCCTCATATCCAGCACATTCTTCTATCCAGTCCTAGATTATTTTAGTGAAAAAGAGAAAGATTAAACAAAAACTTAAATGGAAATCGTGCAGAGGCTAAGGATAAAAAAGACAAAAACAAAAACAAACTGGTTACAGCTAGCTCACCTGAAATTCCTTGAAATGTGACTGGACTTCCCTCTCCAAAGCCAAAGAAGCAATTGACTCTGCAAAGCGCTCGGTCTCTGCTTTCTCAATATCAACACAGATCAACTGGTCTCCACATGCACAGCAAATTCCATTTGAAGTAACACTGGATTTCTGCACAACCCAATTTCCCTTTCCGAGCCATCCAAGTCCATGCCACCCACCTCCATTCCTCAACTTTGCTTCATTCACCTGATCCATGTCCGGGTTCTCCAAACCCATTTCAGTTGCAAGATCTGAACTAAACCAACTTTCTATAACATCTGCTGTAGACCCATTAACTTCCCTGACAGCTACTCTCAGCTTATGCATGTATTCATAAACCTTGTGCCCCTTCCGCTTCTCCACATGTACCTTCAGGGACATTCAATAAATGCAATGAGACTAACTGTTTCTATCACTGAAGAATTTCTCCACCAGCTTTGAGCGAGTGAACAAGATGAGTTATGGAAAACAAACCAAAACTAGACACCAGAAATCTCTTAATCAATTCAAAGTCTTAGTTAATGTGCTTCAAACTCACTCTCTAGCACTAAAGAAATTGAGAGACAATTGCCATCTTTTTCCAAAGCTCTTAATAGTAGGGGGGACAATCTCTCACACGACACAAACTCGATACTTTAAAAGTGACTCGTCAACCCATTTACAATCCAAATTGCCATACCCTGAGAGAGTGGGAGCACTGTCTAACACGATACGAACCAGACACTATAAAAGTGACTCGTCAACCCGAAGACAACCCGAATTGCCACCCAACTTAATAGCAAAGGCTTCACAGATAACCTAATCATAACTGCCTTTAAGAGGTAGCACTATATAGAAATTGTTCTTCTGGGATCAAACACAAAAAGACAGCAACAAAACCAAACAGAATATTTTTTCTTAAGGCTAAATTACTAAAATTACCATGCTTTAATAGACCATTCTGCCAACAAAATTCAAAAATTTCACCAGACATTCTTTTTATTCTTTTGGGAAGGGGCTAAAAATATTTTGTATTTTATTCATCACTGAACCTAAAACTTGTTCGACCATTTGGACCCTCTGCATGCCTAAAATCACCCGGACACAGAAATGTCGAACAAATCACATGCAAGAACATCAATCATAACATAAACTGCGCCTATAGTAAGAGAAACAAGATCAACATAGGTGCAAAATATTGTATGAGCTACCATTTTGTAATATATGAACACAAATTCCAACTATACAGAGTACATTATCTAATACGACATCCAAATGACACTACCTTTAGCAATGCAGCAAGCTCAGATTCCTCTAATCGCAAACCCAGAGATAACATATGCTCCTCCACTTGAACAGCCTTTTCATCCATCCCGTTTCTACAATAACAAAACAGAGCAGGATTGTATGTCCTCAGCTTCCCTTGACTTCCCACGCTTTTGGCAAGCTCAAATGCGGCGTCCCCATCATCCTTAGAGGCGGCAAGCCGGGCCACAGCAGTGACGGTGGCCTCACCGGGACTAATTTTGCTGGACCGCATATAGTCGTAAACCCTGAACCCGAATTCGATTGCTGATTTTCTCTGAGATGGGTCGTCAGAGGTAACCGAGTTGGAGCAGATGTAGAGGAGTGAGTTGAAGTGCTGGTTGGTGAGGTGGATTTTTGGGTCGCCGGTTGTGGCGGAAGTGAAGAGGGAAACTGCGGTACAGAGGTCTTTGGTTTTCGAACACCGCTCGAGGTCTAATCGGAATTGTGTCTCTGGAGTTAGTTTTTTCTTTTTTTTGCTCTTCATGTCCGTGGCAGTGCTGTTATCAGTGTTCATCGCCGCGGTGGTGATGGTAACAACGGCGATGGCGGCGGCGGTCTAGCCGATTTAATTAAAATTGGAGCCCTGTAATTTTGCAATTAATTCCACAGAAATTACCCTTTTTCTTTTTCTCTTTTTTTGGTTCTTTCAGGCTTGAAGCGGAGAAAGCCAACTTTCGAATAAGCAACTGTGTTGACTGTTGACTTGGAATTAGCGAAAACACACGTGTTTTTAAGGTGAAATTACATTTTTACCCTTCAAATTTATGAGAATAGCAAGTGCCAAGTTTTGTCACAAATCACAATTGGCTCGCATTGGAGACTTCTCAAAATTTTGGAGGCTAAAATACTTTTTTTTTTTTTTTCTTAAAAGATATTCCCTCCATTCTATATAAAGAATTCTGCTTCAATTTAAAAAAAATAAAATTATTTCACTAAATGAGTGAAATTTCTATTTATTTATATTGTGGTCCACAATTATCCTTTACTCAGTAAGTAATGATATAAATATAAAAGTTTATGTGTTAATTTATTTATTTTAAATATTGTACATTATCATTCATGCATAATAAGTTATATATTTTTCAAATCAGACTTTTTTAATACGACCAGATAGAGTATAATTGGTCTAATGATAAAACCATTTGCTAATTATCACATTAGAGGTCTTATCTAGAATACACTTTATCAAATCAGCCGGATTTATTTGTATTTTTCAATTAAAAAGTTTAAATTTGAGATTAATGATTACAATTGTGGCACATTTTAGTGTGAGATTGTAAATTTATAAAGTTTTAAAATATACAATTATATTTAGATCTAACTTTTTTTTTTTTTTTTTTGCATGAAGTTACATGGATATAATTTAATGTATATTGTAAATGTAAATGTAAATGTACCCTCACTAAATTCGTTTCTTGACTCCTCTGCTGATGCTAAACTAGATCACGAATATATGTCATGCAATCTAAACAGTGGCAGAGCTTGTGACGAGTGAGCTTGTGATGGCACCTCACCTAGATCCTAGAGATGAAACTAATACCACCACCTACTCTGCAACTTTCCCCTCTCCGCTTTAAAGAAGATGAACATGCAGTGTACATATATTTTCCTCTGTTTTCGAAATTCTTAAATAAAATAACATTGTTTTCACTCAAGAGTTTAAAATAATGTTTAAAAATGAAATGGAAAACTGAAGTTCAATCACTTCACCTCACCGCACGAAACCCTCATGGCTCATACTATTTCTCTTGGGTCTTGGTCATGCATTTGGCTCAATTTCTTTCTCAAATCAAAGCTTAGGAATTGAGGCAAGAATAGAATTAAATGTTAGTACGGGGTCAATTCCTAATTAGTTAGATGTGCTTTCCTTTAATTAAGTAACGCTGATGTCAGCATCCTGATGCTTACTAGCACAGCACTTCACCTGAGGCCAATTTCTCCTTTATTGTTATTCAACATTTGTAATGTTAATTTTGTCTTATATTCTAAAAAAAATTTCTTCTGAAACAGATGAAGATAATAGAGTTGAGATATAAATTATCTTGCAATTCGGAAAGAGAATAATAGGAAAATAAGAGTTTTTCCAACAGATATGGAATAGCAGTGTACATATTATATATTGCATAGCAAGGTTGTTAAACTCGGAATTCGGGATAGAATCGTTTTATGCCCAAAATCGAAATCGTAGAATCGGATCCTGGAATCGGAAAATAGCAAATACACACTTATTTAATTATAATTATATCATAAACTCGGAATGTCTCATACAAACTCATAATTGTTCAATAAAAAGCACATTAAAAGTGTCAACTTAATAATCCATAGACAAATCAGTTACATATATGTTCCCATAAATAATTAAACATCATTCTCAAATCCATAAACTTCATCATTCTCATTGCCTTTTTCATTCTGTCCAACATCTCTGAAATACACATCCGTTGTTATTTGTGCCTCATTTTCATCTTCATCCATTGATTCTAGTCGTGAATTGTGAAGAACTGAAGATTGAAGAGGGGAAAATTATTGCTGGGCTGCTGGCAATATAATTATGAACATGGGCTGCCAAAATTTGGTAAAATTTTGGGCCTCCCAAATGGGCCAAATCACATATTTAATTGTTTTTTGGTCCTCGAGCCCCTTCAAGATATTGTGGAATCGGCCTAGAATCGTAGAATCGGCCGATTCTAGCCCGATTCTACGATTCTAGGCCGATTCTACCGATTCTACTGCTGCAACTCGGGTAGATCCGATTCTACTCTGAATTTGACTCGATTCCTGGGTCTAGACTCGTAGAATCGGCCGATTCTACGAGTCTAGACCCGATTCTAACAACCATGTTGCATAGTGGCGGAGTTAGGCCTCTACCGTTAGAAGAGGCAAAATATTTCGACCAATAATATTTTTTTATAACATAATAAAATATTAATTTTTTATATTGGCAATTTCAATTTTGCCCTAAGTTTTTATAATTTCTAGTGGGGCAATTACTCAGAAACTCTTAAATTTTACATAATTTATAATATAATAAGTGTGTTTTTGAAAAAATGGTGGGGCAATTGCCCCACTAGAGGTATACGTGGCTCCCGCTACTGTATTGCATACATGATGAAATTTGACTTGTGTATAAAGTTAGTTTAAATTATAATTTTAAATTTGAGTGTTCATCAGACGTGTAAAATTTAAAATGTAGTACACTCAGACTTTTTTAAAATTTGACAGTAGATTAAAAAATGAATGTCAAAATTAATTTATGTGACATTTGAGGGGTTCAGGATCCCCTGTTATACTATGTGTTACACATCTTAATAACTCAACGTTAATATTCTTTTTTAAATTAATTTTGTTTACCAATGCTATTTGATGTGACGCAAAATGTTCGTCTAGGGATGCTTCTTACGGCCCAAGGAAACCTCTTGAACAGCACGGCCCAAACTGATGGAAACTTCACTGCAAAGGGAGATAGCCGAACTGGGGATCGAGCTGGGTAGCTCGGATCAGCAAGAATGGTGAAGAAAACCGTGATTGAAGACTGTTCCGGCAACAACTGTAAATAACCAAGAGAAGAACAGGGCTTTCCCCCCTGTATAGGCTCCGACGGTCAAGTTAGAGAGGTGGAAGAAGATGAATAGTATTGACAAAATGCTCAAATAGTAAATGTTGCGTACCTCACTAAGTCTGAAGATTTAGTATATATACCTCCAGACAGAGATATGCCGGTTGAACCTTCATGATTGGCATGCTCACATGCTCCCCTCTGTTTAGCGTGGCGTGTACGTTTTGTGTTATCATGACCGGATTTCATGGGCTTCTTCCTCCTTGAAGATTGGGAAATCTCTACATATATTTCAAAATATATATCTAACCCTATGATGATCTTTACCTACTGTGTCAGTGAAATAGCTTAATCCGACCTAACTGTCTTAGCTCAGTTAGGCCGATTATCATGATATAGATATGAGGGAAACTAACAAGGCATACCGAAGTCATTGTCCGACCTAAACCTTTGACCGATATACTACTTGGCTCGGTTTTAAGGATCTATCCGACCTAAGCCTTTAACCGATATACTACTTGGCTCGGTTTTAAGGATCTATCCGACCTAAGCAGGGTTCTGGACTTCTTATGCATCTTTTTATCTTTACTGTTTATTTTCGCTTTAGTCCATTGGGCCAGGCCCAATGGAAGTTCAATTTCATGGACACCAACAAGTCCCCCCAGTATTAGGTTTTACCGAGCTAAAACTTAATACTTTTTATGTTTTACTGAGCAAAAAATTTGACTAAGGTATTTATCATGCATCCCCCTGATATCTGTCCGAGCTACTCTTGAAATTTTATTTCCGACCTAAGCCAGTCATGAAATGTGGATTGTTCCGACTTAAGTTTACTAGAAGTGTTGAACTATTTCAAGCGAAGCAATAGAAATGGTTACCGACCTACCGAACATCATAGCTATCAAAAGAAAAGCATGAGCCAGAAACTAACACAAATCCGATCCAAAGAAAATAACATGTTATCCGATTCATAAGTAAATAATGGGGTGTTGACCCAAAAAGACTGAATTTATCAGTAAAGGCGTACCTCGGCTTTTGAAGAGTCGTGACATGACAGGACACGCTCAGCAACTTTCGAGGCGCTCGGTACGACTTCCCACGTTTGTCCGTTTCTCGAGGCGGTATTAATAGCCCCAGCGGTTGGCTTGTCTGCTACACTTCGTCTTCCCGAATCTTTCTTTAAATACGAAGGCGCCATCATTGTTGTTTCTGCGCCTTCTGAGAAAAGAAAATTTCTATCCTTCTTCTTCCTTTTGCCGTGATTGTGATTGTACGAGTGGTTGCTTCTCCGCCGTGCCCGTCGGTGTTGCTTTTCCCGTTCGTGCTGCCGTTTCGTTTCGCTGTTTCTACCTTGCAGAATTCCATGGCCGACGAAAGGAGCTCTGGTACCGGCGCATCTCGTCTAAACCCATCTTCAGGTCAGTCCGTTCTTCCCCTCTCTTATAATGATTATAACTGGATCCCCGGCTTAGGAATAATTTTCTGGCAAGTTTGATGCATGAACCCCCCTTATCTGAGCAATATATACTGCTAGTTTGCATGTGTCCGTAGGATCTGTTACTTCTCTAAATTTAAGCATGATTCCGATACCTTTGTAATGCTTCCTGTAGATACGGCTGCTACATCGTATGAATTTCACCCGGAAGAGATAGTTTCCGAACTGACTAGGGTAGAATTAGAAACCCTAAGATCGACCTATTACCTTGACCCGGCCATCTGAACCCGATTGCCCAGGCCTGAAGAGAGAATAACTAGTACTTCCGGGGGTTGGGTCGGTATATATGAGTACCACATAAAGTTCAGGCTAAGATTTCCTGCCCCCGATTTTTTTTTGAGCTATGCGATTATTTAGAAATCGGGCTGAGCCAGTTATTACCCAATCCCTTTAGATTCCTAGTGGGTTTTATGTGCGTCTGCTTCGGGGCTAAAATCCGACCCTCCGTAGATCTGTTTTTCCAGTTTTACACCGTCCGCCAATATCCTTACGGGCCGGGGTGGGTATCTTTCCAGAAACGTAAAAATGGACCCATCCTTATAACTGACTCCCCAGATACAAATAAGCATTGGAGGGGAAGATTTTTTATGGTGAAAGTCGTTGAAGCAAACCTTCCTTGCCGCTGGTCGAGGTTTGTAGCGCCGACAGAGCAAACCCGGGATAAATCTAATCCCATAGTGTTATCGAACTATAAGGCGTTAAGAACTTTTACCAGTTCGGAGAAATATTCAGTTAAGTATCCTTCAGAGGGCCTTCTTGTCTGGGCCGGGCTGAGCCAAGCCCCCGATGTAGAAGAAGAACGTAAATACCTGTCTCTGAACTTTTACTTATCGTCTTCCCGATCTTGGGTCAACTTCCTAGATCGGTGATTCTGACCTTTGTCTGTCTTTTGATTTCAGGTGGCTTCAGTGGGTTTGGTCGGAAGAAGAAATCCAATAGACCAGCAGCAGCTTCGAGGTCTTCAAAGAGACCTTCTGCTGAAATCGATTTAACTGAGGAGGTTGAAGCTGTTGACCCTCCCGCTGGCGCCTTGACCCTTCGGGCATCTAAGAAGAGCAGGCCGACTCCCACGGAGGTCCAAGTGGCTAGAAATGCCAAAGCTCCTCAACTGTTGGCCGATTCCGCTTTTGGGGCCGAACTACCCAGCCCCGATGAGTTGCTGGGACCCTTGGATCCGTTATCCAAGGAGAGGATGATCATCCTCAAAGATCAGAACGAAAGACCGGGCCCCCTAGTTCGGCCAGTGTATCAGCCTCACCTGGCGGGGCCCCAGCCCGATGATGTCCGGCCTTATTCCGAGTTAGTGGCCGAGTCTCACAGCTCCTTCGAGGAGATAGTTGAGGCGAGCAACCAGATGCGGAAAAGCATCAAATAACTAGCGAAGCAAGAAGCCTTTTTGGCTTCGCAGATAAAACGGGTAAACTTCGGATCTTTTAGCGTATTCCTTGAAATGCATGTTTGCTCTGTATAATATTTCTGTAAGGCTCATTATCTAGTTTTGCAGGAGATAGAGGAGCTAAAGATGAAGCTGGGGGTCGAGTCCACAAGGTGACCGACCTCCAGGCCAAAAATACCGAGCTCTATAAAGAAAACCAAGAGCTCGGTACCAAGGCCAGCCAGATGAGCACCAGGTTTCAAGGCTTGGAGGCGGAAGTGGAGGGGTTGAAGCAGAACGAGTCCGAGCTGGGGAAGAAGATTGCTGACCTGGAGAGGGCTTTAGAGGAGGAGAAGAAGAAATCTTCCGAGCTGCTGGGTCCGGCTGAGGTGGAAGCGGCATGTCAAGCTGCACGCCAAGCTGCCTTAGCAGATTTCAAGGGGGGGCCGCTGCTTGATCTTATGAATCGTCGATTCATGGAGTTAATTCAGTGCAGCAATACCCTTTGCTGGGATGAATTTAAAGGCCACAGGTCGGTGGAGGGCTTACCAGAGGATTCTTTGGCTCATACTTCCTTGCTAGCTCAGGATCGGGACCCCTTCGACCTAATAGAGGAGATCAAGCAGAAGTGTCGGGCTAACGGTATTCCTTTACCGGAAAATATGGAAGAGGAAGATCCTGAGGCCGACCCAAAGGAGGCAGTTGACGAAGAAGCGACCTCCCAAGCTCCTCCTTCTTAGCTTTTCTCTGTATTTTACTTTTTGAAAAATTTTTGTAATCTTTGATTGGAACGGCTTTGCACTGGGTCCTTCCTTTAAATAAATACATTCTTTTTTCTTCTTTCACCATCTTGAATCCGATACTTTTCCCGACCTTAACTCTAACTGCTTTATAGATAGTATTTTCTTAAGTGTGCTGCGTTCCAAGCCCACGGAATCAACTGTCCTTGTAAATCTTCCAAAACATAACTGCCAGTAGGTCGGGCTTCAATCACCCGGCAGGACCCTTCCCAATTAGATACTAACTTGCCCTAATCTTGTGGTTTACTGATAGCCCGGCTTCGTAAAACTAAGTCTTCCGGTACAAAGGCCAGATGTTTGACCCGAGCGTCATAGTGTTGCCGAACTAAATTTTTGTAATTTAGTTGGTGTACGTAGGCAGTGTCCCGAACTTCCTCCATCAAATCCAAACTAAGCTCCAAGTTTCTTTGATTCTGGTCCCTTTCGAAATGCATGACTCGGGGCACACCACTTTGTATTTCTGGGGGTATGACAACGTTGACGCCAAAGGCTAGCTCGAAAGGAGTCTTCCGGTGGCACCATAATACGTGAGGCAGCTATTCCACCAAATTTTTACCCTTATCTTCTAATCTGGTTTTCAACCCGTGCAACAAAGTTCGGTTTGTGAGTTTCACTTGCCCATTTGCTGGAGAATGAGCCACATATGTGAAACGTTGGATAATGCCTAGCTTTGAACACAAGGCCGTGAATTCCTTGGATTCGAACTGGGTCCCATTATCCGAGATAACCGAGTTGGGCACACCGAACCGACAGATGACTTGCCTCCAAAGAAACCGAGCTACAGTTCGCCCGGTAATATTCGTCAATGCCTCGGCTTCCACCCATTTTGTGAAATAATCTATAGCCACAACTAGATAATGACAAGAACCGATCTTAGGAAATGGCCCCATAAGATATATCCCCCATTCTGTGAAAGACCAAGGAGCAATTATCCCGGTAAAGCTGGATGTTGGCAACCTGTGAATCGTCGCATTGTATTGGCAACTGGGACAACGTTGAACATATTCGACTGCTTCCTGAAATAACCGAGGCCAATAAAACCCAGCCCCAATTACTTTCTTGGCCAAATTCCGAGCTCCAATGTGAGACCCACAGTCTCCCTGGTGTATCTCCTTTAGCACGGCCTCTGCTTCTCCTGAACCCAAGCACTTTAGTAAGGGCATTAAGAAACCCTTTTTATACAGATCTTCCCCAACTATTTGATAATGTTCAGCCTTTCTTCGTATTCGTTATGCTTCCTTTCATGAATCTGGTAAAGTACAATTTTGCAAATACTGCCATAGAGGAAATCGCCAATCCTGACCTTCACTTATGGACAAGATTGCTGGCTCGGCTGTACTCATAGTCTGTACTTCTTCTACTAAAACGCTTTTAGTCAGATGAGAGAAAACCGAAAAAGCCAATTTAGACAAGGCATCTGCATTTGTGTTTTTACTCCGTGGAACTCGTTCTATAGTCCATTTTGTAAAAATTTTCAACTGCTGTTGCACCAGTGCCAAATATTCCTCCATTTGCCGATCCTTAGCCTTATACTCCCCCAAAATTTGTTTGACTACAAACTGGGAGTCTGAACAAATTTTTAGATTTTTGATCCCCAGTTTCCGAGCTAATTTTAGACCGGTTATCATGGCTTCGTACTCTGCTTTATTATTGGTGGCCGTAAAACAGAACCGTAAAGCATAAGTGTGGACTTCCCCAATAGGACTGGTGAGGATGATCCCCGCACCCGATCCGGACTGGCTAGAGGCATCATCTACGTAGTGTCCATGAATCATCGCCCTTTGCCACAGTTAAAAGTAGGTCGGTTTCTTGTGACGAGCCAGGCGTGTCTTCCTGGATGTCTGATACTCCCTCAGCTATGAAATCTGCCAATATTTGCTCTTTGACTGCAGTGCGAGGCGTAAAGGTGATATCGTACTCCCCCAATTCGATGGCCCATTTGGTGAGACGACCAGAAACCCCTGCCTTTTGCAAGACGGCTTTAAGAGGTGCGTCGGTATAAACGGTGACTCCGTGGGAGTTGAAATAAGGCCGGAGACGTCGTACGGAGTGAACTAGAGCCAAGACTAATTTTTCCAGGCTGGAATAGTTTTTCTCTGCTGCCTGCAAAACTTTGCTAACAAAATAGATGGGTCTTTGAACCCGGTTATCTTCTCGAAGCAAAACCAAGCTAATTACGGATTCAGTGGTAGCTATATACATGTATAATTGTTCTCCAGGAATTAGCATGGTTAAAGATGGCAAAGAAGCTAAATACGTTTTTAGTTGTTCGAAAGCAGTTTGGCATTACGAGGTCCACACAAATTTATCTGTTTTCTTTAAAATGCTAAAAAATGGTAAAGCTCGTTCTGCCGACCGAGCTAAAAACAGATTTAAGGCTGCTAGTCTACCTGTTAATTGTTGTACTTCACGAATTGATCTAGGTGGATGCATTTGCAGAACAGCTTCTACTTTCTTTGGATTAACCGAAATACCCCCTTCAGAAATCATGTAACCTAAGAACTTCCCCGAAGTAGCCCCAAAAATACATTTTTTTGGATTTAACTTTAATTTATACTGGACCAGAGTTTCAAGTGTTTCACGTAAATCAAGCAAATAGGCAGACTCATCCCTACTTTTAACAAGTAAATCATCAACATATGCTTCCATGTTCTGACCTAACTAATTTTTAAAGATTTTATTTACTAGGCGTTGAAAGGTAGCCCCAACATTTTTCAAACCGAAAGGCATAGTAATAAAGCAATAAGTACTTTTATCCGTGATGAAGGATGTTTTTTCCTCATCTTCTTTAGTCATGAAGATCTGGTGATAGCCCTTGTATGCATCCAAGAAGTTGAGGAAGCGAAATCCAGCTATGGCGTAGACCAGAATATCAATCAATGGTAGGGGGAACCAGTCTTTGGGGCAAGCTTTGTTTAGGTCGGTGAAGTCGATGCACATGTGCCATGAACCGTCAGGCTTGGGGACCAATACAGGGTTAGCTAGCCATTCAGGATAATCTACTTCTCGAATGATACGTACCTTCAATAAAGCGTTGACTTCGATCTCTACATATTTGCTGCGTTCTCCTCCAAGGTTACGCTTTAGTTGACGAACCGGCCTATGACTGGCATCAATGGATAGCCTGTATTCAATGATATTTCGAGAAATGCCAGGCATGTCTTCCGACCCCAAGCAAAGACTTCCGGAAACTCACTCAAAAGGTTAAGTAAATCATGCTGTAACTGAAGAGGTAATCGGCCCCTATCTTAATTACCTTGTTTGGGTCGGCAGTCAGGGGGACGATTTTCACCTCAGCCCTTGCTTCAATGGATCGCTCTGAGCTACCTGCCAGGTCGGTGACATTAATGGGATGAGCAATACTTCCTTGAAGAGTAGGCATCGAAGCCCTGGGCGCGGAGGTCGGGGTGACTGCAAAAGTAACTTTAGATTTCCGGTCCATAGGCACCTGTTCTCTTAGGGAAGCCGTGTAACATTGCTTAGCCTGTATGACATCACAACGAAGAGAGGCCACCCCACCCATGGTGGGGAATTTTAAAAGCATATGCATGGTAGAAGCAATGGCCTAAAATTGATTTAGTCCAGGTCGACCCAGATATACATTATAAGGTGAGGGTTCATCAATGACCACGAAATCTATGGTTTCTGTATGTTTTAGCTGTCTAGCTATCAACGTGACCGGTATGCTTAACTGTCCCACAGGAATAACATGGTGGTTGCCAAAGCCAATCAAGGGTGTACGTACTGAATTTAAATGTGCCTTATGCAACTGACATCCTGCCAATACTTTGGTAGTAATTATGTTACTAGAGCTACCCGTGTCTAACAATGTCATACGTACTTGATAATTAGAAATATAACAATCGACAACTAGTGGATCATCACAATTATAAGGCAAGAAAAGATCACTGTCATCAAAAGTAATTACTGATGGCTTCCACTTTACGCTTACCTAAAACGTTGTTTCTTTGCCGATATACCTGTTTTCTCTGACGATTAGAGTCGCCTTGGGTCGGTCCTCCAGCTATGGTATTCACGACCCCAGTTATGGTCAGGTCGGCTCCAGCCCCAGCATTTGGGGCTCGGGGGTCGGGTTGGGAACATTCTTGGGCAAAATGACCGGGCTCTCCACACCGGTAACATCCGGTAAGTCGCTCCCGGGTTGCTGAAATCGCGGGTTTAGGCAAAGGGGCCACTTGTGTATATTGGGGCAGTTTCCCAAATTGAATAAGCTTTGCTATCTCTGCAGCCAAATCTCGACAATCATTAGTATTGTGACCAATGTGCTTATGATAGTTACAATACCTGCCAGGATTGAGCCGATCTGTGGGACCCGTCATGGGACGAGCTGGAGGTAGCAACCCTTGATGCTGGATGGCAGCATATATATCGGCCCGTGGCACGGAAAAGGGCTCGACCACCTGCACAGCATTAACACTTACCCCAGCCTTTGGGCCAGTGTTAGTAGTACTCACAAAGTTTTGCTTCTTACCTCCTCCTGGGGGAGGAATCGGGGAAGAAGCTTTTCTTTTACCGTATAAGTCGGAAAAACCTCTTTCTCGTTCCTGTTTTATGGCTGCAGCATCCTCAATAACAGCAAAGTTAACAGCAGTTACCATCATTTCAAAATAAGAGTGCGGGGGTCGGATGGCAAGTTCAGTAACTAAAGGTCCTGACCGTAACCCGTTAATAAACGACCCCATCATAATCCTATCATCTTTTTCATGACATTGTCTAGATTCTACGTTAAAACGATCTATGTAGACCTGCAACCCCTCTCCCACCCTTTGAGTTATGTTCATTAAGTGTGAAATAAGTTTGGATAGTATCTTGTTACCCATAAAATTAGCTAAAAACAAATCACCGAATTGATCTAATGAATGAATGGAGTTTCGAGGCATAGTACTATACCAATTTATAGCTTAACCTTTAAGGGTTAGATGGAATGTCATGCAGCGGTTGGCATCAGACAAATTGGCGGCATCCATGACACTCATGCACTGCATCCAATGAGCCGTTGGGTCAGTAGTTCCATCGTACTTATCAACCTTACCTAAACCTTTGTAGCCCGGGGGGAATGGTGATGTTTGGATTTCCCAACCAAATGGATGAGACATGCGAGAAATGGGCCCGGCTCGTCCCAACTGAGCATATCCGGATCCAGGGAGGACTGCTTGACCGGGCTGGGCTTACCCTGTTTGACCTAAGGGGTATCCTCCCATTCCGGGATAAGCAGGTAGTGGCCCTCTAGTTGCAAAGTTTCTCGCGCTGGGCCCGGGGTAATAACTCGGGTTAAGTAAGGAAGAGTACCCAGTGAGGGGCTGCATGGCTCGGCTTGTGCCTATACCGTAATGTTGAAACTGAGCTAGGCTTAACGGTGCTAGGTATCCAGGATATCCTAATTGGTTAACTTCAGGACCAAGGTGGCTAAACTGGCTTAATGGTTGACCTAGGCCGGGCTGACCTATTTGACTCGTCTGAGGCCCAGACCAGGCTGACCTAACTGACTCACTTGCTGTCCTAACATAGGAAAAGGCAGACCCGACATAAAAGGGTAATTATTGAGCTGAGCGGTAGGAACCTTGAAAGGAGCTGGAAAGGTAGGGATGACCTGGGTATGGGCTAAGGTGGTGTAAACAAGAGGTGCAGTAGAAAGGGTAGGGAGACCAGCTACGTAGTTAGACCCTGAAAAAGGATGAGCTCCCCCAGAGTGGGGAGGGCATCCCGAAACAGCGATAGACTGGGGGGGAAGACTAGAAATCAAAACAACGGAGGGATCGGCCATGGGATTGAACAGAGCTCCTGGTGGAGGAATAGTAGGGATAACTTGCGAACTAAAGGGATGTTCTACGTTAACTACATCTGGGATAGTGGTTGCAATACTTGAGATGGGGAGTTCTAAATTGGGAGTAGAGGTGACCGGAGGGCCATGGTTCATCAGATGAAATAATTGTGGAAACAAACGGTAAAACTTCTCTCTTTCCGCTTGTTCTTGCTGAGGGGTGAGAGGCTCAACAGCGGTGGCGGTAGTTGGTCGAGCGTTGGGGGTGGTAGAAACTATGGTGACAGTTAGAACTATCGCGGTTGTAACGATGGGATCAGCGGTGGTGTTGGAAGAAGAAACACCCACTCCCGAACAATCCTGAGTTTGCGTCATGATTTCAACAAATTTCTTTAAAAATAGAGAAAATTTAATGAAATAATTTGATCAAACGTTCCCCACAGTCGGCGCCAGTTGATGTGACGCAAAATGTTCGTCTACGGATGCTTCTTACGGCCCAAGGAAACCTCTTGAACAGCACGGCCCAAACTGATGGAAACTTCACTGCAAAGGGAGATAGCCGAACTGGGGACCAAGCTGGGTAGCTCGGATCAGCAAGAATGGTGAAGAAAACCGTGATTGAAGACTGTTCCGGCAACAACTGTAAATAACCAAGAGAAGAGCGGGGCTTTCCCCCCTGTATAGGCTCCGACGGTCAAGTTAGAGAGGTAGAAGAAGATGAATAGTATTGACAAAATGCTCACTAAGTCTGAAGACTTAGTATATATACCTCCAGACAGAGATATGCCCGTTGGACCTTCATGATTGGCATGCTCACCTGCTCCCCTCTGTTTAGCGTGGCGTGTACGTTTTGTGTTATCATGGCCGGATTTCATGGGCTTCTTCCTCCTTGAAGATCTGGGAAATCTCTGCATATATTTCAAAATATATACCTAACCCTATGATGATCTTTACCTACTGTGTCAGTGAAATAGCTTAATCCGACCTAACTGTCTTAGCTCGGTTAGGCCGATTATCATGATATAGATATGAGGGAAACTAACAAGGCATACCGAAGCCATTGTCCGACCTAAACCTTTGACCGATATACTACTTGGCTCGGTTTTAAGGATCTATCCGACCTAAGCCTTTGACCGATATACTACTTGGCTCGGTTTTAAGGATCTATCCGACCTAAACAGGGTTCTGGACTTCTTATGCATCTTTTTATCTTTACTGTTTATCTTCGCTTTAGTGGCCCAATGGAAGTTCAATTTCATGCACACCACTATTCATTGGCATTCTACGTAATTTTAATGTAATTATTTTATTTTTTTACATTAATCTTGTATTTTATATAATCTTATAGTATTTTTTTGATTTTTTAATCTCAATAAATTAAAACAAATATACCCTAAATCAAAATGGGTGAACCCTTAGTCTAAAAATTTATTATAATGCTAATTAATAGCATTGGTAAAAATATTAATTTAAAAAAGAATATTAACGTTGAGTTATTAAGATGTGTAACACATAGTGTAACATGAAAGTGTAACAGGGGATCCTGAGCCCATTTGAGGTGTCATGTGCCACATGGCAGAAAGGGAACTGTGTACTTAAATATAATTTTCTTTTCTAATAGAGTAAGATATATTTTGTGATGAATGTTTATTAATAATTTAGTTGTGATTAATTTTTTTTTTTATATATGTGTGCTATTTGTGAATAAAATTTTATGGTATAGTGAACTGCCAAAAATGTCACTTTACTTTTCAAAAATTTTTAGTTTGGTCATTTAATTTTTTTTTCTCCACAAATGTCACTATACTTTTTAAAACAGGACGAAAATGTCATTTTGTTAACTTCTGCCATTAAAGTCGAACACAATTCATGTGCAAATCACACTCTAAGATTAAGGGCTTTTTTGTCATAAAGAAAATTATTATTCATCATCTATACATCTAGCAACTTTCACTGAAACAACCACCACTCTCCACCCCACTTTCAAAATCCACCAAATTAAGGGGCTGTTCTTTTTATGGGTTTAAAAATAGTTTTGAAAACAGGTTTTGAAAAATAGTTTTATAATGTAAAAAGGGGAAAATCGCAGTTTTGATCCCTCAATTATACCCTCGTTACACTTTTAGTCCCTCAATTATTGAAACTCGCACTTTCAATCTCCTAACTATCACTCTTTCGACGGTTTGGTCCCTCTTACCGGCAAGCTATCAGGTTACCGGTCATTTGGGGTCAAAATGAAAAATATATAAAATAGGCTTCATCACTACTTGCCCCCCGTGTTATTTAATTTTCACTATTTGGCCCCCTGTTTTTGAAAAGACAAAATTGCCCCCAGGAGTCTTCTTCTTCTTCTTCCTCTCCACCTTTCCCAGAAGTTTTTTTTTTCTTCTTTTTTTCTTTTTTCTTTTTTCTTTTTTCTCTCTTCTTCCCCACACGACGGGAAATCTTCTTCTTCTTCCTTTCCACCTTTCCTAGAAGTTTTTTTTTTCTTCTTTTTTTCTTTTTTCTTTTTTCTCTCTTCTTCCCCACATGACAAGAAGTCTTCTTCTTCCTTCCAACTACGCCGCCGCGCCCCTCCTCTCTCCTACCTCTGCCACCGCTCCTCCTCTCTTCTCCCTACCCCACTTCCCCTATTCTTCCCCTATCTCTTCTTTTAACAAAATTATGAAATCATGATAAATTTGATGAGTTTCTTACAATTTTTCTTTGATTTAGAATTAATGGGACTAATTTGTTTTTGTTCTATTACTACATTTTTTAAATTAATGGTTAAAGGATTTTCATTGTTAATGAACTATTGCATCTTTGTTTTTATATTTTAAGATGGAGGTTGAGGAAGGTGGTAATGATGATGATGGTTGAACATGGTGGTGACGGGGAAGTGGTAATGGTGGTGATGGTGACAAGAGGTGGTGATGGTTGAAATTTTTTTAAGGAGTTGGTAATGGCGGTGGAGGAGGGAGAGAAGGGGGAAGAGAAGAGGGGCGTCGGGTTAGGGAGAAGAGAAGAGGGGTGGCGGAGGTAGGAGAGAAGAGGGGAGGCGGCGGCGTAGTCGGAAGGAAGAAGTGGGAAGGAAGAAGAAGACTTTCCGTCATGTGGGGAAGAAGAGGAGAAAAAAGAAAAAAGAAAAAAGAAAAAAAGGGAAAGTGGAGAGGAAGAAGAAGAAGTGGGAAGGAAGAAGAAGACTTCCCGTCATGTGGGGAAGAAGAGAGAAAAACGAAAAAAGAAAAAAAGAAGGAAAAAAAAAAAAACTTCTGGGAAAGGTAGAGAGGAAGAAGAAGAAGTGGGAAGGAAGAAGAAGACTTCTGGGCCAAATATTTTAAAAATATTTTGAGTTATTATAATTTGGCCTAAATATTTTATGAATTTTTTAAAAGGGTCCAAATTACCGTTGACTTTCTTAGTCAACCGGTAGCTTGGCGGTAAGAGGAACCAAACCGGGGAAAGAGTGATAATTGGGGGACTGAAAGTGTGAGTTTCAATAATTAAGGTACTGAAAGTGTAACGAAGGTATAATTGAGGGACCGAAATTGCGATTTTTTCATGTAAAAAGTATATTGAAAATATAAAAATGTATAGTTGATAGTAAAAAATTGTAATGAAAATGATGAAAACTAATTATAATATATTAAATTTACTATTGAAACAAAAACCAAAACTCAAACCAAAATTTAAAAGAACAGTCCCTAAATCACCATCGCCACCCCTCTACAAACTTACAAACTTACTGCACCGCCTCTCTAAACTCCAAAGCCTTCTAAGCTGAAACATCAAATGAAGCATTTTAAAGTGTAATTTGTACTCTCTACTGCTGGCATGCTGCAACCACTCCCAAGTATGTTGATCAACAAAAACCAAAACACAACTACTCCCCTTCAAAAATCTTCAAGGATGTATGCAGAGGAAGGCATAATAATAAAGTATAGACACAAAAGTCAAGGCCCGAAGCCAAAATCCTGAAACCATTCACGTTTCGATGTCACCCAGACACGAAGCATAACCCAATTTTGATTTCCTCAATACCCATCGCCCCAAAAGCTTAGAAAGAAAATACGTCCCGTACAATGCTTTAGGGTCCATGTATCCCACGTACCCATAACCTCGTCTTCAAGCTTTAGTTATCTTGGTGGAAGACCGTCAGAGATTGAGTGACGTCGAAAGCGATGGAAATTGCAAAACCATCTTTCAACATAAAACAAAATAGTCCCTGCAATTTTGGAGACTAAAACAAAGAAGAATTTTTTTAAAAATAAATAGAATTAGAAGAAGAAAAAGAACGTAAAAAGGAAATAGGGAGAGAAGGGAAGCGGTGGCGGTTCGTGGAGAAAACAGTTGGGTTGGAGGAATTTACCGAGTTGGGTTTGCTTCCAATTTCACTGGCTGAAGGTGACATTTTCAGTTTGCTGGGTTTTCTTCCGATTTAAATGGGAGAAGATTGGGTATAGAATTTATTATGAGTGTTGAGTTGATTAGTTCAAGTTTTGAGATTCCTTTTTTTTTTTTTTTTTTTTTTAAAGTTTTGAGATTGTTTTGGGTCCTGTATAATTTTGTGGAAAAGTTGGGGAGAGGGAGATGACGGATGGCGCAGGAGGGAGGAGAGAGGAAGGAGGGTAGTGGGTCCAAACTAATTTTGAAGGCTTGAAAATGGGAGTGTTCTTTACCGACCCGACCCGACAAAAGTACCCCTTAGAAATGACATGTGAATGGCACATGAAGTCATTTCCGTTAGTACTACCGGAGCAAACGGCCAAAATGACACTTTCGGTCAATTTTTAAAAGTAGAGTAAACTACTCATTTGGTCCCTTACATATTGGTTAATAATCTTTTTGGTTTCTTACATTTCAAAATGAACTTTTTAGTCCCTTACTTTTATTTTTTGAACTATTTAGTCCCCTACAGTTGAAAACGATTGGTCCATTGCTTTTATTTTTCGAACTATTTGGTCTATTTTCCATTTAACCCAACAGAAAAATTTAATATCGCTCATGCGACTTCTTCTACAAATGACAAACTTGTCCCAGCATCATTTTTAGCATCCCAGTAATTATGTTGGGACAAGTTTTTCCTAAACTGACAAAGTCGTGTAAACGACACGTGAGTGATATTAATACTTTCAGTCAGGTTGAATAGCCAAGGGACTAAATAGTTCGAAAAATAAAAATAAGGGGACCAAAAAAATCGTTTTGAAATGTAGGGGACCAATAATATTATTAACCAATATGTAAGGGACCAAAAAGATCGTTTTGAAATATGAGGAACCAAAAAGATTATTAACCAATATGTAAGGGACCAAATGGGGAGTTTACTCTTAAAAGTATAGTGACATTTGTGGGAAGAAAAAAAAAAGTTAAGTAACTAAACGGGAGATTTTGAAAAAGTAAAATTACATTTTTGGCAAGTCACTCTAAATGATATTATGATTAAATATTCATTGGTAGGTTATTTTTTTGTCGTGATCAACTAACTTTAAAATTATAATTACTAAATAATACCTCCTCGGTCCCAATAAAAAAGTCCACTTTCAAAAAAAAATATTGTCCCATTTAAAAATTTCACTTTGAATTCATTTAGATTACATACCCTTACTAATATAAGGTTGTGTGGTCACAATTAACTCTTAATTCTAAAGTAAGGATAAAAGTGAAAAATATGGTGATAAATTACTTATTTTAGGTGTTGTCTCTCACAACCCATAATAAGTTGTACACATTTTAAAATGGACTCTTTGAGTGGGACGAAGGGAGTATATATCTACATGTCACGCTTTCAATGTAATTTTTAATACTTGAAGGTTCATTTTTTTTTTTTTTGGGTCTTAATTTCGAAATATTTAGGTTAGCGGCAAAGAAGTGCAAAGGGCTCCTCAAGTCATTCACTTTATCAATCACAACCAACAACAAAAGATATATCCCCATAAGGAGGGATTAATAGGACGAGAGTTGCTAGATTTAGAACGAATGAATGACTGAGTTTAGACAACCATAACAAAGAAGAGAGGGCTGAGAAAGGCCTTTATTGGGTATGCCCCATCTTTGAGTTCATTCCGATAGTAATCGAATGAATACAGTTATAAACATGAAAATATAAGGTTGTCACCGAAAGAGCATGAATAGGTCATAAACATTTTTCATTCTGATTGTTTATTTATGCAAATGTATTCACACTGAGAGTTTTTTTTTTTTTTTTTATTTTTATTTCTTCTTACTTTAATTTTGATGAGTTATGATAGGTTATAGATATAGCTTCAAAATAAAACATTACTAAATTTTAGAAAAACTCTAACAAACAAAATAGTAGGAAAAATAATAATAAAAGTCAAACGTTAATGACCGATGACTATCTAAACTAATTAAAGAATTTTACGTTATCAGTTTAACATTTAAATATTACATATATTTATTTAACGATAATTTTTTTTTTCCATGTTATATTATTACTGATTCTCGCCCCTCAGATTTTCTTCTAGTACCGCAACTAAATTTAAAAACAAAAGTAAATTGTGTTTGACATAACAAAAACTAACATATTTTCAAAAAAAGTAATGATACACTCCTCAAATAATCTTCTCAACTTTCTTAACTCAAGTGAGATGTTAAGCATTCATTGGTCGATAATATAGTAGTAATAATTATTTTATAAAAATGTAGCCAATGAATACATGACACGAGTTAAGAAAGTTGAGAAAATTACTTGAGAAGTATTTCATTACTCTTTTTGAAAATATCATCAGTTAGTTAACCCAGTTATTTTATTACTCCTCACCTTATCAGGTAATTATTTAGTACACTCGTTGCATCCTTAAAAATAGTACAGCAAACTAATAGTAAAATAGCAAATAAAATTTAACTACACCGAACAATCTTCCTTCCCCATCACCCCCGCCCGCACAATTGATGAAGAATCCAATAACAGATTTTCAGTGATACGAATCCTAACAACTCCATTCAACCCGATAATTGGAGTGATAAATTGGATATAAAAAAAGATAATTTTACTAATTAATTAAGAAAGGGTATTTTGAAGAAAAAAAATAATGTATTGTTCTGAATATTAGTTTTTTTTTTTCCTCCGACATAATCGAGGTTAAAATAAATCTTTTGAAAGTAAACTCTTGTAATCCGAGTATTTAGGTACGGAATGAGTAGTTATTAGAACGGGATGCATACCTATATGGCTTAAGTACGGTTCAGCTATCTATTTCCATTTTCGTCGGTGCATTAAATTGATAGTTTGAGGGGTTCACCTAATATTTATAGGTCTAATTGCACACTGATTTCCTTCAACATTTGTGTACGCGAGAAGTTTCCAACTTATCATTATTAATGGCTATTGAATTACTCTCCCGTTCCATTAGAAGTAGGGCTAGCAATCTCTGACAGGACACGAACCCGATTCGATATAAGCGGGTTAAGGTTGAACATTAACGAATTCACTAATTATGTGGGCCAACTCGAATAACACGAATAATTAAACCCTATATATATAGGATAATTCTTTATATTTGAAAGTTGACATCAGAAAATAGAACATATGAAATAAATAAATAAGGGTGTAATCTTTCTCGAATTTCTTCTCCCAACCACGTCACCTTCCTTTCTATGACATGATGTCCTAAAACTGGGGTCTCTTTTTTTTCACACTCTTTGGTTTAGTTATAAGAGTTTATTTATTTATTTTACTCCTTATATCCTTACTAATATTATTACGTATGATTTACAATTAAATTACATTTAAAAGTAAGGACATAAATGAAACAAATGAAGTTAATTTATGACATAAATGGAACAAATGAACTCTTGTGAGAGAAATTATTCCACGTAACGGATATATACACATGTGCAATATGATGTGGTACATCCATCTAATAAAAATTAAACACATAAGCAAAATTTCCACGTATAAAAGTTGATAAATGAAAAATACGAATGTCGTTCCTAAAAATTAGCTAAAATGATCTCTTTCCAAATTTTGGGCCTTGGCATCACCTTGCAGTTCTGTACTGTATTTGTATGAAAGAAGAATTGGAAGTTGTACCAATTAAAGCTTGCAGCTGGGTCGGCAGGATAGAAAGGAACTTGTGTTTGTGTGTGTTGTACAATGGAAAAGCTTTGCTATTTCCTAACAATTAAAGGAGCAAGGTTCAGCGGTTTTAGTAGGCTACCGACACCCAATTCTTCATTTCATCTCCCACTCAGAAGGAGCATTTATTGGTTTGGTTTGGTGGTGGTTATGGCGGCGGCGACAAGCCGAAGGTGATGAGTCTGGTCTTTTACCATCCAAACCATCTATTGGTTTTGGTTTTGGTTTTTGTTTTGTTTTTTATTTCAATTGTAAATTTAATATATTATGATTAATTTTATTATTTTTAATAAAAAATTTACTATTTAGTTATACTTTTTTACATTTTCAATACACATTTTACATTATAAAATTATTTTTCAAAACTATTTTTAAAACATCATTAAAGATACTTATTACTATTTTTTACTTTCTCCATCCATGAGGGTAAGTGAAGATTTTTCCATACCCCTTTAATAATGACATGTGAATGAATCATCTTTAATTTACATGTTTCGTCAATTATTATTAATTACGAAATTGTTAAATTGTTATACGCAGTAACCGTTTTACTATTCGCAGTAACATTCCCCTATAAAAATACAAAAATGCCCCTAGTCTAAAATAAAAAAGAAAAAGAAGAAAATCGGGTACTGTTCAATGTGCGTGAACAGTACGGTTCACGCACGTTGAACAGTACCCGGTTAGAAAAAAAACTGAAGAAATACCGCCGGTCTCCCCGTAACCGTTTTACTAAACGCAGTAACATTCCCCTGTAAAAAGTCCGAATTACCCGAGTACGATCCATATTACACTATAAGTAAACACTATATTTATTTTTTTACTTTAAATTAGTTTGCATAAATTCTCTATATACCTCTTCATTATAATTTTCGGGAAAAAAAAACCCATTCGGGGGGGGATTTTTTTCCCGGATCTGCGATTATCCGGACGTTTTTTTCTGTTTCTGCAACATTTCGGCCAGGGAGACTGTCTCCCCGGACGGAATTCCGGGAAAATACTGCCGACTGCCAGCGATATTTTCCGGCCAAAATACCGCCGGTCGCCCGAAAAAAAACCGCTGGCGACCGGCGGTATTTTTGCCCGAAATACCGCCGGCGGTCGGCGGTATTTCTTCAATTTTTTTTTAATCAGGTACTGTTCACGCACGGGTGAACAGTACCCAGTTTTCTTCTTTTTGACCAGGGGCATTTTTATCTTTTCACAGAGGAATGTTATTGCGAATAGTAAAACGGTTACTGCGTTTAGTATGCCTCTTAATTAAAACGTTGGTTGCAATCTTCAATAGCCCTTTAATAATTAATACTGTAATAATTTACATGTCATGTAAATTATTGGCTTCGAATTGTTGAATCATTTTTATGACAAAATTGTCAGACTTGTGGCTCTTAAATCTTAATTAAATCCCTCCTCCAGCTGTTCCTTCCTCGAACAGCCAACTCATTGTTCTTCCTTTCTTAATGAACGCAAAAGCTTGTACGTGAGCATGGTTTGATTTTTCTTCTAAAAAGTATCGCACGTATCTTCATCGGAAAAGGCAGGATAAAATATCAGTAGGGACGATTTTAGTATCAAAATTTTTTCGGTGTTATTAAATATAAGATACATGCTAGCTAGTACTATTAAAGTATCAAAATAACTCTAATTAATATAGAATTTTTGCCATAAAAAATGTAAAAAAATGCCAGAAATATGGATGTTTTTATGGAAATTCCGGAAATCATAAAAGCGCAGGTGGGAACCTCGCTTTCAGTAGAAAAATCATCTCGTCTGCAGATGTGAAGAAAGCGAGGTTACGAAACTCGCTTTCTAAGAAAATTTTTTTTTTGCTCATTTCCTGAAGAAAGCGAGGTTTCAAAACTCGCTTTCTTCGGAAATCTGAAATTCCACAGAAGGCGAAGTTGGCGAAGTTGAAAACTTCGCTTTCTGTGAAATTTTTTTTTTTCCTGGTTTCTTGAAGAAAGCGAGGTTGCGAAACTCGCTTTCTTCGGAAATGGGGCGAAAAAAAAAATTCCACAGAAAGCGAAGTTTCCAACTTCTCGCAGAAAACTTCGCTTTCTGTGAAACCAGAATTTTTCCCTCATTTCCTGAAGAAAGCGAGGTTGCGAAACTCGCTTTCTTCGGAAATCGGGTGAAAAAAAAAATTCCACAGAAACTTCGCTTTCTGTGGAACCAGAATATGTAAACAAACATCTACAGAGAGTCTACAAAAGTTAGTATACCACGCAAAGAATAGAACACTGAGCATCAAATGCATCCACATACATGATGGCCAATCATATCACAAAGAAAAAAATTCTTTCACATGGATATACATTTTCAATTTCCATCAAATGCCTGATCAGAAAATCTATTTCTGATCATAACTCATTTATCAATGTATCTATCTTGTACTAAAGAACTGCCCACATTTGTCTGTTAATGTAAATGTTGGTGGAAAAATCATAACAGTAAACTTCAAATAAAAAAGAAGTCTGTTGAGTAGCTCTAACCTCTCTGCTCCAGGACAACGTGGACGCCAGTGTATATGTTCAGTTGTAATTATCTCCCTCGAATCGATGATATTCTAATACCTGCAATTAAAAGAAACCCAACAACGCCATTGCTTTAATTATTTATCATCCAAATCACTTTGATGACATACTTGAAGATAGATAGCTAATGCTTTATCCTGAAATTATTAACTCCTAAATGTCTGGTCATTTATTACATCAAAACATATACTATAACATTATTCTCATCCTTGTGCAAATCCTAGGTCTATTAGTTATGTTTGGTTCCTATGTTCTTTAAAATCCATAGGTAAAACAGTGCTTTTCGCAAGCGGTTTCTCTTAGTTTTTATCAAGGGAAACACTTCTCAAGATTTTCTCACATTCTTACCCTGCTATCAGCTACAGAACAACAACTTTAGTCTTACGTTCTGTTTAAACAGAAGTATTCCCAAGCATAACTCAAACAAGAGTTCAGCTGCGGAATCCTCTAGCTAAGCCCCAAAAGCCCTCAACTAGTACCTCTTTAATGTTTTCTAATTATGTTCAGCTTGAAGGAAATCACATTACAAGACCCTGTTTCAGTTTTCCTCTCTAACTTCATCTTTTTGTACCTATGCTTAGGTGTATCTATCTTCAGGGGATGAACTTTGTACTATAATTACTGGTTCTGCATTCTCCCTGCCTCACCAATAGTTGCAGCCAAATCCAGCTACAGCAATACAATACTTAAGGATCAAAGTTGCAGAAACAGTACCAGAGCATAAGTACTTCACTCACCAACAATTAATTTTAGGTGATCTTGTTTCAGAACTTACTCACAAAAGTAATATTTTTACTTTCTTTTTCTTTTAAACTTTTCCCTAAGGAAAAGAAGTATCTCATGTCCTTAATTTATTTTTAAGGTATTTGTAGAACCATTTTCTGCCTCTCATAATTTTCAACTTATCAAACATGAAGCAAGTGCTTGGAAAGTAGTATTTCAGCTCTCATACACATTTTAAAACAAAAGCTTAACACCAGTAGAAACCAAAGAATAACCTTGACTTTCAAAAGTCTCCTGTGATTGTAATCGTGTAAACTTATATTCAGTTCTAATTGAATTCATAGACCTTAAATCCAACATCCCAAATTCATTAAAGAACAGAGTTAAACTTTCAACTGTACTAGTTTTTAAGGATTGGTAGTACTCTAACACTACTACAAGTCTACACCAACTGTCCAATTCCATGAAAGCTTCAGATTTCGATTTTACATAAAAGAAACTCTCATGTTACTCCCTAAGGTTTCTTAAATCAACAGAAAACTGCACTAAAATAGCAGCTCATGTCCCAAACTTGTCAGAGAAAGCAGAATCCAAATTTCAGCTATTAAAATTACAAGAACAAAGCTTCCTACATCTTACAATGTTCTCGATGATAACAAGAAGGAAAAACCTTCCAGCCCTGAAACAGTCCGACAACTTTAATCATTCCTCTTCAAAAAGTAGCATGCCGGAATATGCATTTCTTAAATTCATTTGTATGCTGGTATGAATTAACTTTAGAGTGGAATAATGCAAGGCATCATTCAAAGATACACTGTCAAACAACCATTTCAAAATCTAGAATCTTTGCAAAAACAAAAAATAAAAACAAAAAAAACCCCAAAGCATAGAATTCCAAATCACATTCACAGCTAAATAGCACGGCCATAGAAATCATACAAAGCTTCAACAAAAGCTAAAAAACCCCAAAACTTATAGTCATAAAGCACAAAACCCACATTCCATTCCATGCTAGCAAACAGCTTACTCATAAATTGAGAACCCATTAATCCAATTCAGTGAATAACAGCATACACCCACATACATACACTAAAAGATGATGAAATAAGTCAAGAAAGAAAGCCAACACATGTATATCTAACCTACCATACAGCATTACAGAGGCCAGCATTGCAATGTTCATGACCAATTTCACAAAAAGCGAACAGATTCCAACACAAAATAGAAATCCTTATGCATTATTAATTTCGGTTTGCAGGAAAGAAATTACCGTGCATTTGCCTTCTACTGTCGGCGAATGCTGCTGCAATTACGTCTCACTCCGTGCTGCCTCGGTGAAAATCCACGTTCCGCGACGCCGGGGAAGAGATTGGCCGGCGGACTCCGTGCTGCCGAGGACGAAGAGCTGCCCCTGCTGCTTTTCCCGCAAACCAGCTTTTCGAGTTATGTGAAAACTCAAAGTAAAACCGAAGTTTCACTATGTTATAAGTTTAAAGTGTCTGGGAAAAATTCTGGTTCCACAGAAAGCGAAGTTGGAAACTTCGCTTTCTGTGGAATTTTTTTTTTCACCCGATTTCCGAAGAAAGCGAGTTTCGCAACCTCGCTTTCTTCAGGAAATGAGGGAAAAATTCTGGTTCCACAGAAAGCGAAGTTGGAAACTTCGCTTTCTGTGGAATTTTTTTTTTCGCCCCATTTCCGAAGAAAGCGAGTTTCGCAACCTCACTTTCTTCAGGAAACCAGGAAAAAAAAAATTTCCACAGAAAGCGAAGTTTCCAACTTCGCTTTCTGTGGAATTTCAGATTTCCGAAGAAAGCGAGGTTTCTTCAGGAAATGAGCAAAAAAATTTTTTTCTCAGAAAGCGAGTTTCGTAACCTCGCTTTCTTCACATCTGCAGACGAGATGGTTTTTCCACTGAAAGCGAGGTTCCCACCTGCGCTTTCATGATTTCCATAAAAACGTCCCTATTTCTGGAATTTCCGCATTTTTTTTACATTTTTTATGGAAAAAATTCAATTAATATATGTCCAAAAGAAAATCTTACTGATAAAAATAAAAGGATCGATGGGCGTCGGCGACCGCTGGTGGCTCGTATCGATCGGCGGCTTTGGTTGAAGGCTGTTGGCGAACTGCGCAGCAAAAAGGGAATGGAGGCCTTGGGTATTGGGTTAGAATTTGAATCGGTTACATAAGATTTGGGGGGTCTGTTTTGTATGGATTTTCAAAATAGTCCCTAAAAGAGGTTTTTTTTTTCTTTAAAATTAAAAAAAGTAGAACGACGTCATTTTATTAAAGGAAAAAAAAAAGAAAAAGACTCGTCTTCTTCGCAGCAAAGGTTAACGGGGCTGCAGTTAAAACCTGCGGCGGTGGCGGGTGGAGCTACCCTTAGTTCCCGGACCAACCCCGCCTTGTGTCCGCCACTACGTTTATTACAAAAAACACGTGTAATTCGTATAATCTTTTATTTATGGAATGTATATGCTAATTTATTGAGATTAAAAGAGTAACTGTTGAAGTATGGTTGATCCCATATAAACTCTTATTTGTGGTCTATCACCTCTAACTGTTGAAGAAAGGAGAACACATTTATTGAATATAATAACAAAAGGATCATTTGACGGTCCCTGAAGAACATGCAGGCCACCTTTTTACTAAATGCAGTCCCAATTTATTATTAAAAAATTAAAAAGACCAAACTACCCCTCTGCAGCCGAACAACCCCAATTTTTTTTTTCTTCTTTTCTAGTTCTCCCCCCCACCCCCACCCCCACCCCCAACAGTATTTTAAGGATTTTTTTTCTTAATTTTCTTATTAGATAAAATTATTTACATAAGCCCTTTTGGCCTAGGGTGTTTGTTTCCTTCCCTTTATTATGTTTTTTTTTTTTTTCCAATTTTTCAAATTATAAATGCATTTTAAATCCTAAATAAAAAAAATTCATAAATGTCTAAATTAAAAAAATACTAATTTAAATGTATTTATAACTAAACAATTAAAAAAACAAAAAAAAAGAGAAAAAAACATGCCCCAGGCCACCACGGCCTGGGGTAATCGATGCCCCAGGCCGTTGTGGCCTGGGGTAGTCCATACACTAGGCCGCGGTGGCCTGGGTTAGTCCATACCCCAGGCCACGGTGGCCTGGGTTGTTCTTTTTCTATTTTTTTAAATACTTTTTTAGTTTTTTAAAATTATAAATGCATTTTAAATTAATATTTTTAAAAATTTAGATATTTATGAATATTTTTATTTGGAACAATAATAATCAATTATTATTCGTATTAAATACAAATAGTATGTAAAAATACTCACTTATCATAAAATACTTATTTTCCATTACATAAACCCTAAACTCTAAAAATTAATAAACCCTAAATAAAAAATATTCATAAATGTCTAAATTATTAAAAATAAACACTAATTTAAAATGTATTTATAATTAAAATTTTGAAAAAAAAAAACCATAAGGAGAACAAAAAGAGTAAAAAAGGTGCAGTAAAGTAGAGGGACATTTTAGTCATTTTCTTTTTTTATTATTAAATTGGTACTGCACACATAAATTTGGTAGTACAGATAACAACCCTGATTTCATTATTTGCTCACGTAGCCGAGGATGGGACAGTGTCCCATTGATTATAGCAACGTAAACCAACCACACCCCCCCCCCCCCCCCACCTCCCCCCCTGTCGGCCTACCCAGCCCCAGCCCTCGGCACTCGCTTATAAAATCGGCCCCACGGCAAGCATTTCATTCATAACCATAAGGGAAGAATACCCATATTTCCATTAATCGTCTCCAATGGAAGCAAATAATATTATCAAGTTTTTCGAGGGGAAGACCATTTTTATTACGGGTTCAACTGGCTTTCTTGCCAAAGGTTCTCTTAATTCTATTCAATTCTATCTTCTTTTTATTTCATATTTGCATGTTTTTTCAGTTAACTTGTTTGCATATTGCATGACTCAATTATGTAATTTACTTCTCATCTATTTATTTTTTCTTTTCTATTTTATAGTTTTGGTGGAAAAGATACTAAGAATTCAACCAAAGATCGCAAAGTTGTTCTTGCTGCTAAGACCTACCAATTCCAAAACCAGCATAGAGAGGTTGCACCAAGAGGTGAGGAATGTAGTTTATAATCCCTAAATAATTCTTATGAGCGGTTTCATTTGAAAAGTTCAGTCTACAAAGGGCTGGTTCGTTAGCATGTTTTCAACAACATGTTTTTGAATTTTTGCATTTTATAGTGATATTTCTTACGAGCGGTTTCATTTGAAAAGTTCAGTCTACAAAGGACCGGTTCATTAGCATGTTTTCAACAACATGTTTTTAAATTTTTGCATTTTATAGTGACATTTCTTTATTCTCAATATACTTTTTTTTTTTTACTATTTAACTACACATTTTTATATTTTTAATATATTTTAACTTTATTTTATATTAATATCTCATCATTCTCAATACATTTTTTCATTGTTCAACTACCTGTTTGTAATATAAATTTTAGCATGAAAAACAAAGAAAAAATTACAAGGGTAAATTACATTTACCTTCCTCGAGGTTTATGAAAATTACCAATATTCCCCTGAGGTTTCATAAAACTACCAACACCCTCTTGGACCAAGTAATAATAAAACAATTATCCCTTTTTGACTTCATAAAAAGTATATTTGTTCCTTTGTGAGCCAAAAAATTGAACTCAAAACTCAATCTTTTTCTGTAATTAGGCAAAATAGTTTTCTGTCAAACTGTATGACAATTTTACTGTGATACTTTCGCCTTTAAAATATTGGATATGCAATATTTTTTAAAAGAAAAGTGGTGCATGTTGAACCATTTGACATGTTGAATACAAATTTTTGTCAAAATTTGATCGTCCAAGGTAGTATCGGTAGTCTCATGAAATCTTAGGGAGGATTTTGGTAGTTTTCATAAATCTCGAGGGAGTTAAATGTAATTACCCAAGTTACAAGCATGTGTAGCCATGTGATCAAGTTATTCCTATATATCTAGCTAGTTGAATCGGTTGGGAGTTAGGACGGTGAGAGTTCTGCATTCTTCATAAAGAAACTCCATTGTTTTTATGATTTTTTTTTACAATTTTGGGGCACATTGAGCTCCACCTTTCCATTATTCCATCTGGGTGGGAACTGACCCCGTAGCATGTGGGATAATGCTCAACGAAACTCCATTGTTGATCTTAAGAGAAATGTAACAAAATTAAAATTAAAACATGAGAGTAGAAATTGATCTCTGTGACAGACGCAGATGTCACGTCAGTTGTCGGGAGAACTCTTTAATTTTTTTTATGGTACCGATCATTTTGCACATATATATAGAAGATTAAAGTCTCATTTGGATAAGTACTTCAAAACTTTTTTAATATTTTAAGAGTATGAAAAACTTTAAAACGGTGTTTGGACAAAAAATACTATAAAATTTTTGGAAAATATTTTTCAAGAAAAATGTAATTCAAGTATAGTTTTTTAAAGACAAATGAAACATATATATTTTTTTATAAAGTTTTTAAAATAATTATTAATTACATTTTTTTTTTGTCTCTTTATGTTTTCCTTGAATGTTCCTAAAGTGTAACTACCATCCATCCCTACCGACCTTCAACCCGACCCCAGCCCACCCTGACCAGACTCGGCCTGCCCCCGGCCCCACCACCACCCTAACCCACCCCGCCCCGGTCCTTGTCCCAATCTCACCTCAGAACCGGCCCCACCCCGCCCCGACCTCGGACACACCCAAAAAGGAACAAAATGCTTATATACAATAAACACAATTGTTATATAATGAACTACATTAAACATTTCTTTCAAAATATTTTTATAAAATACTAGTTCAAACATCTTTTAAACTATTTTTAACTCTTAATATGTTTTTATAAAATGCTTGTTCAAAAGTATATTTCTTATAAAAAAAATTTAAAAACATATTTTATAAAATATTTTTAAAAAACCTAAATTCCATCCATCAAATCAATTAATGTATTTAAATTTCGTTTGAATACCTAAATAGATAATAGAGACAGAGCTATTCAAAGTTGTGAAAGAGAAGTATGGGGAAAGATTTAATTCCCTGATATCAGAGAAAGTGGTTTGTGTTTCCGGTGATATTTCTTGTGAGAATTTGGGAATAACTGAAGACTCCCAAATAATGAATCAAATGTTTGGATCAGTGGACATAATCGTCAATTCGGCTGCCACCACCAAATTTGACGAAAGGTAATTAGCAATTAATTACTTATGTAAATAATTAATTATCTAGAATACTAAATTAAGTGTGTTTTTTTCTTGTAGGTAAAAGAAAAAATAGAAATGAGCTAATTAATATTAATATGGCATGAATTTTGTAGGTACGATGTGGCAATGGGGATTAACGTTGTGGGAACTCTACATTTGTTGAATTTTGCCAAAAAATGTGTCAACCTCAAAGTTCTTCTCCATGTATCAACAGGTTATATGCTCAACTTTTTTACATACAAAATGTATAACTCCTTAAGGTGTGCTTGGCGCGCGAAAAAGGGAACGGGAATGGGGGCATCTCATATTCGAAAATAGACGAGTCATTTATTAAAGACATTTTAGATTGTCTTTGAGCTGTTTGAAAATATCATATAATCATGGGAATGAGCATCAGTTTCTCATTCCCATGCTTGGTTTTGCACAATATGTATGAGAATTACAAAGTTACTGGCTATAGAGCACTAGCCTTAAAAACATATTAAAAAAAATGAAAAAACTATCAAAAAGAAGAAGGGAAAGATACGTATGCTCTTTTTTTTTTTGTTTAGTGCAACTTTTTTTTTATTTTTTAATCTAAGAAGTGGTAAAAAAAACCTATAATTTATGGTTAAAAATAATAAGGGGCCGTTTATCACATGGGATATCAAATCTCATAATTAAGAGGATTTGATTGCTTAAGTGATCAGATTCTTTTTCCTATTTATGTTTACCAAACGTAGATATCTTAATTCTCGCAATCAGATGCCCATTCCCCTCATTTCTTTCCTACGCACCAAGCGCACCCTTGTCTGTTCTTTTTTATTGTTTTGAAAACGATTTTGAAAACATGTTTTTGGAAAATAATTTTATAATGTAAAAAGTGTATTAAAAATGTTAAAATGTATAGTTAAATAGTAAAAAGTTATATTGAAAATGATGAAAACTGATTATAATATATTAAATTTATTGTTGAAACAAAAACCCAAACCAAAACTCATAGAACATGCCCTTAATTAATTAGTAACCTATTCCCTCTGTATTTTCATTCTCGTACTGATTTGACGTGTAATCTATAAATATGATCAACACTAAAGAAATAAGGTTAAAAAAAAATAACATAAAATCCGAAGGGGAATCTGTGTTAACTTAAATACCACTTTTACATACCCTCTAACTTTGGCCCGTGACCCAACTTAGCCCAATGACCTACTTATTACAATTACCATCTTTTGAATTAAATACTCGCTCTGTTCTAACAGAAGATGCGTGTTTAAAAATTTTAAAACTTTTTGAGTTGAAAAGTAGAATACTTAAATTAACTATGTGTCACTATTTTTACCATTCATGCATGTCCTTATTTTCTAAGTATTAGTTAATTATGAAATTAATGCACATAATGATACTGTTTCGGGCATAACATTCATGGAGTTTATGAAAATGATAAAAGAATATTCTGAAAGCATTTGCCTCCGAAACGTGATGATGATGATTTTCTCTCTTATATATTAATAGCTTATGTATGTGGGGAGAAGGAAGGACTCGTACTAGAAAAACCTTTCACCAAAGGAGAAACACTTGGTGGTGAAACTAAGCCGTCTTATTTAGACATTGATTTGGAGAGGGAACTTGCTCATGAAAAATTAAGATAACTAGAGGATGACAACACATGTGCAAAAGAATTAAGATTAGCCATGAAAGCTTTCGGACTTCAAAGGTTAGCTTTAATTACTACCATGTTTGATTGAATCCAAGGCAAGGTTTGAAGGTGAAAATTCACTTCTTTTTCCTTTTACCTTGCGTACGTTAATTTGAGGAAAAATGAATAGGGCAAAGGAACATGGTTGGCCAAATACATATGTTTTTACGAAGGCAATGGGAGAGATGATTTTAGAGCAGTTTAAGGAAGAAGTCAATGTGGTTATCATACGTCCAACGATTATCTCCAGCACTTTCAAAGAGCCTTTTCTTGGTTGGATTGAAGGGGTTAGGTAATTCAGTTTCCATTTATTCTATATAATTGTATACTCCTTCGGTTTTCGTAGAAAAGTCATATTTTAAAAATGTGCAATTTTTTTTTTTCATAGTAAGGTACAACATCTAAAATAAAGAAGTCGTCATCATTTTTCTGCCACTATATCTTTACTTTTCAAATCTGAGTTAGTTTGTGATTTGTGAACCACACATGATTATCTAATTATGTGTACGAAAAGTGAAAAATTAAATATAAGAATAAGACTCTTCTGACGGAACAGAGTGAGTAAATAAATATTGTTTGCGCAGAATTTGACAATTCTTATATTTTTTAATTTTCCCATTACAAGAGTAGAATTTGACAATTCTTATATATATATATATATATATATATATATATATACCTTTTAGTTTTATTTTGTCTTCCCTCTATAGCATTGACATATTTATTGTTTTGAATTACAGAACTATGGATAGCTTTATTATTCCTTACGGCAAAGGAAAATTGCAATTCTTTCTCGGGGATCCCAACACAATTCTAGATGTTGTAAGTGATGATGATGACTAATTTCAATTAATCATCTCTTTGAGCTGGTTACCCAAAATAAAATAATAATAATAAATATATATTATATATATATATATATATATATATAAATCTTAGTGACCACTAGGCCTTGTTCGTTTGATTTTGAGTTTCATAACTCGTTTTCAAACATAAAATATGTTTGACACATATTTTTCTTACCAATAACAAGAATGTTTCCTTAGTCTCCAATATCCCAACTAGATATTGAATGAATTATTTCTCAAAATTCCTTTGCCAAACACAATTGTTTGAAAAAACGTGTTTTCTTGCATGTACTAAGAAACATATATTCCAAGATCTCGCTTAAAAACATGATAAGAACCTGGCTAGTTGTTTTTTCAAACTTTCGAAAAAAATCATGAAAGCGCAAATTTACGCCAATTAAATATATATCAACATTATCATAAGTAATGAATTTGATTATCTTAACTTAGTTTGATATGTTACGTATAGATACCGGGCGATATGGTGGTGAATTGTATGATCGTATCCATTGTGGCTCATGCAAATCGCCACTCTTGGATTAATCATCATATCTATCATATTGGTTCCTCCCACAAAAATCCTCTCAAAGTGATTGACGTTCGTGATTTAAGCTATACATATTTCAAGAAGAATCCTTTGGTACATAATGATGGGAAGCCTATCATAGCCAAAAAAGCTGCAATTATGAGCGACAAATATGGCTTCCACAGATTCATTGCTTTCCGCTATTTGCCGCTCCTTAAGGTTAGTCTATCTCAATTGGACCTGGCTATACTTTTGTAAAATAATTATTAATATTTTATTATAATTAATAAATACATGACACCTACTTGTTATGAGAATATTAGTTAAGGTGTATATCATTACTCAATAGTTAATTTAGAAGAATACACTATAAATTAGAAATGAATCTTAATTGGTTTAACTTTTTCTTTTATGTATATGAATTTTTTTGAGGAAAACTACACGAAGAATTCAATGAAATATACTTTCTTCGTTTCATTAGAAGAGTTAATTTTGACCAATGTACAACGTATTAGTAATATCAATGTATAACATCTAAAATAGCTGATTAGACCCTCTTTTTTTTCCCCATTTATATACTTACCTTATTAAATATGAATTAACTGTGGATCACACATGATTATACTAGTAAAAAAAAGTTGAAAATAGACTCTTATATTAGAACGGAAAAGAGAGCATGAGATTTTAGTAAAATTATATTTTTCTATTAAATTTTTTTTTTTACAATATATTTATCTATCCAAAAAAAAGTTTATATGTATATTGGACCTCTCCAAAATTTTTAAAATGTAATTTTTGGAATCGCCAGTACTTTTGTATTAATATTAATTGAGGCTAGTGGGTAGATCCAGCCCACTCGAGCCCACAGACATCCAACCCTATTTGATTTGATGAAGACAAACAATGACAGCTGCTGCAATTTGCCATTGCAGTTGCAGATCGGTTAATTGTTCTAAATTGGTAAGTGGGCATTTTTTATTTTTTTTAAATGCCTAACATTAAAATTGATTGTTTAGCTTTTAAGTAGCAATTTAATAATTATATTTTTAATGTTTCATACGGTCTTCAATTTTGTGTAATTGGATGTATTTGGAGTGTTTTGTTCAGAAAATGGTTAAACTGACCACAACAAAATTTCTCAATTATGATGTTTCTGTTAAAAGAGTAATTTTTGCGATAAAATTTATCAAGACTAATTCGTGTAATTCGATAGGAAACAATTAAATGAGTGATAGTCTAAAGAAACACAAAAAGAATGAGTGATACTGATCTACTTATATATATGGAGGGAAAAAATATAGTCTCGTCAAAGAACCATTCATTCACTATATCTCGTTTATGCAATGGCATAATAATTCATATAAGGTTAAATTCAATGGTTGAATGGTTTTCGATAACCGAAAAAAATAGTTCAATTAATGCTGCAGTTTGGAAGAAACTCCGATAAGACCACCTTTCTCCAAAAGCTAATTAATTAAAAATTCTAATAGACACGACATTAATTATTTAGATTAAAAAAGGAAGGGAAAAAAAAGTTAATCAAATTGTAATCTTATTGTATTTGGTAATTTATCCTTTGCTTCTGCGCTTAATCTCTTGTTATTAACGAACTAATTAAATGTATAATTGTTACCTTTTTAATTAGGTACTGCAGATTGTAAACTTGCTGTCATGCCACCATTTTGAATCCAAATGCATCAACTTCGAACGACAGATAAACTCAGCTATATATCTAGCCAAACTCTACGCTTCCTATGTGTTCTTTAAGGGAATGTAAGTACCAACTATTACTCCTTTCGTTTCATTAAAATAGTCAAATTTAAAAAATGTATAATTTTTTATGACATGCAAGGTACAACACATAACATTCAGTTACTTTTTGCTTACGTACAACTTAACTATCCTAATGAAACGGAGAGAGTATTATTTTTAAATTTTAAGAAAGAGCTAATCATATATAATATAACTAAATTTTACCCTTTTTTCTTCTTTTTCAAACAGATTTGAAGATAGCAATACTGAAAATTTACGAGCAATGATGAGTGAAGAAAAAGATGGTAATGGAATATTTGAGTTTGACGCAGCAAGCATCGAGTGGAAAGATTATTTTATGAATACTCATTTTCCAGGAACCGTAAAGTATTTGTTCTGAGTGAATGTTGATAAAAGTGAAGATTTTTCGGTCTTCTGCAAAATAATGAAGAGGTTAGAGATAAGCCCGAGTTTATTTCCAAAAGTATTCTTTATAAAATAAAATTTAAAATTTGTTGGTTTTAAAAAATAATATCGCCTGAAAAGGAAATATAGATGATACTTGTAGCGAAGAAAATGCATATATTATCTATATTTTATTTGTTAACAGTTGTATTGTATCCATTCCATCTTGACGAATACTAAACTATAATTAAGTTTAATAAACATTTTAAGTATATATATATATATATATTTTTTTTCTTTTCTTTGTGGGAAATTACAAATGGAATTTAACACCTTTTCACACTGAAATAGTTCAAAGTTTACTACTTTTAACATGGTTGTCAGTCTCCGGACAGGTGAACTGGTTCACCCGCAAACCAGTCCCCTCGCCTGTCCGAATTTGGGACAAAGACCAGAACTAGAAGTGACTTTAGTTGGGCCAAAGCCCGGGGCGCCCGGAACCCGGCATAATCCATCCGGAACCGGTTCTTACATTTTTTTTTTTTTTTTTTTATAAATTTTGGGCCGTGCAACCCATTTGGTTTGTGAGAAACAAAGGCTTTGCATGCAAAATAACTTATCCAATGACAAGCACAAACGAATTTAAAATGAAATTAATAGAATAAATAAGAATAGAATTATAAAAAAGGGATAGATTACTGAGCTAGAAATAATGAAAAGAATAGAACGAGGTACAGTATAACCTCCTTAAAGTAATAATATCTCTAAAATAATACTTTTCTATGATCCCAACTCGGGCCAATTTAAAAAATTACAAATTTTAATAAATAATAAGATATTAATTTTTAGAAAGACCCATATATATATATATCATAAATTAATAATTTTCAAAAATTATGAATATAACTAGGATAATTTGTTGACATGTAAATCTATTTTTGTTCGTCTTTTCTTGAAATTGATTTATGTGAATTCATCTCTAACTTTTATAATTGCATCCAAATGTTTCAATGTCGAATTCTCGAAGTGTAACAAAAATTTTTGAAGAGTCGTTGCACTTTGAATATTTCTTTTCACATGATTGATTCCAAATATATTGAATCATCTTCAACTTCATCGTCAACAGGATTTTCAATAGAAATAGCCACAATTTATTCTAAAACATTTGACCTCAGAACTTCAGAGTTTTCACCCGAGTAATGCAATAGTTTATTGACATCCATTCTATTGCCATAATCAAGATCTTTAATCTTATTTTCAATTCATGAATGTCTTCTTTAAAATTATATATGTAGTTTCAGTCCCTTGAAACTGTTTCATCCTTTCAATGAATTTTGCAATGTCAAAAACACTTTTAAATTAATAAATTATTATTTTATTGATTAAATAATATATCTCTAAATTAATAAAATTTCATGGTACTAAAATTATTAATTTATGGAGATTTTACTGTAATTAAAAAGGAAGAGGGAAAGAGAAGAAGATTCAAGGAGAGAGGGAAAGAGAAGAAGATTCAAGGAGAGAGGGAAATAAAGAGATAAAAGACCAGCATATTCAGCATGCCTAATTTAGTAACTACTCCTTCTCTTTTATTAAAATGGTCCACTTTAAAATTTTATTTTTGTTAATAGAAGAATCTATTTTTAAATTTTTTTCTCCTCCAACCCTTTCTAATATAATCATGTCTAGTTTATAATTAACACATACTTAATAAGTAAGTATATAAATGAAATAAATTGTGTCAAATGAACTATTTAAGGTGTTGTACCTTGACATTAATAATTAATTGTACATTGATCAAAATAAACCCCTATAATAGAACGGACGGAGTATTACAATATTTATAGTGAACGGCACTCACTTTTTCTACCTGTTATAAGACTCAAAACGAAATAATGATGATTAATATCAAAGGCTAAAATGACATCGTTTGGCTAAAGATCCTTATCTCCAGTAACTAATGCAACCCATATCCATTGCTTTATATTTTATAGAACTTTATCTGATCATATTTTCCATATTCATATAATGTGGGACAAGTTTATAGTCACAAAAACTAAGGCTTCATTTGATAATCATATTCAGTGATAATCATATTCAGCATTTAAAATTAATAATTAAGAGTTTATTTAAATGAAGTGTGTTTGATAACTGTCAATCATAAGTCTTAATGAATTAAGTGATTCTAGAGTTATACTTAATCGATTAAGTGCATTTGATAACCCGAATAACTTAATTAATTAAGTGGGGTCTGAAAATCAAGTATAATTCCGGCAAAAAAAATAAGTGATGTGCGAATCACTTATTACTAAATCCGAATCCAATAAATTTTGTTGACATTTCATTTTTGTCATTTTTTTGTATCATTATTTTATTTTATGTTTTTAATATTTTTTTAAAATTTTATCAATTCAAAAAAATCAAAATTAATTAATTTATAACTATAAAAAAAATTTAAAAATATATTATCATATTGTTATAACTTTGTTAAAATATAAATAAAATTTCATGGTAAAAAAATATTTTTATTTTTAATAACTTATAAGATTGAGACTTAAGTTTTCAGATTTCAGACTTTAGTCTTCATATTTCGAACTTCAATCCTAATTTCATATCTTAAATTTTAGATTTTATCAAACAGAGTAACTTAATGAATTTAGCCTAACCTATCCCATCCTTAGCATTTAGGCGCCCGGTCATATATATATATTTTTTCCTTTTCCCTTTTGTTTCTAGCTGTTTTTCGTTTGTTTGCTTTTCTTTTTTTGGACAAACAAGTTTGCTTTAACTTTTGTAATGTATTAAAATCTTTTCTTTTTTTCATACATTCCTTTATCTTTGTTTTAATATACATTTATTATTTTTAAAGCCTTTTCTTTTATTTATATTTTATAATAATGAATTTTGATACAATTTTTTTATTAATTTGCAACCACCTCTTTTTTTTTTTTTTTTTGGTAACAGCCGATTATGTGACTGGGGGTTTGGAGACCCTTTATTAAAAATTAAAAGGCGGGATGCCGAAAAGTTCTCCAGAAATGCATGAATGCAAATGAACACTATACCATTTTACACATTACATCGAAATACGGGGACCTAACCCCGCAAATAGGGAAGTTGCAACCACCCTTTAATTGTCTTCACAAATTAATTTTCAGAACAGATATGTTCAATAATATTAGTGGACTCGTGTATTCTCACATTTATTATTCGACCAAATTTCAGTTTGAACTTTAATGGTGTTTAATTATAACATTATGTGAAGAATCTTGTGGGTGAAATTCCACTTTGTATGTTTTTTAAAAATTTTTTCGCGTGTCATTCCCTTGTACATATACTTACGAGTGAGATTACAGTTTCATTAAATGAACCATATTAAGTTATTGAATTTGTCTTACGCAATTGCAAAAGTATAAGACATCACAATTCACAACTGAAGCAAGAAGAGCTGATCACATTAATTCTTAAACAAAGAAAAGAATTAAAGATCATATTTTACCACTACTACAGAATGGAGTTTTAACGGTGAAAATTGTGTTTTCTACGGCGGTTTTTTTTGACCCGCCGTAGAAAACGAGTCGGGTCAGCTCATAAATTCAAATTAGGAATTTGAATTTACAAGCTTTCCCTGCCTTCCCCTGTTTCCTCTCCTCTCTCCCGACCCATTTTCTTCATTTTCTTTGCCTGGGAACCTTTGCCGGCGCCATCCGCAGACGGCCGACCGTCTCCTTCTCTTCCTCGCAGCTGTCCGGCGTTGGCTGCTCGCCCCGGAGTCACCCAGCTCCGGCTTAAGCTTCATCGGAACCCCGCGTCCATTTCATATATTTTCCCCAACAAGAATTTCGGCTATAGGGTCCCTTGGCTGTAGGATTGAAATCCTAAATAAGGTTTAGCCGAATACTTGGAGTTCATTTAAGCTTTTGAAATTTTACCTTTCGTTTTTTACTTGTGATTAGCCTAGGGTTTTTTGTCAATGTTGCATTCGGGTTTGTTGATAATGATGAATGCTTGGATTATTTTGGGTTTGATCGATTGGTGGTTTAATTGGTTTGGTTGTTGAATTCGGGTTTGGTTTTCATCGAATGGTTTTTGAGTTCGTGTTTGGTTTTGGGTTTAGGGGTGTTGAATTCAGTTTTGCTTTATTAATTTGAGAATCTTGGTGCTTGAATTCGGTTTTTCTTGATTAATTTGAGAACCTTGGTGTTTGAATTCAGTTTTGCTTGATTAATTTGAAAACCTTGGTGTTTGATTTCGGTTTTGCTTGATTAATTTGAGAACCTTGGTGTTTGAAGTCAGGATTGCTTGATTAATTTGAGAACCTTGGCGTTTGAAGTCGGGATTTGATCGATTTCGTTTCCTCCTTTAGTGATAATGAGTGAAATGCTTGGTGGTTGAGTTGAAGTTGTGAAATGTAACTTGCATTTTAAATTGGGGCATACTATTTGCAGTGACAATTTTACTATTAGCAGTAACAAATTTATGTAAAATGTCTTTTTTGCCCTTCAAGCTAAAAAAAAAAAAAAAAACTTTATAAATAGAAGTGGGAGGAATTGGGCTGAAGCAAAAAATCAGCCATTCCTCCCATTTCTCCCATTTCTCTTTTATGCTATGTGCAAACTAGTGGAAGCACAAACTCAGCCAAATCGGATATAAGTTCAGACGAACCGAATCGGCAAAGGTGAGTTACTAAAATTAATAATTGTTTCTTTCATGTTTTGGTCGTTGTTTTGATAAATTAGTGTATAATTTGACTGGCTTTGTTATGTTTTTTTCCCGGATCTGCGATTAACCGGTCATTTTATGGCCGGATCTGTGAAATGCCGTCCGAGGAGACACCGGACTGGACTGGAAAAAAGGGGTGAAAAACCGCCGCCGTCCGGCGGGTTTTTGCAGGAAAAAACCGCCCGACACCGGCGGTAGTCAGGGGAACAAATACCGGAGAGTCGGTATTTGTTCCCCTCCAGTGGTCTTTTTGGAAAATACTACCGCCGGAGGCCGGCGGTAGTATTTGTGGGACTACCGCCGGCGGTAGTTATTTGGCGGTCCTTTTTCCCAAAAATTTCGCTGCTGCGAAATTTGTTGGAAAAAGGACTGTCTGAGAGACTACCGCCGGCCGCCGGCGGTCCTTTTTCTGAAAAAAGAAAACCGCCGCCACCACACTCCGGCGGGCGGCCGTTTTTTCGTGCTGATTTTTTGCAGACAATATTTTTAATTTTTTAATCTTCAATTGTGTTATTGTTCTTTATATATTATTAATTATTTTCGTATTTATAATTGCGTGTGCAATTGTATATTATCAATTTTTTTCACCGAATTTTCCCCGACAATATTTTTAATTTTTTAATTATCAATTGTGTTATTGTTACTTAAATATTAGCAATTATTTTTGTAGTTATAATTATTTATGTTCCTTATGTATTTTTAATTTTTTAATCTTCAATTGTGTTTTGTAGATGGCAGAAGCGTTCAAGAAATTGAAATTAAAATTAACCAGAAGCAAAAAGGATGACAGTTTGCAAATTAATGAAGCCAATGAGGCAACAAACTCCGCCTCAGAGGGAATAGTTGGCCGAATACCTCCCACTGCATCCGAACGACAGAGAAGGGTCTTAGGAAGAGCGCATGGTTCTTCTCGATTGTCAAATGCGGGGGCGGCGGCAAGTAGCAGTGATTACGGTGAAGCGGAATTTGCACCACGATACACTGGAGATGTGGAGGAGAAGGTAGCTCGGGAAAATGTTGAACGACATGAGAGGGAGATGTCTATGTCCCAGGGGTACATAGAATTTAATTCGCGGCGAATGGAGGATGAAAATGAATGGGCAAATGACCCCAACCAACGCAGGCGGAGTGGAAAAGGCTTAATGCTCTCCTCACGGTTTCAGGGACCGGGTCCTGGATGGATGCCGGGTGGAAGGAATATCGGCCTCTGGATGGTCCAATTGAAGGTGGACCTTCAAATCCAGAGTTGTTACAGAGCTTTAAGGGTCATATTGCCTACTACATATGGCATCGACCGGTATATTATTATTCTTTATTATTTATTGTGATATACTTGTTATCTATTGTTTAGATTTATGCTTAATAACTTAGTGACTAACATGTGTTAATTTATTTATTAAATTACGTAGGAACGTGAGATATTGACATGCCATAATGGGCACGAGCGGCTGCAAAGGTGGGATTTAGTCGACGGCGAAATGAAAAGTATAGCAGAACGTTCCGGGTTGGGACATTTGGTCTGGTGTATGCATCCAGAGTTAGACGCCGCACTCCTCAGTGCGTTTGTTGAGAGATGGCATCCGGAGACCAATTCATTCCACATGTCATTCGGAGAGATTAGTATCACTCTCCACGATGTGGCTTACATATTGGGAATTTCGATTGACGGATTTCCACTTCATTGAAAAATTAAGTCATCGAAAATAAAGAAACTGCTGCTAGAAATGCTGGGGATAGAGGAAGAGGAGTTCGAGGAGCGAGATTTTGCAAGTGTGAAAAATGTCCCTCCTTCGTGCTCATTGTGTCAGTAGACATGTGGATCCTGCCAATTCTGTCCAGTGTATTTGTTATGGTTGGTTGGAAATACCCTGTTCGTTGATAAGAAGAAAACCCACGTGCTTGGGCATTATCTGCCTTTCCTCCATGACGCAGATAAAATAAGCGGACTATCTTGGGGAGGAGCGTGTCTGACCAACCTTTATCGCAATCTTGGAAGGGCCTCTAGGGCGGACGGTGCCCAATTAGGCGGGTGTCTGACATTATTGCAGGTTTGTTCGAATCAATTATAAATTATTTTCATACTTTATACTGGTTCATTAACATTATTAAAATTTTTTTTCCTTCAAACAAAAGAGTTGGATATACGAGTACTTTCCAATGTTTAGTCCTCCAAAGATGAGAAAATGGGATGTTTCCTTGCCTGCTGCAGTAAAGTGGCACATCGGTACCAGGCGGAAGCGTGAGATCCGGCGGGATTTGTTGTCCTACAGCCGCGCCCTAGATACATTGAAATCTAATGAGGTAATAATCCGTATTTTTATATCATTTAAATATCGTACAGTTAAATCCTAAATTTTTGCATAATCACTAACGTTCTTGCAAATAAACTAGGTAAATTGGCTTCCTTTCAGGCCAAATCCTGTACGTGTGCACCCAATCACATTGTTCACGGGGCTTATTTATTCCCCTTCGTTCATAGAGCCCTATATGCCTGATCGGTTCATGCGCCAATTTGGATACGCGTAGTTGATCCCAGACAGAGTTTATGAGCCAAAGAACTGTAACAGAGGCCCTGAAATTCGTAAGTACTCTTATGTATACGAGACAGATTTCATGGCTTGCCAAATGTAGACGAGCAGGATATTAAAGGGGCTGCAGAAGGCTCAATGGGCCGATCAAGCGTGCCCTAAGTACCTCAACTACTTCCATGCACGATCACACGTTCGTGTTAGTCCGGACGACATGGAAGTGGAAGAGCCATCGGACCCTAGACAGCTACCAGCGGTTGCGGTAAGTACATGTGATTTATGTGTATTTATGTGTATTTATGTCCATTTATTATTTTTATGTCACTGTTTGTTTAAAAACCTCGAATTTTTCTTTCTACTGCAGCGTCTCCCGTACATTGCTAGTAGAATGTATCTAGCTCATCCCCGGATAAAGCATTCTGTACCCAACGAACTGCGGGAGAGGGCCATAGAGGAGGTGGCTAGACATTTGGAGGATTTGATACCCGCACTAGAATAAGTTGCGGGAACATCATGTGTGCTATGTTATTAACTCTTCATATTTAGTAATATTAAGCAAATTTTGTATCTTCTCCATTTCTACATTATTGTCATGTGGTATATATACTGTTTGATGCATGCGTTTGATCGTTCAATAATGTTACAATTACGTACAAATGAAACTTGCATATAAGTTACTTACATTGGCAAACTATTGGATATGAAATACATGTAAACTAACACTCAGTAGTGGATTTATTTACAAATTCACCCAATCGTTGATCCAAGTGAGTTTTTCAACTCTGCATTTGTCCTGAGGCCCTGTTTCTTCACGTCGGATAGATTAGGGGTAGCAAGACCTCCCCTGTCGTTAACAAAGCAATGAAATAATTTTGCCTTATAAGACCCATATTTATGAGACTGATCGGATCAATAGATACGCCGGCCCCCCGCCACTCAATCGGAAGAAAAGTATTACTCTGCGGGCCATATAATGTAACAACCCTCTGATACTTCATGGCGACAAGTAATCCACACAGATGAGAATCAAACCAAAATTTATCTAACGCCAGAACTACATAAAATTCTATCACTCCGCATACTAACTCGTAGTTAACTGGCCCAAGAACGTGGCGCCGAAGGGTAGATTGACCTTGCAGTTCTTCGTGCAGGTCTCTGCGCACTTGATGCCAATATTCCTCATCTGAATCCTATACTAAATAAGAAATTACTCTAAAACCACAATGTCCATCGGCCTTCACATTAACGTGCTCGATAATGCAGTTAAACACGAACTGCTTCAGAAATAGGGGCATGTCGAAAGGGCATTCAGAAGCGTGGGGCCTCACAACCCTTCTTCTCCTCTGTCCACCTATGGATCTCCGACCTGCGATTGCAACTCATATTAAATTTAGTATATCGACAGATAATTAATCATTATTATCTATACAGGAGGATTAATATATGCACCTCGTTGTAATGCATTCCTATTGGTATGCTCGTACCCTGATAGATCCCGTTGGGTTGGATTGTGTCTCGGGCGTCCCCTGTGTGGCCTACTTACCGGCTCAGCTAAATCAACAGTTTTCGGATGAAGAGTTGCATGCACGGCACCCATCACCCTGTATATGTCAGCGCTTGGACGAAGAATGGTCTCAACAAACATTTCATGCAGTCGCCCTTCGGCGCTTTGCCTTGCCTCCGCAGTTTTCGGAACATCATTATCTCCCAAGTGCAGCGTCTTCCAGAAGGGGTCCACATCGACAGGATCAATTGGACGATATGCTCGCACCAACTGTTGCATCTCACATACACATGGCAAGCCGCAACTTGTTCGGAGTTCACAACCACACAACGAACCATCTTCCCCGATGAGGCCAACTCTTTTTGTATATTCTTCTTCGACCATTGTAATAACAGCAAAAGACAGTCTATCATTCAGCCGACTATACAGTAAGTAGTCGCTCTTCCTGTATGTTTTACTGCGGGAAGATTCCATTGCAGTCCGAATTTTGTTAAAGTGCGCCTCTATCATAATATTAATCCCTTGAAAAAAACCTAAAAATGCCTTCCTATCAGTCCCAATTGCCTTTTTAACTGTGCATGTGCACTCTCGACCTTGAAAGCCAATTAACATTGAAAATCAAATTCTCACACAAAGCATTGTATAAAGTATCATAAAATTATACAACATAAACAAATATAAATTAAAGCTATAATGAACTTACATGTTCGTTGTGTGCCCTCCGTAATGCTTTATATATTTCGTCCAACAAGATACAAACTTGTCTGTGTGGGGATCCAACCATGTGTTTTTCAAGTATGGAATCAAATTTCTAAATTTAAATTTATTTCCATATCTAGTATCAATATATTCCACAGCTTCCGTGAACTGTTCATATGTCAATGCTTTCACCACTTGTCCCCAACGATATAGAAACACATCCGTTGTAGTTTTGTCGTTGCCAGCGCTACTACATGTTTCTTTACATCCATTTCAATGTGTCTCTTGCACAGTAATTGGGTAGCATGTGGGAATACTTTTTCCACAGCGTTCATTATGGCAATTTCCCGATCAGTGATGACTAGATGTGGGTATTTGTTGCCCTCGAATAAATTCCTCAATTGAGTCATGGCTCACAAATAGCTTGGGGTAGTCTCGTCTCTCATGAAAACGAAAGCAATATGACATATTGAGATGTGGGGACATGAGCCACTATCTGCAGAAGAGGCATGTCATACCTGTTTGTCTTGTACGTCGTATCCATAAACAAAACGTACGAAAACAAACCAAGTAGAGAAGGCGCATTCTTGTGTGTGAAGAAAAGATGCCTCACTGCATTACTATCATCATCAGCTCTGTGCGCATAGAAGTATTCGTGATCGTGCACAACTTTGAAGAAATACTGCATGTTAGTCATATCTCCCCTCGCCTCCCTTCTACCTTTTGCTGCTTCATTGTACACATGTCTTATGTTGCTGACATTTTGCAGATCATCTGCTTGCAACTGGGACAATATATGCTTCGGCCTGATATTAATACTTGACATTTCTGCAACCTTCTTCTTCTCCGCTTCTGTTAGCCGTGAGTGCGATGAATGCCAATTTTGAACTTGCTGTAATTAATGATTGTGATTACCATTTTTTATCTCTAACTTGCTGTAGCTTTGACCCATGCAACCAAATCTTCCTTACTTCTAAACTCTTCGTCCGTTTGAAATACCTCTATGTGGTCAGAAAATATGTCATTCATCTCCAAACGGATATCCTGTTAATACAAAACGATGGGTAAGCATACTGAAACCCAAAATTTAGCGGGAACCAGTACATTTTTGAATAATCTCAGCTACGAGAGGTGAGAATGTGACAAAATTTTACATAACACAGGGGGGATATTTCGTAAATCTCCTTCCCTGCGGGATATCGAGACCTTTTGGCTGAGAAATCGAAAAAATTACCGCCCACCACCGTAAAAAAACCACGCAACCGGAGGTTTTTCAGGCAGACGACTGGACCGGAAATACCGCCGGAATCCGGCGGTCTGTCGCCGGAAAAACTCTTCCGCCGGATTCCGGCGGTAGTTGCTTGAAAAATACTGCCGGCATCCTGCTGTATTTTTCCAGTAACTACCGCCGGAAACCGACGGTCTTCCGCACCACACTACCGCCTTGGCGGCTTTTCCGGTAAAAGACCGTCGGAAGCCCGCGGAACTTCTGGGCGGAATAGTGCCGGCCAGTGGCGGTGGCCGGCTTAAAAATGCCGCTGCCCCTCGCTCGGTGTTTCGCCTGCGACTACCGCCGGTGGCAGGCGGTATTCCCGGCGAGAGGCCGGCGGTCCTCCTGGGTTTTTATACCAGGCCCCCCCGCGCTGTGTTTCGCCGGCTACTAACGCCGGTCACCGGCGGTATTTTCGGCCAGAATACCGCCGGTAACCAGCGGTCCTCCTGGGTAAAAATACCGCCCTTCGCCGGGCGGTATTTTCCCTCCCACTACCACCGGTTTTCGATGGTACTACCACTGGCGGTTTTCCGGTCGAAATCCTGGCGTGGATACAGTCTCCTCGCCTGGATTTTACATTTTAGGCCAAAACCGCCCGGATAATCGCAGATCCGGGTCTAAATCAAAGATCAGACATATATTTTTTATTAAGGAAAAATAAATTTCACGTAAAAAATTATATACAGTTATTACATACCGTGTAATATGGATCGTTCTCTTGTCTGTCGGTCATATTTGAATACACGTGTTAATAAAAAATGAATTACTGACGGGGAATAGTGAAAATAGGCAAACAATAGCATACAGCTTATGGTATGCAAGTCGGATTTTTATAGAGTTATTTAACTTGAAATTTTTTTTTTAAGTCTTAAGGGTATTTTAGGAATTTCACATAGAAATGTTACTGCGAATAGTAAAATCGTCACTGCGAATAACAAATCCGTTTAAATTTAACCTTTCTTAGGTTCCTTTTTTGTGTCTCCTTTGGTTTAATTTCTTCAATGACACTTATCTTTTGAAATTAAAGCTATCTTTGCATCATTTTCCGGCATCTTTATTGCAAACTTACAAAGTATCTTTTGTATGTCGCTTTTCTTGTTTTAGGCAAATAGATTGTAAAATGAGTGAACTTCTCCTTAAAGCTTTTACCTTTCTTACTCTATTTTATTTTCATCCTTTAGTAAAATGAGTGAAATGCTTATTCTCATGAGTTGAATTGTATGATATTCTAACTCGTATAATAATATTCAATAGCATAAAAAACAAAAGTCTATCTGGGAGTGACTACTATGTCATACATTATATGTACCACATCGCAATGAAATCCGAGACATTAGCACTCGAAAATGTATTTGATTTTGATTTCACATAACTTATTTGATTGTATTTCATTTTGCTACTCAATTACATTTGAATTTATACTCTGTTGCAGTACTTCAAGATCGACCGCACTCCATTAAGCACTGTGGATATAAATGCTATGAGAAAAATATGTGCTAGTTATATTGTGGAGCATTAACCGTATTTGATGGTTGTTTTGATAGTAATGAAACTTGTTGATATTATAGTTGTATGAATTTTTTTGGATATGCCCTTGTAATATAATAGCGATTTCTATTTCTATCTTGACGATATTTTGTATATTAATTTTAAACTTTTAGAAGCAGGTTTTGCTTTAAACCATAGAAATTCCTCACTTTCTACCGCGGTTTGGGTGCGAATGTCTTGTACTTTCTATGGCGGTTTAGTTAGAAACCGCCATAGAAAGTCTGTAAACTTTCTACGGCTGCCGGATAGATGGCGGTTCAAAATGGAAGAAAATCGCAGTTAAATGTGCTTAAAAACTGTCATTGAAAGCCCTTTTTGTAATAGTGTACCTGAATGTGGTTTTACTAGAAATAGTTGATTTCTGGCAAACCCTAATTGCATTAATTAATAGTGGCTATGAAAAGTGGAAGCAACTAATTCCATTAATATCATGGTTTTATTTTTGGCCAAAGATAGGGAAAACGATGAGGGAAATTTTATATTATTAATTGTTCTCACATAACTCACGTGGATTAATATATGACACATGTGTGAAAAGTTCCTAAATGGAAAGTATGTAATTAATCTGATTTAATTAATATATATCTTTTTTTATATATAAAATTAAGTAATATTAATTCCTACAATTTTTTTTCATACAGAATAAGTAGTGTCAAATTAATTATTATTATTATTATTTTTTGCATATTGCATGGCTCAATTGTGCAATTTCTCATCTAATTTTTTTTTTTATTGAATTTTTGTTTTCATGTTTGTAGTTTTGGTGGAAAAGATACTAAGAATTCAACCAAAGATTGCAAAGTTGTTCTTGCTGGTTAGACCTACCAATTCCAAAACCAGCAGAGAGAGGTCGTACCAAGAGGTGAGAAATGCACTTTACAATTTTTATACTCCATTAATTTCATTAGAAGAGTTTAGTTTCACAAATGTACAATGCTACTGAGGATGTCAATGACGACACATAAAATAGTTAATTTGACACTACTTATTCTACTCATGTCCACACTTTTTATGTCCTTACTTTTTAACTGGAGGTTGGTTACGGAAGAAACATAATTATATGAGCAAGGGTTAAGAACTTAAGAATAGGAAAGCGGACTATTTTGTTAAAACAGAAAATGTTTACCAAATTTCACTCTTCTAATGTAACGGAAAAAAATATCAAAATTAATGGTATCATTCCTTTTCAATTACATTTTTTAAAAAAATTTATTTTCTTTCAATAAAAACAATTTGTGTTTGCTTTCCTTGATTTGTTGGCTCAAACAAATTTCAATCTTTCTTTTTTTCTTTTTTCCTTCTAAATTTGAATACCTAATTAATTAGATAATAGAGACAGAGCTATTCAAAGTTGTGAAAGAGAAGTATGGGGAAAGATTTAATTCCCTAATATCAGAGAAAGTGGTTTGTGTTTCCGGTGATATTTCTTGTGAGAATTTGGGAATAATTGAAGACTCCCAAATAATGAATCAAATGTGTGGATCAGTGGACATAATCGTCAATTTGGCTGCCACCACCAAATTTGACGAAAGGTAATTAGCAATTAATTACTTAAATTAATAAGATGTTGATAATTTTATAGAATACTAATTAAATTAACGGAGAAAAATTAGCTAATTAATATGCATTAATTTTGTAGGTACGATGTAGCAATGGGGATTAACGTTGTGGGAAGTCTACATTTGTTGAATTTTGCCAAAAAATGTGTCCACCTCAAACTTCTTCTCCATGTATCCACAGGTTATATTATATGCTTAACATTTTTCATCTCCTTAATTATCAAACTATTTCATCTGTCTTTTACTTTCTTAAAAAAAAAAAAAAAATCAAAAATTATATTTTTTTGGTTCCATTAGAAGGGTCAAATTTGGAGAATGTAAAACTTTTTATGGGATGCTAAGCACAACATCTAAAACAAGTAATTTATCAATATTTCTTTAACTAATGTCCTTCATTTGCAAAGGTAGATTAATTGTGATCCAGTTATAATATTATTAGTAAGGGTATGAGAAGTAAATTAATCAAAACTTGACTCTTATAATGACAAAAAATATTTTCAAACTCGACTCTTCTAATGAAATAGACAGAGTAATAAAAAGGGACTTTCGTTTTAATGGTTTTACTTTTCTTACTCTTACTAATAAGGTGTGCATTAAAGAAATCGATTATGCAGCTTATAATTATTTTATTGGAATCGAAAGGAGAGCAATATAAGGGGAATCCGGGTTAAGTACCGCTTTTACCCACTTAGCCCATCAACTTATATTTGTTACTCCCTCCGTCCCATTCAAAGAGTACTGTTTGTAATACTGAAACATGGCTCTTTGAATGGGACAGATGGAGTATAATTTAACACCCTAATGTTTGAATTAAATACTATGTCTTCCCTCCAATTTTGGTATGTCGCTTAATTTAAACCATCAATTCTCATTTGTTTCAATTTAACACGTAAATTTTTTTTTAAAAGTATTTCGACGTTAGTATCAGCATATTTATTTAGTAAGAAACAAATAATTAAATATTTTGATTTAAGCATTGCAATCTAGATTTTAATGAGTTCAACATTTTAATGTAACATTTATATTTAATCATTAAATTTTATCAGTTATCTAAAGAGTATCATAATTTTTGTCCTCTCAAAGTATGTGTGCCTCAAAATTCAAAAACATGCATTATAGCTTATATATATATATATATATATAGAGCTTATGTATGCGGGGAAAAGAAATGACTCATACTAGAAAAGCCTTTTGTCATGGGAGAAAAACTTGGCGGTGGAACGGCGTCGTCTTATTTAGACATTGAATTGGAGACGAAACTTGCTCATGACAAATTAAGACTGCTAGAGGATGACAACACAAGTGCAAAAGAATTAAGATCAGCCATGAAGGCTTTCGGACTTCAAAGGTTAGTTTTTTTTCTTTTTCTTTTTCTTTTTTTTTAAAAAAGGTGAAAATTCACTTCTTTTTTTTTTTTTTTTTTTTTTGCCCCATTTTACTTAATTGGCTAAAATAATTTGCTGCGTGTGAGGAAAATGAACAGGGCAAAGGAACATGGGTGGCCAAATACATATGTTTTTACGAAGGCAATGGGAGAGATGATTTTAGAGCAGTTTAAGGAAGAAGTAAACGTGGTTATCATACGTCCAACGATTATCTCCAGTACTTAATTTCAAAGAACCCTTTCCTGGTTGGATTGAAGGGGTTAGGTTAGTTTCGATTTATTCTATATAATGTTATACTTATAGAACCAAAATCCCAATTGTGCAATGTTAGTTTCGATTTGTTCTATATAAGGTTAGTTTCATTAGAAAAATCCCAATTGAAAAATGTGCAATGTTTTTTGATTGACTACAGCCTCAAATGTACTTTTTAAAAGGGGGCTAGTTATGAACCACACATGATGAAATGAGTAAGAATATGAATTTCTTCTCTTTTTTTTTTTAGACACTACTCGTTTAATAGAACCAAAATAGTACTCTCTCTGTTCTATTAGAAGGGTCTAGTTTCAAGCGTGTACAACTTATTATGAATTTCAAGGTATAATATATAAATTAACTAATTTGCCACCACTTATTCCATTAATATCCTTACACTTTAAGTGTAAACATTAAGAACCACACATTATTATATTAGTAAGGGTATGAGGAATAAAAAAAAACTTGAAAGTAGACTCTTCTATTGGAACAAAAAATATTTCTCAAGCTAGACCCTTCTAATGGAACAGAGGGAGTAATATTGTTTGCGTAGAATTACAAATTTTATATATTTTATTTGTTCTATTAAAAGTGTTCAATATTACAATTTTTATGAAAAGACTAATTTTTTTAATTCCTCAAATAATTTTTTTTTAATTTATATAAATTATATATAAAATATATTTTTAATATTTCATAACCATGTGTATCCCACGTGAACCCAAATAAGTTGCACACTTTTCTCTAAAATAGTAGATCTATCTGATTAATAACAAAAAAAAAAAAAATACATGCTTATATATATACAAATATTTGTGGAAACCCAGACATTGTTTCCCAGCTGAGTAAACAAAGGTCCAATGAAGCACTCTCTTACCTTAGAAAAGCAAGCAAATGTACCGTTAAAAATGGTGAAAATACAAAGTACAAGTCAAAACATCCAGATTTCCCAGAAATTTGAAAATTATGGACATGTCTGAAAACGTGATCTAAATCATGATTTATATTCATTTTTATTTTATAAAAAAATTTCATCATTTTTAACACATCTTTTTATATTTTTAATATATTATTTTACATTTTCAATGTACATTTTTGTATTTTTAATATAATTTTAATATTTTAAAATACAAAATAAGATCTAAATCATAACTTGGATCACATTTTCAAGCAGGACCATATGATGTTCTCTGATCACATAAGTGCTACTTGATATCTCAAAAACTTAAATAAAAATATTATTAAAAAAAGTTAAAAGAAAGTGTTGTTTGACAGTCCAACATAAACTAGACCTTTTATTTTACTTTCTCTTCCCACTTTTGCTTGGCCTTTTCTTTTTGGGCGTTTTGAAAACGATTTTGAAAACAAGTTTTGAAAAATAGTTTTATAATATAAAAAATGTATTAAAAATGTAAAAAGTAGATGCTAAATAGTAAAAAGTTGTATTAGAAATGATGAAATATGATTAAAATATATTAAATTTACTGTTGAAACCAAAACTGTTTTCAAAACGAAACAAAAAGAACAGGCCCTTTATATATTTTCTCCGTTCTATTAGAAACTTTCACTATAAAATGTATTTTTAGTTATAATAAAAGAGTCTATTTTTAAACTTTTTGTTCCTTATATTATACCTCTTATTAATATAATTATGTGAAGTTCACAATTAATTCATATTTAATAAGTAAGGATATAAATAGAATAAAAAATGTCAAATTAATTATTTTATATGTTGTACTTTAATATTCATACTAAATTATACATTAATTAAAATGAACTTTTCAAATAGAACGAAGGAGGAGAAGGAGAAATTATCATTGACATATGTTTTCTTTTGAATGACAGAACTGTCAACAGCCTTGATATTCGTTATGGTAAAGGAAAACTGAAATTCTTTGTCGGGGATCCAAACACAATTCTAGACATTGTAAGTGATGATGATGATGATGACTCAAGTTCAATTATTGATCTCTTTGCAAACGCTTAGCTTCGTATGATGCCTTTTGAACAGTGTTTTGAAAGGTGTTTTATATTTTAAAATTATTAAAATTATATTAGAAATATAAAAAGATGTTTTGGAAATGTAAAAAGGTGTTTGGAAAATGTAAAAATGTGTATTGAGATTGATGAGAGATTATTATAAAATGAAAATGAGAGTAAACACAAAAATGAATAGTTTCGTTTTTGGTTTATGATATTATTGTGTACAATTGTGGATATAAATCAAGCAAAATAAATCATAAAATTCCAAGGGCTCAATATTTTTTCGGGGTTAATTATGTTTATTGAGATTTGGAAAAATTACTAATAGCACTCAAAAGTCTTTTTTTGCATATTACAAATGCACATAGGAAGTTTGTTCACCTTTCTCACTGACATTGACCAATATATATATATATATATATTATGATAATATATACAAAAATGTTAGGGGGCATTAGTTATTTTTCCAAAGGTTAAATAACTGTTTTGTTGCATAATTATTATTATTTTTGGTTTATTAACTTTAAAAAATTTCGTTTTTGTTCCCCAACTTCAAGAATTGGTTTTGAAATGGTCTTAAACTCAAAATTTCGACGACATATAAGCTATTTTCGATCAACACGTAAATTTTCACACATAATTATTGGCAACAAATGAAAAAAGAAATGAATAAATCACTTTGTTTACCTCTTTGTCTAAAACATTGCACATACTAGTCTAAATAGCTCATATTTTGCCAACATTTGATTTTGGAAAAATTAATTTTGTAGCTGTTTTTGAAACGGAAAGACGAAAATGTAACTTTTTCACCTTGTTGGACTAAAGAGATATAACGACCCAAGTTAAAATACTAGTATTGATGTTATTAACCTTTTCCAAACTTCTGAGAAGCCCAACGCATATAATTTACCTTATTTTTTAAAAGTAATTTTATATGTTTCATACAGATACCAGGTGATATGGTGGCGAATTGCATTTTAAACGTAATTTCATATGTTTCATACAGATACCAGACGATATAGTGGTGAATTGCATTTTAAACGTAATTTCATATGTTTCATACAGATACCAGACGATATGGTGGTGAATTGCATGTTGGTATCCATAGTGACTCAAGCAAATAACTACTCTTGGATTAATCATCACATTTATCATATTGGCTCATCCCACAAAAATCTTCTCAAAATGGTTGATGCTAATGACCTCTTCTATTCATATTTCAAGAAGAATCCTTGGATAAATGATGGTGGGAAGCCTGTTAGAGTGAAAAGAGGGGTAATGTTGAGCAACAAACATGCCTTCCACAAACTTATTGCCTTCCACTACTGGCCACTCCAAAAGGTTAGTCTTTAGACTTCGTTCATCAATAATTTAGAGAAAAATCCTTCCCCGGTCTCACTCAAAAAGTCTATTTTGAAATGTATACAACTTATTATGGGTTGTTAGGTACAACATCACCTAAAATAAGTAATTTAGCCTAATATTTTTCACTTATATCATTAGGCTAGTGTTATTACCAGAGTAGTTTTTAGCATATAGAGCAAAAATATTGTATTGTTCCTGATGTGACGCAATCTGTCCGGTGCTGGATGCTCCGTTTGGCCCAATGGATGTCTCGAAGGTTCAGGCCCAAAGTGGAGATCCTCGGAAGAAGCAAGCAGCGACAGGGATCGGTTTTGGGCTCCTTTTGCTCGGATCTGCGCGGACGTGAAGGTATGGCTCGGGTTGACCTCAAGGAATGCTCCGTTACCGGAAATAAGTAGCAAAATGAGCAGGGGTATCCCCCTAGTGTAACTCCGACGATCAAGTCAGTAAGGATGGAGAAGATAAACTGTATTCACTGAGAGCCTTAATGTAAAATAGATTGCGTACCGTCCTAACCCTTATGACTTAGTATTTATATCAAGACTTTGACATGTCCGTTGCACTATGATCATCAGCACTTCCAACTGCTCTCCCTCTTTTTACGATGACTTATCCACTCTTCTCATCATGGCTTGACTTTTGGCTTCTTTCACATCATCCTTCTGAGCAATTTCTGCATGTATTCAAAATATATCCCTGATCCTATAATGATTTCTACCTATTGTGTCAGTGTCATCATTTATTCCGACCTAACTTCCCTGAACTCGGTTTTTATGGCGTTAATAAGAAAAATCCCGTAGGACCGACCTAAGCTAGCAACCGACCTAAGCGTGTTTCTTTGGCTCGGTTTCTATAGAGTTTTTCCGACCTAAACTTGGGCTTGAGCCTCTTATGTGTCTTTTCTTTCTTACTGTTTGTGTATTCCTTCTTTGATTGGACCAGACCTAATGAAGACTTAGTTTTATGCACACCAGTTCCTAAATTACCCATATTATAAGTCTTCTCCTCTAAATTTTTTTTTTCCCTTTCTTCTTATCCTTCCCGTTTTTTCCCCCCTCATCCGTGGCGAATTCTTTTCCCCAGTCTCACTCTGTATCTCCATTACTTTAAATTCTCAAACAATAATTATACAAAAGAATTTTTCTTATTCATTAGTTCAAAAGAAATTATTGGATTGTTGGAGAGTTTTGCGATTTAAATCATATTGGGTTGCTCAAGGGACTGTTGTGAAGTCCCATTTATTTCCTACAGAGTTGAGGCCTATAAGATATAGCTTTGCCACCGCTAACCAGTGCATGGTTCATGTTAGATGTCTTGTTGCAGGTGTGAGTTCGATAGCAGCAATTTGAAAGAAAGAAAAAAAATAAAACTCTGGGACTAAATGTAGCTCTGTTACACAATCCACCCCAACGCTCGTCTGCATTTTTAGAGTAGTGATTCTGAGACTCGTTCATAACCGATTTTACATCTTTTAAATGTGACAGATAACAAATGCATAATGGTTTTCAAAGAAATTGCAGCCAACCTTAGTTCAAACTTTAAGAAATTTGGGAAGTTCTCAAAAACTTTGATAAACTTTTGTATAAACAGCAAAGTTCACCTAGAGGTTTTTAGTTCCAGTGATCTCAGCACCACCCCAAATCTTCTGAGAGAGACCAAAATTTGAATTTCATGAGGCTTGCTGAATGGGGAGTACATGTAGGTGCTGACCGAGAGTGAGGAGAACATTTTGGTGCTGACCTAAGATTAGAAATCAAGAGAGGAGCCCATGTACATACCATTGATAATACTCTCAAGATTCATGCTTCCGGCAACTGATTTATCTTATTCTACGGATATAGGGAGAGAAATTTGGAACTTCTGAATAGATTTGAGAGAGATACAGAGTGAAATTAAAGAAGAATAAACTGGAAAAGATAAGGAAAAAAATTGAAAGCAAAGGAGAAGACTTATCACCAAATAAGGGTACTTTAGGAACAATACAATATTTTTACTCTGTATATTAAAAAGTGTTCTTATTTTTTGAAAGTGGGACGGAGGGAGTAGAATACAAATATAAATATTCTTAATCATATATATATATATATACTGCCAATTATTTCTTATAATTAATTGAAGAATATGCATATAACTGAAGATTTTTAAAAGTTAATAATGGAGAAACACACCCTGAGAATCTGATTGTACCCTTTGCGAAATTTGACAATACCTTCTAGATTTCGAATATACCTTGTTAATATGGGACAATGACCCCAAAAACTCTTTAACGCTCTAGTTAATAAGAGATAGAATTTGTATGTATAAGTTTCCTCATGATGAATCGCATACCTTTAATTAGACCCTAAACATTTATATTTATAGCTTGTCAATCTCTCCTGTCCGTGGTCCTTAGTCAATACTACTTATCAAATTCCTTGTTATCCTACTCTATACTTCATCGCCTTACAAACAATTTAACACTGTATGATTGAGAGAGTGAAATAACTGAGTAACGTACTAATGTAACACTGTATGATTTGAGTTACTTAATTGACATTTATAATTAATTTTTTTTATTTTGTGCTTAATTTCTTATTCACAAAGTAATTAAAATGTATTATGCTACCTTTAACTAGGTACTGCTGATTGTGAACTTAATGTCATTCAACCATTTTGAATCCAAATACAGGAACGTCGATCAAACGACAGATCAACTCAGCCACATATATGGCCAAACTCTACACTTCCTATGTGTTCTTTCAGGGAATGTAAGTACCAATATAAATTATTACTCTCTTCGTTTTATGAAAAGAATCTAGTAGCACTATTGTATGCGAGTATATGAGTCATCTTAACAAGCTTGCAACAATATTCCCTTTTTTTTTTTTTTTCCTTTTCTCTTTCAAATAGATTTGACAATAGCAATACCGAAAAGTTACGTGCTGCAATGGGGGCCAAAAAAAAATGGTACCAAAATATTTGAGTTCGACCAAGCAAGCATCAACTGGAAAAATTATTTCATGAACACTCATTTTCCCGGAACCGTCAAGTAAGTTCTAGACGCATGTTGATGGTGTGAAGATTCCGGTCGTCTTCAAAAGAGTGAAGAGATCGGAGATAAGTTCGAGATTTGTTTCCTTCCCGAGTTCACACTCTGATGATCAAGTCAGTTGAGATCCGCAGAATCCAACAACATAGAATAATGTTTATGTTTTAGTGTGTGTGTGTGATTTTGCACTTAAGCATTTTATTAATAAAGGGGTGAAATGAAACTATAACTTTATTTGTAGTTGTTCAACTTGTTCTACAGTTGTATATATCTATTCCATTTTGAGGAATACTAAATAAAGTTACAATAAGGCTATGTTCGTTTGCATTCTTTTTCAGGAAAATCATCATTTTTGAGAACAAAAATTCTACATAAATAAATACCTTTAAATTTTACAAAATTCAAATTTTAAATTATTTTAAAAAATTTAAATTTCTCTTTACTCACATTTTTTTAAAATTTACACTTTAAATCTTTACTCACATTTTTTTCAAAAAAATAATACAACCATTACACTTTTTTCCCTCTCTCATACACAATTTCGCAGAAAAGATTTTCTTCCAATTTTTTTTTCCCCCAAACCAACCAATTTCCACTAAAAGAAGAAAGCGTGAGTCTGTGATTTTTTCCAAGAATCACCAAAAGCCTTTGCGTACTCATCTTAAAACCTGAAAACTACATCTTAACATCATCCATTAAATAATTCCTAAAAATGAACCCTCGCCTTAGTGCGAGTAAATGTTGCATAACAGAAAATCTTTGTTTATTTTAATTTTATTGAAGAAAAATTATCATTTTTTCTTCTAAAATTTTACATAAAAAAAATCTTATTTTTTACTCAATTCAAAATTCAAATTTTAAAATTTTCTCTAAATCTCTACTTAAATAAATTCGAAAAAAACATAATTATTACACTTTTTCTTCTCTTCTCTATTCAAATTTCGAAAACAAATTTCCTCTATACAAATATTTATTTTCTAAAACTAAAATTTCTCAAATGAATCACCAAAAGAACGGAGTCTAAGAATCTTTCTTGATCAAAATGAGAAATTTTGTTTTAACAAAATTTATTTAAAAAATTTGTGTAAAAAATAGAATAAAAAATAACAGTCGTCAGTCACATCACTATGGTTTCCTTAAGATAGTGCAATTTGGACATTTTGACTCTACTCACGTCCGCTCCATCCATCCACTTAAACACTTTTCCGTTGATGTTATTATTATATCATTTTCTAATAAAATATTAAACAAACAAAAAAAAAAAAAAAGGGAAAAAACAGAAGAACTATACGAATTTCAGTTCAGGGAGCGTGTGGGGATTCTGAAACTGAATTCGACGGAGATGGAAACTGGTTCCGGCAGCGGCGATTCTCGATTTCAGCAGCGACTTTATACTGAAGCTTCGCAGATCTGAAGTGTGCTTCCTATTTTGTCACTGCTTTTGCTGCACATTACTGTCGGCGGCTAAACCCTAACTTCCAGTATCTCAGTAGCTGCTCACAGTCGGCTGCCATGGACATTTAGCTTGGTAACTTTCTTCACATTCTCACAGATTATTTGAAATCGAAGAATCTGCATTTTTTCAGCTATTATTATTATTATTATTATTTCATTTTACAGTAGGAGGAGATATGAAAGCAGCCGAATTGTCCATGGTTTCTTTGGTTTTTGGTTCAGCTGATCGAATCAAGCCGCCAGGTAAATTATTTTGGCCTACTACTACTACTGGTGATCTGTGTTTACTCTCCTTCCTTTTTACCTCGAATTACTCTGTTTTATTATGCCATTCAAATGTTTGATATGTGCAATGAGTCGGTTTGCTGTTTTGTTTAAATTTGGGGAAAAACTTCGCTGTGCATGACTTGAATATGAGAGGACACTTCTGTTCGTTATAATTTACTGGTAGTATTATTAGATCACAGGTTGATATTTTAAAAAAAAAAAATTTTGGGGGGGTAATGTGGAGCAATTGCTAGCTTGCTTACATTAATCTCTAGTTGCATCCAATCTCCAGTAGCCGGACTTGGGGTTTACCATTCTATTTGGGAGCTGCTGTTTGAGATGCCTGTTGTTTTCTATATTACTTTCTCAAATTAGTTGAGAATATCGGTCGGTCAGCGTGATTTTAGTGTACAACTATTACATTATTCCAAATGAGAGCTGATAGTTTGGCATTCCATGTCGAAGGGCTAAAACCAGATAGAAACGTGAAATTTGACTATGTTTAGAACTTGGAGGTGTTGTCTGACATCTTATCCATGTTTCTGGAGCTCTTTGGAGCTTTGCACTTCCATCTATGATCTATGGTGCCTTCCTCTTTGAGATGGTTTTCCTTGGTGAAAATGAATTCCAAAGCGATTATGGATTAACAGCGTCTTCTCTTCTGTTTTGTTAGTTGTATTTTTTAAGAACTATATGATGTAATCAGCTGCTGTATCTGTTGCTATATGATCTGCAGGGCCACCCAAAGAGTTGCACTGGCTGACTCTCAGATGGTTGCTTATTTTGCTTTACATCTCATGTGTGGCTGATGCTAGTTTACGTGTGCAAACTCTACCTCCAGCTGCTGTGCCTTTGACTCCGCCTCCCATTCCTGTGCTGCCCCTACGAGTCAGCCTGCCATTGTTCCACAGATCACACCATAAAGAAGTATCACCCTTTGTTGATCCAAGGCTTGGGCTAGAACCAGTTCAGTCGCCTCATTATGATCCATTTTTAACTTCTCACCATCCTCCTTCTAGCTCAAGTTTGTCTAAACCATCAATGAAGAAGCACGGATTGGTCTCTCCTAGTGTTGGTCTTGCTCCTCCTCGCCTTGCAGAGATTGCTCCAGTACAATCGGGTCCCAGCACTTTACCAGCTGGTCTAGCTCAGCCACCACTTTCTCCTCACACCTCCAGTATGATTTGTTTTCCCTTATGACTATGAATCCTTCAAAGATATTGTACTTCATATTCGTTTTTAATCTGAATGAAATTGATGTGGGCAATTTCACTTATTATTTTATCAGTTACCAGCCCTTTAGTAGTAGTAATATTTGTTCCCCCACAACTCTTTCCTTCCTATTTTTTTATGTGCGTTGTTTCTCTGAATTTCAGATTGTTGTGGACCAGATACGGTGTTAAAACGTAGTACTCAGGGTTGCCATTGCGTCTTTCCAATTAAGCTTGACCTTCTCCTCTTGAATGTCTCATCTAACCCAAATTGGAATCTGTTTTTAGAAGAATTTGCATCTCAATTAGGCTTACAAGGTTCTCAGATCGAGCTTATTAACTTTTACATGCTTGGTTTATCAAGACTTAACATATCAATGGACATAACTCCACATAAGGGCCTTGGCTTCTCTGCCAGCGAGGCTGCTCAAATAAACTCTTCACTGTCTTTGCATAGGGTCCGTCTAGACCCTGCATTGGTGGGTGACTACCAACTTCTGAATCTGACCTGGTTTAAGCCTTTGGCACCAGCTCCAGGTAATCCTGGGTTGTGTTCTTCTTTTAGCACTTCTGCTATTAGTTCGCTTGTTGACAAATTTTTCTAAGTGAAAATTTTGGCTTGTATATAGCTCCTCTTTCTGCAGTGCCACCAGTGGAAGGATCTGCAAAATTGCCTTCAAATTCTGCTTTGGTTGCCCCTTCAAGCAAGGGAAACCAATCAGGCTTAATTCTTATACTTGGAATTGGTGCTGGAATCCTAATAATTGGTATTATTTCCTTGCTTATAATTTGTAAGTGTGCATCTCATGGTGGGAAGAAGAGAACATCTATCAAGGAACCTGGTATGCACCTAGGAATCCTTTTGAGTTGGTATATCTTGCTCTTTCTAATTGCATGTGTCATTCCATTTCTTAAAAAAGTATTTCATTGTCTTATTACAGAAAAAATGAGATCTGTTGATGCAGCTCCCTCTGCTGGATCTCTTCCCCATCCTCACCCAACTAGTACGAGGTTTCTGACATATGAAGAACTTAAGGTAGCTACAAACAACTTCGAAAATGCTAGCATACTTGGAGAGGGTGGTTTTGGTCGTGTTTTCAAGGGTATACTTCGTGATGGAACGGCTGTAGCTATTAAGAGGCTTACTAATGGAGGCCAGCAAGGTGATAAAGAATTTTTGGTTGAGGTTGAAATGCTAAGCAGGCTTCATCATCGGAATCTGGTGAAGCTCGTTGGTTATTATAGCAGTCGGGATTCTTCACAAAATCTTCTTTGCTATGAGCTTGTCCCAAACGGAAGTTTAGAATCCTGGCTACATGGTAACTCTTTTGAAAGCTTTGTCAATGAGACAATTAATTGCGCTCATTAGTAACTAGAACAAGACAAAGGGTGGGACCTGGGGATAAATGTGCAAGTTGGCTCATTGCAACTGCAAAAGTTATTTGTTAACTTAATTTTGGCAGTCCGTTATTAATAGTGTCCCTGATCTACTGCAGGCCCCTTGGGCGTGAACTGCCCACTTGATTGGGATACTAGGATGAAGATTGCCCTTGATGCTGCACGAGGACTGGCTTATCTGCATGAGGATTCCCAGCCTTGTGTCATCCACAGAGACTTCAAGGCATCCAATATATTGCTTGAGAACAACTTTCATGCTAAAGTTGCTGATTTTGGTCTTGCAAAGCAGGCTCCAGAAGGCAGGGCGAATTTTTTGTCCACTCGTGTTATGGGAACTTTTGGGTCAGTCTCCATTCTTGTTTATCAAGATAATCTGAAATTCTATTGGCACTGAAATTGAATCATTTATAGGTACGTAGCCCCAGAGTATGCTATGACGGGCCACCTATTGGTCAAGAGTGATGTGTACAGCTATGGAGTGGTGCTCCTTGAGCTGTTGACTGGAAGGAAGCCTGTAGATATGTCACAACCATCTGGACAGGAGAACCTTGTTACATGGGTTGGTTATATTATCTTTCTATTATCTTACTTATTATATCTCTTTCACCCTTTGAATGATCGACATTGTTATCTACTAAACTAATAATACTTGTCAAGTTTTTAAAGTAGGTTTCTCTCTGGTTTCAGGCCCGTCCAATTCTAAGAGATAAGGATCGGTTGGAAGAGCTTGCTGACCCAATGCTTCAGGGCAAGTATCCAGTTGAAGACTTTGTACGGGTCTGCACAATCGCGGCAGCTTGTGTTGCCCCGGAGGCGAGCCAACGACCTACCATGGGTGAGGTGGTTCAGTCACTGAAAATGGTGCAACGCGTAGCAGAGTATCAGGATCCTGCTTTAGCTACCAACGTCCGGCCGAACCTTAGGCAGTCATCCACGACCCTGGAGTCAGATGGTACGTCGTCAATCTTCTCCTCTGGTCCTTACTCCGGTCTGAGTGGATATGATAACGAGAACATCTCTCGGACAGCTGTGTTTTCCGAAGATCTTCACGAAGGACGGTGAATATTTAATTTCGTTACAGTAGAAGGTATATACCGTGTTCAAAGATTTTGCTTTGACATCTTTGGTGGTGTAGCTGTAGCTGTAGCTGTTTTTGGTTGGTTTTTAGGTCCCTGGGTTTCATCTTTTTGTAGAGAAGCATTACCAGTTTTCCCCCTGGCCGTGGTTTGGTCATTCTCTGCATGTTGGGATTGGATGGAAAAAGGGGTGTAAATATTATTGACGCCTGTTGTACTCTCTATTCTCTGAATTGGTGATTGATTGTGTAGTTTCCACTTCCTTCAAATCCCCTTTATGTTTCGGTCTCTTTTGTTTTGAATTTGACATTTTTGCGGTAAAAAAATTTGGCAATTTTGTTCCCTTTTACAGGTGGAGGTTTTCAAATCATTTTGGGCACTATGTGTAAAATTTAAAAAGCTATTGTCGTTTATTTTTTTGTTGTTTTTTTTGAAGCAAAAAGCTATTGTCTTAATTTAACTATGAAAACTTATATATAATTAAAATTGAGATGCATAAAGTGTAATTCCGACACATTTTTTTTTTTAATAGAAAATAGGATATTATAAGTTTAACATTAGATTTTGTGAAGAATAATAAGTTTTAATAACTAAAATTGGATCTAAGTATTTTATAATATTTTACAATTATTCAAATGACTTGAAAACCTCGTATTGCATGTTAAAATGATCAAAATTGCCAAATTTTCAAACGGGCAAAAGTGTCAACCTCAACATAAAAAGGACCAAAAGAATTATGAGACCCATAGGAATCAAAAGTGCCATTTTTCAAGGGGAAAATTGCACTTTTGGTCTCTTTTATTTACCATCGTTACACTTTTTGTCTATCTTCTATATAAACTCGCATTTTTTGTCCTTCTTTCACATTTTTGCATTTTTGGTCCCTCTTCGGGTCAGAGTGAAATTTTTAAAAAATTGTGACCCTTCGTTAGTAAATTGTGAATAATTAAATCTTTAAATAGTATGAAAATAGTCACCCACACTTGTTTTTCATATGGAAACATTGACTCTTCTTAGGGGAATTTAATTGGACCCTTCTTTGTAAATTACGAAAACTAAAGCCTTTAAAAGTTTGAGTAATTATTATTTGGCCTAAAAAATTTATAACTTTTTCAAAACCGTCTAAATTACTGTTGACTTCATAGGTAAACCGGTAAGAGGGGCCAAAAATGCCAAAATGTGAAAAAAAGAGGGACAAAAAATACGAGTTTACATAGAAGATGGACCAAAAATATAATGAGGATAAAGAAAATGGACAAAAAGTGCAATTTTTCATGGCCGAAGTCCTTCGGAAATTATATACAAGGGTAGTAAAGTCAATTGAAGTTGTATGTCAGAACGGGCAAATTGCATGTTTAAATTAAAATATAAGGGGCGAAAATTATAAAAAGCCGATTTTATATTTTATCAACTATAGCCCTCTCTTTAAAATACAGATTTTATACGTTTTAAATTTCACAGTGTACTAAGTACTAAATGGAGGTTTCCGTCAAAAAAAAAAAAAAAAAAAAAAAGAGTACTAAAGGCCGTAAATGGGGGGTGTAAAACCTTTTAAACGAGATGTGCATTTCTATCTTTAAACTTATGTGTAATGATTAAAAAAAAAGAACTTTTTTTATAATTAAAATTTAAATTTTAGGAGGTCTACCGTCTAACTATCAAGGGTAAGATTTGCAAACATATTTTAGGTTATATTAAGTTAGAAAAGTAAACATATTTTAGGTAATTTAAGAAATATGTGCAATGTGTACCAAATATATACAAGTGTAAAATTTTAAAAGTAAATGTGCAATGTCTTTAAAATTGTTGTGCAACTGAATTTCTATGTGAATAAATATTTTTACATGAATTTAAAATTTAATATCGCCTAACATTACGACTCGAGACATTTTCTAGACTATTTAGGTAACCAAAAGAAATTTTTTTTTTTTTTTGATTAGTTAAGGAAAATCTGGTAGAAATATGCCATGAGTACTAAATGAAGGTGCAACGTTTAGATAGGAAATGTACAATGTCTTATTGTTTATGTGCAATGTCTTTGTCATTTATGTGCAACATTTCTCAATTTCAGAATTCAGCTCATTTAATTATTCTTCTTCTTCGTGATGGATGGTTCTCTTCGTATCAGTCCAACCCCTTCTCTGAATTCAATTGATTTACCCATTTTTCTACCTCTTAATTTTCTCATCCTCACCATGGAAGAAGCCAATTATGTGCATTTGTATGCTTTAGACTCACCTTATTTGGTCAGAGAATAGTGGTTCTTGAAATGAGGAGCAAAAATAGTCTTATTTCACTTGGCTGTTCAATATCTCAAAAGAAAATAGAAGAGCAAAAAAAAAAAAAAAAAAACTTTCATATTCACATTTTGCTTCAGCCAAATTCGAGGAGGAGAATGCCGATACCGATGATGCTGACTTGTCGCTGCCGGAAGATGATGACCACGACCACAATGAAATACAAAGTGTAAGACCTATTTGTTATCAAATTTTAAAACATGAAGATAAAGAATTTAATATAAAATTGTATTGAAAATGTAAAAAATACACGCTCGCACGTGGCATGAAAAAGGCTTCCACCATGCACTGTGAATTTTAGGATGGGATTCCAAAATCAAATGAGTAGGGAATTTAACCATTTCTGGATTATCTCAAATTTAGATGGTAAAAAATCAAATCAAATTCTGGAAAACCAACCAAAAATTACTTGCACGTAACACATCTCTCTGTGCCAAATTCTGGAATAAATACTTTGTAAAAACACACACAAATTTGCTCCGCCTTTCTTCTTGCTTGATCCATTCGTCCCTCTAGATTTTGTATTTGTTTTCGGATTGAAAGAACCCGAAATTCAGTACAGTACAGAGGAAAAAAAAAAAAAAAAAAACCCTGAAAACTAGCGTTTTGTATGTGACAGCGCACTTAAACTGAAACCCTAGAACTAAAAACTTAGCTTGATATTATAACATGCCTCCTCGTCGTCATCATGGTCGTCATCATTTTCCGGTGGGTGACAAGCCACCATCATCAGGATTAATAATATATATCTTCCTCCCCCATGAATTCTTCTACTTTGTGTTGGTTCTTTCATTCTGTCAAAATCTCGAAATGGGGAAGTCATAGTCATGTAATTAGAGACGTTAGAATAAGTTCTGTCAAAAAAAGAAGGCAACATAGGATGAGTTTCGTGAATTGCAAATACTTTTCTGAAACGAGTTTTTTGTGTAGTCTAATTTACACATCCAATTTTTCCTTTTTACCTTTTTTTAGAAAAGAAATTTTTTTTCAATTTACATGCAATATTTGTTATGATCATGTGCAAATTCAGTGCAAATTATGTGCAATAACCATTATGATTATGTGCAAATTTTGTGCTTAGTACGTGCAAAACTAATTTTTCTCGGGTTCCAGGCGAGAAAGGGTACTTTTGAGGTAATCATGCGTGGTCGGAAATGTCTCATTGATTTGTACATGATGTTAGAGGTTGAATTTGGTTCTTGGCACAAAACATTGATCGCATGGATTGATGCGAATGGGAAGTGTTACTTCCTTTTGTTCCATTAAAAAAAAAAAAAATCATGTTTGTAATACTGTTTTCAGATTATAAAAATGACTTCTTATATGAGGACAAGGGATTACATACATTTTAAAATAAGCTATTGATTTCAATTAAAAGGCATAAGTTTGATTGTGAAAAACAATATTTTTCCATCTAAAAGTGTAAGAAGTGTTAGTGTTACTTTGCAAAATAAAATTCTCAAAAACTTAAAAATATATATTATAGATAATAAAATAAAAAAGGTTAATTAAAAACAGATGAATGAAAAGAAACATGATCATGACGATGATGAAGAACGTGCATTGTAAATATTCACGTTGATGAAGGCCGAAGTTGGATGGGTAGCGTGAATTACACAGAAAACAGCCCAACAAACACTTAATTTCTTGAAACGATCGAGTTTATACATCCAACTCTCTTCTTTTATTCTTCCCTTGCTTTTCTTAATCTACAAAGGATCATGCCTTCCCCAGTTTGAGATTTCAACCGAGAGGAAGAAGAAGAACTAATTGAGGAGGAGGCGAATGTTGATACTGATTTGTCGCTGCCGGAAGATGACGACGACGAGGTGCAGGGATGTTACGACGGCTGTCCTGTTTGTATGCGTGCAGCAAATCCCGAATCCGATGAAGACGACAAGGATTAATTAGTTTGGGATATGATGATAGGATGAATAAATATGGACTGCATTATTATGATTGAAATGAATGATATCTAGTTTATTTGCAGATGAAATTAAATAATAGGAATTTGTGAGTAAATAATGAAAACAAGATGATTATTATTATAAAATATCAATAAACTTTTCATCGGGGATTTAAAACCTTTCAATATTGAGTGCCTTCCTTGTTTTAGAAAACTCAGATGATGGGGTAGCGTTCTTTTGTTTTCTCATTTCAGTTTGACAAACGAAGGAATGAGATGAGGCTATTGATAAACGAACCTCAATTAAGTTCCTAATTTACATAACTGTCGATCAATAGTAAAATTTTATATATGTTAGTTTGAAACTGATCAGTGGTTCCTTTACATCAACTATTGAGTAAATTAATAATAATGATTCCATTTACGCAGAAAAACCAGATGATAAATCGGCTTTTTCTTTTTTCATCAAAATTAATAATTAAAAGATATCGCGCGCCTTTCTTAATTTCTACATATAAGATTATTCAACTTAATTATTCTTGTTTAATTTTCTCCTCTGAATATATATATATTTGTGTCGTAAAAATAATCGCACATCCCATTTAAAGTGCACGCACGAAAAACCATAACACCATGCACTCTCTGAAATCTGAATAATTATTATTTTTTTGGCTCACAACACAAGCATTTATTTAGCTATGGATTGAAATTGTGAATTTCTGTACACTTTTGAGTGAAGCATCATCGATCTCTGCAGCAGAGCTCGCGGTGATTCCCAAACTTTTTGTTTTTTTTTTTTTATCAGTGATGCAGATGCATGATGACTGGTGATAAAGAAGATGGGGTTATAACCTACTACAAGTTTAGGAAGCCACCGTACTGTTGATAGCATATAATTAAACGTAGGAAGCTATCCTCAAGAGATGATTCTGATCTGATCACAAAAATGAATGTTCCGATACCTCAGAAAGAGGAATCATCAACTCAAGGCAATGAATCAGCATTTTGTTTTTCCTGTTTTGGAACCTTTTATTTCATTAGAGGGAAGCTGGAAATTTAGTACTTAAAGAGAGGTTTTTTTTCAAAAATGCTTTCTAGAAAGCGCACAAATTCCCTCCACCTTTCTCCTTGTTTGATCTATTCGTTCCTCTACATCTTGTATTTTTTATTTATTTATTCAAAGAACTCAAATTTAGTACAATATAGAGAAAACAGCTTATAATCTAACAACTAGGGTTTCGTAAGTGACGAAGCGCTTAAAATGAAATCCTAATTTAATATATATATTTTGATTATGAGTTATATATATATGTTATTTTAAATTTTAAAAACCGAATGAATATGAGAGTAAAAAAGTACAACCTCCGTGCAACTTTAATGTGTTATAAGTGTAACCTCAGTGCACACAATATTGGTCTTGATTCACTTTTTATTCTAAGTTTTCGAAACCTTTGAAAATTTACATATTCTTTTGTTTCTTTTAATATTGTAACATTTTTTTAAAAATAATAATAATTAAAAAAAAAGGAAGAGAAGCGCACTCCATACTTCCGTTGCATGAATAAAATGCTTCACAAAAGTACATTGTGATTAATAAAATTCATCCTTTGTGTAATCTAAATGAATTCACGCTACCCATCCCAGTTTCCTTTTGCCGGCCTCTTTCTTTTTCTTTTTCTTTTTTAAAACTTTTTCTTACAGCTATAGCCTAAAACAAACTTCATCATTTGAACCCTCTTGCACGTTAATTGTGAGTTGACGCTGTCCTTTATTTCAGAAATCCTTATTCTAAACTTACGTTTGGTGTTTCAACCAACCAAAAAAAAAAAAAAAAAACCCCTTACATATTCACGTGGCACATATGATCTTATAATTCATGTTTAGCTTTAGCCAAAGATTCACGTTTTGCAACATTCCCTTCTCAGTCGAACGTTTACAACGTTTTGCAACAACGCCAAAGAGGCTGAATCTGAAATAAAAAGCATTAAGAGACTCGCATTTCATTTTCTCAGTCGAACGTACGGATCGATCTTCTTAAAAAAAAAATAAATAAATAAATACACCCCTTCTGGCCTTCTATTCTCAGCTCGTTCTTTTGTTTTCTGATTTCAGTTTGATTTTATCTACAGCTAGCCATGAATGGTAACTATGTCAAGACCGAGATGGCGGTGCCCAAGGTAGGCTACTATTGCGAGAAAATTGTGAAAATGAGCGATAACAAAAGAATGAGAATCAAGATTACTGGGAGGCCTACCAACCGGTTCCATGGCGGCGATCGCCAGGCTCAACACTTGGTCCAGAACCACGGGAACATCGGGAAATGTGGCATGCCCGATCGGCTTATGTACTACGGTTTGGACGGGTCGTGGGTGGATTACCCTATAGAGGTGACGAGCTTGGTGAAACGGAGTTTCAAGGAGGGAAAGGGCACAGTTGAGGTAATCGTGCGCGGTCAGAACTGTCTCATTGATTTGTATAGGATGTTAGAGGTTGAATTTGGTTCTTGGCACGAAACATCGATCGCGTGGATCGATGTGAATGGGAAGTGTTTTTTTCCCAATTTTTGTGTCAATTCCAGAAATGGCGATAACTCTGGCCATCAGGAGATTGGAGTTGAGGTGATGGTTTTAGACAATGATTCATCATCTGTTAATAATCAACAGAGGAAGCGCAGAGAAAATGATGAAGAAGTTAATCAAGTTTTGAAGATTAATTAAGGCTGTGGCGAAAGAATTAATCCTTCAAGTTGATGTGAGACGAGCTAGCTAGGGTTTTAATTTCTGTGAAATATGTACTACGTGTGTAATAAAGATTTAGGTTAATCATGTCATGAGATTTACCTTAAATCTAGCTGTGTTAGAATGTTTTCGGATTTTACTATTTTAAATTTAGTCTTCTCTAGAGAATTTGTGTTTCTTTTCTTCTTCTATAAATTGACGTTTTGAATATAAGGATTTACTATTAACATTTGATGAAAAATATGTCTTATTTTAATTAACTTCCTATTATCCATGCATCTATAGCCTATAATGAAGTTTAATGCTACGTACTTTTTAAATCCTTATATTTAATTAGTAACATCAGCTCAAGAATGAGAAACCCTCTCTAAGGGACATTATATGTAGTTATATAAATAGGGTGAGACTAGTCTTTTCAAATGAACCATTCAACCCTTAATTTTGGTCTTGTATAAATTAATTATACAATTGTATATGTCAAATTTAATAGTTAAATGGTGCCATGAATGAACTATACTACCCCTCAAGTTAACTAAAACGAGGAGGGCTTTGACTGGTGAAACGAATGTGATATGCTACCGTAGTCTGTGCAGTTGATGTAATCTCGCTCAAAAGGGTTTGATCACAAAACGAAAGTCGATTGTTAGGGTGGTTTTGATGAAATTTTGACCCACCAACAATAGACAAACGGTGTGATAAAAATCAAAAGGCCAAACTCGTTTTGTATTTAAAAATTCTTATTTATATATCTTTGTTGTATTGTTTAAATGGACAGATTACTTTCTTGAAAGAGATGAAAGGACACGATTTTGAGGACTAAAAAGAAACTGGCCCACCACTTTGATATTAATGGTCAATCTCGCGACTTATTTTATGGTTATTTCATTTAACTCCTCGGATTTTTTTTTTATTTTAAACCTTTCAATATTGGGTCCCCTCTTTATTTTAGAAAACTCATGGTTCTATATATATACACACACACACTAAAATCCTAGAACTGAAAACTAGTTTTCGCTTTGGATTGGGCTACATATTATTTAGTTTCTTATAATATTTTTGTAAGATTTCTATTTTTTTTATAAAAGTAATTGCTAATTAGGTAGATTTTGGTATTCAACCCAATAATTAATTTGTTGCATAACAAATATTTTTATTAGTTATTGTCGCTTGAAGTGCAAGAGCGATATGGTCATATGCAAATTCTGTTCTTGATACGTGCAATCGTTGTTATGATCGTGTGCAAATTTTGTGCTTGATATGTGCAATGTCCATGATGATCATGTGCAAATTTTTTGTACTTAATACGGGCAATGTATATTATGTTGGCATGCAAATTTAAACTAATAATAGCTTCATTTTTTTTTTTCACACACAGAAACAATTTGCAAATGCCTTACTATTGTTTAATTATGTGATGACGTGCTGACTACAAGGAGGAGGAGGAGTTTGATTTGATTTGTGTTTATGTTTATATTTGTCATGTGTTTAGATTGTCTTTTCATTTGAGTTTCTGTTTAGATTGTCATGTTATTTCTTTTTGTTCAATATTCTTGTTTGAGATTATCAAGGATTAATTAGTTTGAGATACGATGATATGATGAATAAATATGGAGTGGAATAATTTTATGATTGAAATTAATCGTTACAGACTATATTAGTGAATGATAGATCAATTAAATAATTTATAGTAGTGGCTAAAAGTATTAGTTCTTAGAATTTACATAGTGTTGGAGGGAAGATAAGTGTCGCGCGAGATGAGGAACCAACGAGGCTATGTAAAAACGACTTTAATTCCTCGCGGGCTCAAAGCCCATTAAGGGATGATCGACCCAAAGGATAAACTTGGTCATAAAAGCTTCCAAATGCCCGCCAGCTGCACAGGACACAATGGCAGCACCAGGGGGCTAGCAGGGGCTTCAGCCCCCACCCACCTCCAAAATCCACTGCAACCACTCAATCAGCCCCTAGAGCTTTGCCGGAAAAACAAAAAAATTACAAGCGCAGCCGCTTGGAGTTGGAGAAGAAGGACAAAGGAAAAACTAAGTTAAGTGGAATGACGCAAAACGATGTTGTTTCACTTAACAGATTTAAAAAAAAAAAAATTAAAAATTACAAAACACAGTGAATGGCAGGAGGCTGAAGCAATTTGTAAAAATGGTCCAAACCGTCCAAATCCAATGGTTAGTGGCCCATTGCCTTGCCACTTGACTTAACCATTTGAAGAAAAAAAAACAAATAAACCATTTTCTATTCTATTGCTTTCTCACTTTACCCTTATTGCTAGAAAATTAGACGATGAAGATGAATTCTATGTGTTTTAATTGTCACTTTTATGATTGTGAATTTTGATGCGTTAATTTATACTTATTAAATATATTTATTTAATGATGAAAACAAAATATTAGTCTGTCTAGTCTTTTTACGAAATATTTTCTGGTTACGCCACTGACAGGACACTTATCCCTTCTGGGATGGTTCGATACGAGGATCGAGGAAGCGGTTAATAGTGGATAGGATGTCATATATCTGTTGAAGAGTGGATGAGGTCAGCAAGCTATCCTAACATTTCATTCCCCAAGAATATACCCCTAGTCCGTGCCTATACAATACTCCGCAAGTTCTTATATTTAGGAGAAATGTAAGGATTTTCTAGTGGATTAGTCTTATACTGTAATAATTGGTAGGGAACTAACTTAGTAATCGGAAGTGAATAGGGGAGTCAATCATAATTACAAGTTCAACCGTATCGGACAAGTTCGGGAGCCTTGGCGCAAAGAAGGTGTTCGACTGTATTAAAGATGAAACAAAAGATACAGCACATGTTACGAACCCTTCCTTATATAGTTATCTGGCTTATAATTGGCATTTTTAAATGAAATGCTGAAAATACAAATTTTCTGTTAAAATGGAATACTGAACTTGATGCAGTGCTTGATTTTCTCAAATTACTAAGATACAGAAGAGCTAATGCACAAACCTTTATAAAGTTCAATGATTAGCCCATTATTCAATCAATATTCATGGACCAAGTTTCCCATTTTAATGCCTACAGTTGGTAATAAAATTCTCACATGTTAAATAGTAGAGTAACATTAAAAAATAATAATAATAAAAAAAGTGAACTCTATAATCACGTTCAGTTACTTAAATATTCAACCTTCATTGTTTGTTAGCTCACTAATTGATAGACCAAAATTTAGATTATTATGGATGACCTCTGATGACATGTCATATATATATATATATAGACTCTAGCAAACGTGAGAACTTCCCAGCCTTATTATACACAAATGATTACTTGCTAGTTATAATTTTGGGAACGAGAGAATCACTTGCTTGTTTGTTATAACTTCTATTAAAATATTTTTTTGTGAACTCACATAGAAAATCAATGCAAGTGAAATTGTGAAAACAAAATTGGCGCATTGCCCAAGTACAACCTCCTTGGAAAATCAAACTTAAGGAAAGTATTTGATGGATGGCTGTCATGCTTTATTAGTAAAATAATTAAAATTAGTAAATTGCAATTAGTGAAACGGTACCGTTTTAGTGAATAGGATTATGTATAGAGAGGGCATGTAAAAGTTTATTCTGATTATCTCACCTATACAATTTCTTCTACATCTCATCCCAATTCTCCTCTCATCTTAGCATTCTCTGTTGTTCTTTTCTCATCTTTTCTGCAGATTACTACCTTGTAATTTGCCTTACGGTTTGAATTATTCAATTTATGGGAAATTAATTCTCATAAGCGTAACAATGGTGACGACTGACAACTATGGGCTTGGGTACTCTTTTCAATGGATTTGAGCCCTATAGTTTATGGGCTTGGTCTTGCCTGAGGCCCATTATTACTTCCCCACTTCCCACATCCACAGTCCGCTCACTTTTCCATTGCAGTTTTGCATTGGTTTACCCCAAAATGATGAAACAAAACTGACAACCAGTGGAAAGTTTTCATTGACTTTTTTTTTTTTGTAATATTAATTTAAATTTAACTTTTTAGCATCGAAATTTTCTTTTAATTCAAAATATTTTTTATGGTCAAAAAGGGTTCAACCATCTTTTGCAATTGTCTCCAAAATAACGAAAAATTTGCATTTTTAGTCCATATTCTTTACCTAAATGGCAAATGTAGTCCACATTTTTAAAAAACTAGCAAATGTAGTTCACATTCTCTGAAAGCTAGCAAATGTAGTCAATAATTTTTCTACTTTTTTTACAATTTTAGTCCAATTAGTTGGAGTCAATTATCCGTCAATTGGACTAAAATTACAAAAAAAATGGATAATTTGTGAACTATACGTGCTAGTTTTTAAAGAAAGTGGACTACATTTGCCACTTAAGTAAAGAATATAGAGTAAAATGCATTATTTTCCCTGAAATAAGAGTCAAACTTGAATTATTGAACTGTGAAACATGAAAAGTTATATTTTAATAAGAAAGTATCATTTGTAGTGAAAAAGACGTGTGTATTAAGTTTAAGGACGAAAGTGTCACTTATAATAAAGAAAATATGTCTATTGAGTTTAATTTATAATATATACATATAATAGAACTCTTGACTTTTAGATATCCGTTTTGCATTACTACCATTCATATATCAGCTCCTTATTTACTGTTAAATTGTACCTATGATGTAGTAAAAAACTTTAACATGTTCAAAAGTATGCAAGAGTACTAGATCACAATGTTTTGTGACTTTTCACCCGAAATTTTTGTTATTATAACTTGAGGTTTATGAAGAGTACCAATATCCCCCTGAAATTTCATAAACTACCAATATCACTTAGACCGAGTAATAATAAAGCAATTATCTCCTTCTGACTTTATAAACTATCAAGATCCCCTGTAATTTTATGAAGTCAGAAGGAGATAATTGTTTTATTAATAAAACAATTATCTCCTTCTGACTTATAAAATTACATTTGCCCCTTTGTGTGTCAAAAATCTGAACACAAAACTCAAGCTTTTTTTTTGTAATTAGACAAAACATTCTCCTGTCAAACCGTATGACAATTCGACAAGTGATACTTTTGCCCTTAAAATATTGGATGCAATATTTCTTAAAGGGAAAGTGGTGCATGTTGAACCATTTGGCAGGTTGAATACAAGTTTTTGTCAAAATTTGAATATTTAGGGAGGTGTCGATAGTTTCATGAAAACTTGAAGGAGGTAAATGTAATTGACCCAACATATTTAATTTGATATAAACTGTAACTATCAGAGCGTCAAACTTAATTAATTAATTAATTAATTAAGCTGTTGGACTCACTAAAGCCTAAGGATTAGATTCCCAGAATTGACGAATTTGACATCACCCGTCACATCGAGCACCTTCATCTTCTTCATGGACAATAACCACACACACTCAGTCTCAGCTGTAAACTTCTCGTCAAACTAAACATTATTTTTTTAGTCTAATACTACGCTACTGTTAAACAGCATTAATAATCCTAGATTATAGGCTTTTTTTTAACTACGTACCACCATCAAGGAAAGCTGTTTGACGGCTCATTCACAACGTTAAAAACGTGATTCTAACTGTAAATTCAACTTTTATATATATATATATAGAGAGAGAGAGTTTCGAACAGCTACCAAGCACTAGATGTAGAAATCAACTTGATTTTGTACACCCCCCACCCCCCACCCCGTGTTTTTTTTTTTTAATCCATTTTAGCCCCTGAGCTTAATTAACAACAAAAAAATGTTAAAAATCATGTAACCTACTCGTACATATTTCTTCCGTTTGTGAGTAAGTGTCTCATTTGAAATAAATACACAAAATTAATATTCTTTTACTATTTTTATATTTCTTTATTTAACTACGGTATTTGTGTAATGTATGAGTATTTGAAATGCATTGAAATTAATATTATTAAACTACACAATTAAATAAAGAGTATAATTAGGACTTTTTATTTTTTTGCATTTAATTGTGTAAAATGACACCTTTGGAGATATCTACCCTATATAATAGAAAATAATATAAGTTTTACCTCAATCCGCCACTTTGATGCCACATAAGCGCCACATAAGTCTAGCATTTAATATAATATACACTCTCATTTAAATGTAACTTACCTCTAAATAATGCCACATAACTGCCAAATTAGCACACAATTTAATAAATTTTTCATATAAAGGCAATATAAGAAGAACATTTAATAGTTGTTTATCAAAAACTTAAATTTTATTTTCTCTATTTTAATTAGATAACATTTTCTTCTATCCGTTTAGCTTCTTTAAGTTATTTTTCAAATTTCTATATTAAATTAACCTCCATATTTAACCCTCCGTATTCAACTTATATAAATATAAACATTTATATATATATGTATATATATATGCATATATCTTTCATATTTTATCAATATAATTTACTATAGAATATAAGTTAGTCCTATTTGTAAATATTAACCATTTATCATGATAAATAAGTTGATTTTGTTACAAATAAATATATTATATACTTTTTATTATTTTCATTTACTTTTTTCTTTTTGACTTTTTGTATACTATTAGTTTTAAATATCTGTAAAGGCCATTAATTATATTATGATTATTTACATTGCTCACATCAAATTCGTTTATTTTTTTCACATCAAACTCGTTTATTTCTTTCACTTAACCTCCTTTATTTAATATACCATTATTACTTTCTATTAATTATAAGACTCTTGGTAATCCATAAAAAATATGAATAGACACTCACAATCTATATATATCTTCAGTCCATTCAAAAGAAAAACAACTTCTTATTGTTTATAATCCTTATGTGCATGCCTAATTCACACTAATAGTGTAACTTTTCGTAATATATACGTCCATTTAGAACATCTTTTTTGTTTAGAGAAATTTTATTTATTTATTATTATTTATTTTTCTCAATCTCTTCTTCAAATTTGCAGGTTTATGCTTGTTCAACTCCAATGAAAAACAAAGTTCCTCTATTCAAAGTTAGAAAATATGTCTTCAGGTTCACCTCATCTAACAACATAGTTTCTCATACCGTCGACGTCTACTTACAACGCGCATCATATTCATTCAACAACTTTGTCAATTTTTAGAAGAAGAAAACTAAAGAAATTAACAAGAGACGAGGTGAAAAGGTGAGGAAAGGGAAGAGAATAATTAGCATGCGAATTCTATATTTGACGAAAAGTCACAAGTATTTGTGTTATAGTTAACCCATATTTCTTGTTTTTAACTACATATTTATAATAAACCGATTATTATTTGTAATTCTAATTTTTATATTATCACATAATAATATTATTTGGCATTCACCGTGTCACACCTAGTATATATATATATTATATATATAGAGAGAGAGAGAGAGAGTAATTGTAGCCTTGGATATTTCTCACTCTATCCTCTAATAAGTGCATGTCTCATTGAAATTTATTCTCAAATAAGCGTCTTTTTACGCATTGCAATACAAATCATTTAAATGTTCTCAAATAATTCTACCTATTATTTAATTGATGTAGTTTTATACTCTCCGTCTTACTAGAAAAATCTAGTTTCACAAATATGTAACATTTTATGGATGTCAACGTAAATGCACATGTACGAGTAAGATAAGAAAGAGAAGAAAATTTAAAACTAAACTCTTCTATTGGAACAAAAACATAATAATTTTCATAATAAATTCTTCAAATGGAAGGGTAACGTAAGAGTAGCATTAATTACAACACCTTGCCAAAATTGTATACATCACAGAAGTTCACATTTAATATGTAAAGAAGAAAACAAAAATATGTATAAAATAAATAAATTTTCTCACTTCTTTAATTAATGTATTCATCTCAAATAGAACAGTTATTGGAGAACGGAAGAACTACATTAAAAGAGTCCTAGTTCTAGAAAAAATAAATTTGTCCCAATAATTTTCTTGACCTAGCCTAGCCTACTAAATCAAAACCTACAATTTATGTAATTGCAACTTTAATTAGATTGTTTGAAAAGTATACTCCTACTATAACATAATCTTCTACAAACAAACAATATTCCCCCAAATGTGAATCATAAGAAGTCAAAAACTATTTAAATTCATAGAATTCGACTAAAAAAAACATTACGTGAAAGAGAAGGAAACATTGAATCAGTACATATATAGAAAATTAAAATCTCGTGTTGGATCGTAACCCTCTTTTTTCCAGGATTTGACAGTTACTATATATTAATTTGTTCTTGTGCATGCATGTAGAAAAATATTATGACTTGGTAGGCACTCTTCTCCAGCTAAACCCACGACAGAAAATATGAGCAGATTTTGATTATTAATTTGGGCAATCTGCATTTGTTTGTACTTATAATTTTTTATTAATTAGCCGATCCTAATTAAAAGTACAATTATATATATATGTGATATAAAAATGATGCAAGAGTGCATGTGGTTTATTAATTAATAAAGATATCCCAAAACTTATAAATATTCCCACGGAAAAGAATCCTTAAAACAGCGCATTAATTGGCCGTGGCGATGATCCTTTGTCAGTCATCAGTCGGAGGAGATCGAGAATATTTTATATTTTATGATATTTTCATTTAATAATATACAGTGGCGTAGTCAAAAAAAGGAAAGAAAAAAAGAATGGGACACATTTGTATCATAAAATACAAGCTTGTATACAAGTTTTCTATTTTCATTTTGGATTATAATATCTGTTTTTCCTTAACCTAAACCTGAATTTCGTTTAGTTTGGTAAGTAATTATACGAATAGCGATGTTTGTTTTTACTCCTTAAAAACTACACAAGAATGAGCATAGACCATAAGAATTGTATGAAGTGGGTTAGGTTGAGATTAACTTTATTTGTCTTACTCTTTAAAACAGTTACATATGTTTGCATTATTTTCTTTAGAGCACTTTTACTAGTTTGAAATAATTATTTATTATATATATATATATATATATATAAATGGATTAGGGTGGGGTTTAGTAGGGGCTCGTGCCCCCAATGCTCCACCCTAAATCCGCCACCGATTATATATTTTGCATAGCCTAATGATTCCTTTAGCAATTGGACAAAAGTATAACTTTTAACATAAGATGTATATGTAGAAGATCAAAAGATTAAGTCAGAAATTACTTGTCCAGTATTATTCCGTCTATTATGACTACTATTCACATTTGGAAAATGATGTGGAACTCACAGCCGTAGCGAATTCATAATATATATATATATATATATATATTTGAGGGAAAATTTTAAAAATAAAGAATTTTGTGCAATTAAATAAACGTATTTAATAACTACAATTATAAACTCACAACTATAAAAATATATAAATACACAAAATTATATTATTGGTTGACACTTGATAATATATTAATTTTGATTGTGCTCAATGTGATAATTGTATCATTCATATCTGCATTCTTGAAAATGTTGCATTCTACAGGGTGTGTCGTGTAATTATTTGTGAAGCTAGATGCATTAGATGCTAAACTTGGCACGCAAGACTTCATTTTGGCTTCTAATATTTTATTATAATGCTAGATAAGCCGCTAGCGTCCCCAACGTTATAAAATAAGGTCAATTTAGCCCTTTTACATGTAAATACATATTAACGGAGAATGACCAATGAATTTTGTCCAATTTCGTAAACATTGAAGGTATATTTGGACACGACTGATAACGTCAGTGGTTTATGTGAGCCTAGTGCATGTGAAATATTATGGGATAAAATTGACCTTTGCCCTAAACTAAATACTTGTAGTGTTCATATAACAACAATATATCATAAACTAAATTTGATACACAATATTTCAATATTCAAACTCAATATTTATTATTTTAATACAGCCATGATAGTTTAAATAGTTAAACTCGATACTTATTGTTTTAACCGTGATATTTGAAACGATAAAATTTATAATATAACAACTAAACTCAATACTTTAATAGGCAATACATATATTGTCAATATTTATTATTCTAATGTAATTGTGATAATTCAGACGTTATATGTGTATCGTTAGACCATTTAACAGGTCGAAGATAAGGTGTTTACGAGATTACTCGTAAGTTATTCTTTTTTCCACGGACAAGCCACGGACTGGGACTGAGGCAAACTTAGGCTGTGGATATCCCATTTGTCGACAAATTACAAATATGAAATGACCCATGACGTTGTCGACAGCGTCGTTGGGCAATGATGACAATAACCATGAAAGTCTTGGTCAAAAAACATAATCCTCTCGTACTAGAACTACATTCTTTTAAGGTACTGTTCTGTTCCCATTCTAGATATTAATGGTGGGCGATGATCGATCCTAATCCGAACGAAACGTTCAAAACGTGTTTCTTTTGTCCCATTCCAACATGTGCTTCACAAAAGGCTACGACTACGTATGAACAGAATTTTTATTTTTATTATGATTTAGAAATTAAAAGAAAAAATAGCAATATTGTGCTGAAAATGTATAAAATAAGATGAAATATCATGAAGAGTATTGTACTTACTCCATCTCAACACGAGAGTTTCTATACTCATTTCGTTCCATTAGAAGAGTCGTTTTAACCAATGTTCCTATAACTTATAATGAATGTTAATATATAATATTTAAAATAATTAATTTGACACCCTTTCTATTTATATTGTTACTTATTAACTATGAGCTAATTTGATACTCTTTGGTAAAGGTATGAGTAGTAAAAATTTTAAAAATATACTCTTCTATTGAAGCAAAAAATATTTTCTAAGATAGACTCTTCTAATAGAACAGATAGAATATTTTTCGTGAAATTACAATGTCTATTGTAATTATCACTATTTCTTTTACTTATATAATTACGAAAAAAATGAAATAATTATCTTCCATTAAGACGAATAAAGAATGCTACCTCTAGGATATGAAGGCACACGATTTCGGATATTTGAAGAATAGAAATGTCATTTTATTTATCGAGAAATTTACTCTATTTTCTTTATATATATTATATTATACTACAAATCCATATGCATTCGCCTCAAAAAAAAAAAAAAATTCATATGCATTTGTTGCACATATTATGAGCAGTGACAGAGTTTAAATATAATTATTAAATGGGCAAATTTTATTTTCATCCTTTTGTAGAGTTCAAATATTTATATATACAATTTTTTTTTTTACTAAAATATATAAATCTAGTAAAAAAGAAATATGGGAACCATGCACCCTTGGGTAATAAGGAAGTTCTGCCTCTATATGCGTACATCTCTTCTTCTTTTTTTCACTTTTGCTTCTTTTTTATTACTTCTTTTATTTTCTTAATATTAGGTATTTTTATTACACAAAAATATCAATTTTCTATGCTAAAGTGCCAAACTCTATATCCTCTCTATTTTATTGGAGGATTTTCATTGGACGAGTAGTAGTTTTAATATTGAAAACATTATCAAAAATATAATTCTTTCACTGAAATAAAGGAGTATAAAATTATTATTCGGTTAAAAAAAGTACTTTTATATGTAAAAATGTCAGTTTTTACATCTTTACTATTGAAGGAGCCATCCTATGTGGATGTAAGGAAAAATTGATAAATTAAGTTTTTAATGTGATCGATCTATGTTCACAACTGAAAAGTTACAATGGTCATATATCAAACGATAATTTTGCATATTTTTATTATTTTTCTGTAGTTTTTAAACAACACTTTACATTGTGAGGAGGTAAGGTCATTATGTTCTTCTCTTCCAAATTTTTTTAAAATTAGTAATAATTAAGGTCGCCATGTTAGCCAACCACTTAATACTTAAATAAATACAAAAAACTTTCGAGATGCAAGGGTTAAAAAAAAAAAATTTAATTTACTACTTCGATAGTCATCAAGGTTTTATCTTTTCCAATCTCGTTTTGATGGGTATAATTTTGCATTTTCATCACATTGATCAAGAGTTGTTTGAAGTTTCCACAAACCTCAAGAGGTGTTTGATAGTTTCAAGCAATCTCGAGAGAGGTAAATGCAATTTACACCGAAAAAAAAACAAAAACAAAACAAGATCGAAACCAAACACACACAAGGCGGCCCTCAAAGGAGAATTTGGAACAAATCAAAACACAACACGCACACTTGTTTTGTCTATATATAGCTATAATATTCTTCCCCATTCTTATCTTCAATTTTGTCTGCCTAGCTTTGGATGTCAAATATTTTCCAAAAAAAATGGTAAAACCCTAAAGGGTTCAAGCATTTTGATGGAAAATATGGCATTTAATTTTGTTGGCCATTAATGCATATATATATATATATGTGTGTGTTAAATAGGGAAAGCACATAATTATATATTTTTATTTTGTCTTTATTGTGACCATGCATGTTTCGCATGGTCATGGAATCATTTTGGCGAATCAAACTCAAACACCACTTATAGCGTACTACGCTGTTAAATTCACTACCTAGTTACTTTCTATAATAACTAATGAATGTGATAATACGACACTAATAATTATTTCATAAAAATATAGTCATTAAATGCATATCACATTAATTATTATAAGAAAATTGTGATAAATTAGCTGATTTTTTTTTTAAACAGCCGATTAAATGAGGCTGACGGATTTAGTCACACTAATTATTAGTAATTATTTTCGACTTTGGAGTGGGGTTCTTAATTTCCGTACCTCTATTACAATCATGAAAAATAAAGATGAAAATTTTACACCGCCCTAAAAGAAAAATGTACGGAAAATTTTCGACTTTGGAGTGGGGTTCTTAATTTCCATACCTCTATTACAATCATGATATACTGATTACTGAATGTGGAATTGTGGGGGCAAATCAAAGATTTGGTTCAATGTATATTTTAAATTTTGATGAATCAATACCAAAATCAAAGATCCAGCTTTTTAATCATATATATATATATATATATATATGTGCATGCATCTTTGGCTGGAGCTGGAAGGATCTGTCCGGTTCTTGCCGACGTCCTAATTATACATTCTATTTAAACCAATAATTGTAACTAGAACAGTTCCAAGACGATTTTTTTGGTTCTTGCCCACGTTCTATTTGTATATATGTATTAAAATATTTTATTTTTAAATATAAATAAATTAGTGTGTCTTAATTGTACACCATAGTAAGATATGATTCATGTAATATACACCACGTAATGGATCAAAGGCTTTGTCGTTGTATTGTTGTTGTTCACATGATGTGTTAAGGTCATTTTCATTTTTACATTTTTTGCACCCTTATGAAATTCACTCGGGAATCCAAAATATAACAGGGAAATTCAAACAACGCACGCATCCAAAACTTCTCAAAAATAGCATCTCTTTGTATAAATTTGTTTTGTATAAGTTTTTGCCTTTCAAATAGTTGTTCATCTTGAGAATTTCTCTTTCTTCAAACTAACTTGCCTTCCTACTCCACTAAATATATATAGCAAAATGTGTATTCAGAGGCGAAGTCAGAAATTATTTTTTAAAAATTTCGGAGGAGTCTAATATATGTATAAACTTTTTTTTTACAATTAGATACATCGTAAAAATTTTTTTTTGATAGATAAATATACATTACTAATAAGGGTGCAGAAGGGGGTTGGAGGGATTCGGAGACCTCCACACCCCTCCCCCCCCCCCCCCCCCGGGCTCCGCCCCTGCGTGTATCTAACAATCAATAGTGTTGAATCCTCGCCTAGCGTCGACCTCCGATGACGTCGTTCTCCGCCTCTCCCTTCCTGCTTTTGGGAATTAATCCCCGATTTAGCTCCGATGGTAAAGTTAGAATCGAGAGAGCAAGAGAGAATATTTCAAACTTGATGAGGAAATCCAAGGCTAAAACAACACAAAATATGAGTGAGAATCCACGAGGTCAACCAAAAGCTCCAATGCACTTAATTAATGAGAAGGAAATGAAGCTTACAAGAGTTAACCTACTCTCCATCAAGGTGGAAATGGTGAATACTAATCCTTCCAGCAGAGGAAATGGTGGAAATGGTATTTCCAAGCTGTGGAAATGGTATTTACGAGCTAAGAAAATGGTGGAAATGGTAACTACAAGTCTTTCCAATAAAGAAATGGAGATTTCACAATTTTGAAGAATTTTGGGAATGAAATATTTTTGAGTTTCCAAAATGATTCCGGAAGCTTCCAAAAAGATTCCAGAAGCTTCCTACATCTACATCATCATGCTGCATCAATTGGGCCGAATTCCCTCAAGTCCATCTACTTCAAATTCGGTCAAGCCCAACAGGCTCACAAGGAAGCCCATTTGCGAATTAGGATTTTACTTAAGTGTTCTAGGGTTTAAGAGAAATTAAGGTATTGTGCATTTTACCTAAATTCTCTTCATAGTTTCCATCTTTGTTATTTCCAAAAATAAGGAGATGCTTCTTTTCTCCTTGTTTCCAATTCTTGTCAAGGTTACTTAATCTCTTGGTTATGTTTCCTCTTTTCTTTTTTCCTCTTTATTTTTGAAATTTCCTCTTCCTTTTTCCTTGAGAATTTCATTCATAACCTTTCCTTATGGAAGACGAAATTTCCCCTTCTTTTATTTTACTTTTTCAGCAAGTAAGTTCCTTTTCTTTGCTAATTTTTGTGAGTTACTTAATCTCTTGATTAAGTTCCAATTTTGTGTTTTCTTTCCTTATTTTTCCTTGTAAATTTCGTGCTCCCTATACCTATAAATAGGGGTGCTGCACTTCATTATTTTACAGTGATTAATTGAATGAAAGTTTATACTTTATTATTCACTCTTCTTTATTTTGGCTTAAGTAATTTGCATGCTTGTTAATTGCTAAAGTACAGGAACTATAGGCTATTAAATAATTGCTCTATCTAATTGCATGCTTTGTTTTGCCTCTATTATTCTCCACTTGGTTCGAATTGCGTGTTTAATTTAACTTGTTAAATTAGTAGTCTGCTGAATCCAAGGGTAAGGATTCTGGAGTTTTGAGAGCTGCGTCTTGCATACAGACTTTCCTTGGCAATTTTTCGCATTGAGTTCTTGTTTTCATACGTTGGAATCAAGGGTTTACATCAAAACTAAGCCAGAATTCAATACCTTTCAAATGAGGGGAATGCTGATTATTTATAGTGGGAATGGAGGTGAGTGGATACAGCTGTCTAGTCAATGTGTCATCTTTACCTTGTAGCACGTGTGAATGATGTCACCTGTCGTCCGCATCTGAGGTCAGCCCAGTTCGGCACCTCCTCCTTCATGGACGAGGTCAGCTTTAGCTCACCCCGTCCTTAATCCACTATCCAACAAATAGCATGTATATTGCTTTAACTTATGAAATATCGTGCATATGTTATGTATTGAATTTAGGTGTTAAAGTATTATGTACTACTGTAAAATGTTGAAACATTGAATTTAGGCTTTAAAGTATCATGTGTATTAAATTTACATGTTGAAGTATCGTGCATCATTTCTAGGTGTTGAAGTTTTGAGTTTAAATATTGAATTTAACTATTAAAATGTTGGGGTAATATTAAAACAACAGACGTCGCCGATATTGAGAAAAAACACACATAGCAATTTAATTACTAAAATATCGCTTGTCCTACCGTCAAACAATCAAACACAACTCACCCATGCTATATTTATCTCATTACGTACGTACTGCGCATGCTCATCCGAATTAGGAATTTTCTTGATTTAAATGAGCATATATGTGTGTAGTTAAAGCAAGATCAATCTTGAATTGACTCATTTCCAGAAAAAAAAAATATCGAATTGATTGTGAAAAGGACATGACTCTTGTTCCTTTATTTACAGGATTTTTTTTAAGGTAAGTGACATTAATTGTAATTAGTTCGGAATTAATATTGAAAAAATATATATATATGTTGCTTTGTGCAAACTACAAAGTTGTTGAGAAGAACAAATACTACTAAAATGTCATATTTTTTAATTAACAAATTCCATCCTTGGACTTTTCACACTGTGTGATTTTTTCCAGTGGTACTCTAGCTGCCTACAATAGCAAGTAGTGTATAATTAAAGTACTTTCTAAAATTAATTTAACTCCATAAATAAGATTCTCTTACGTGAACCTTTGAGGAGCTGGTACACCACATCAACTATCAAAAGTGACCTATTTTTTAAGAACCATAAAATTATATCACCACTAGAAAAATATATATATATATATATATATATATATTCATGTGATCATCTTCGGTATGTCTCAGAGTGCAAAAATGTGATCCAACGTATTTGAACAATTTAGTTGTGATAACGTTTCCATAATCAGGTCATAATGAGGCAGCCTAACGGATAAATCTCGAAACAAGTCTATATAAACTCTGACTCACGTCATATCAAGGTACACAATTTTAAATCAATACTACGAGATTTCTACTTGACGCATTACGCACTTGTTGATTATATTTTTATCTCTAACTGATTTGAACGTCGGAGTGTTATAGGGGGATAACCCCGCATGTTCAGGGCTAATACCGAATCCAATAAGGCATTTTTCATGATTGAGAGATTCAACCAGTATTGAAGTCTGACACAAAACTGTTCATTCGATTTTGGGAGATTCAATAATCCTAAAGACAAATTGTGTTTCATCAAGATATACAAATAATCATTTACTTGCAAATTAATTAAGTACACATACATTATTATTATGGGACACGATAAGTATAGAAATGAACGTTGAATATAGATCGAAGGTACTCCATCCTTCCCAAGTCCAAAATATAATTAATTAAAAAGAAAAAAAGAAATTAAGAACGTGATGAATTGAGTTGAATGCGGCAGACTGGCTGTCGACATATACAAAAAGGAAGCTAACGTAGGTCGCTTTCTTCCATTTCGCGCACGCGTTTTTTATGCCATTTTATGCGTCCAGCTCGTGTTCGCGTCTCTCTGCTTTGGTCTGGGCCCCCCCACTTGCACCTATCGCAACTAATCAAACACTCAACTAGTAAAAACTCAACTACGTTGTACTATACTATGAATAATCATGTCCCCCCAGTTATCTGACTGTCTCACGGTTGTCTCACCCACACCCCAGCCCCACCCCAAAACCCCCCCAAAATCTGACCCCTATATGAGAGAAAGCCCACGGTTCTTCTCTTTTCATAAATCTCACAATTCAACAGAGCCATGATCAATGAATCTGCATAAGCTTATTATAAAACTCAACCATCCTTTTGGTTTCCTCATATCTCAATATCCTCACTACTGCTTCTTTCTTCTCCTCCTTTGCTCAGTTTTCATGGCTTCTTCTTTCGCGGACTATTTGCAGGCCGGGTTTTGCTTCTGTTTCTTCGGTTTCGCGGTTTTGTTCTCCGCGCTTTCTCTCTTGGTCTCTCTCTTGAGGTACAAGCCGTGGTGCGACTGCGACACGTGCAAGAGTTACTTGACTTCGAGCTGGGCTAACGAGTTCGACAATCTCTGCGATTGGTATTCTCATCTGCTCCGGAACAGCCCCACCGGGTCGATCCACATTCATGTACTTGGCAACGTTATCACCGCGAATCCGGCAAATGTAGAGTACATTCTCAAGACGAGGTTCGACAATTTCCCGAAGGGGAAGCCGTTTTCGGCGATTCTGGGTGATCTTTTGGGTCGGGGGATTTTCAACGTGGATGGCGATTCATGGAGGTTTCAGCGCAAGATGGCGAGCCTCGAGCTCGGTAGCCTCTCGATAAGATCGTACGCTTTCGAAAACGTCGCTACGGAGATCAAAACCCGCCTCATTCCCCTCCTCCTCTCGTCCACCGCCACAGCGGTGAACAAAGAAGCCCAGATTTTAGATTTACAAGACGTGTTTAGACGGTTCTCGTTTGACACGATTTGTAAATTCTCGTTCGGGGTTGACCCGGCATGCCTCGAATTGTCACTCCCTGTCTCCGAGCTAGCTAACGCTTTCGACCTCGCGTCGAAGCTGTCGGCTCAGCGGGCAATGTCGCCGTCGCCGTTGATTTGGAAGATGAAGAGACTCCTCAACTTGGGGACAGAAAAGCAACTCAAAGAAGCCATCAAATCGGTGAATTGCCTCGCTCGGGAAGTGATCAAACACAAGAGGGAGAGCGGGTTTTCGTCGCAACACGACCTGCTGTCGAGATTCATGGGAACCGTCGACGTCGACGAGGAGTACCTGCGAGACATTGTCGTTAGCTTTCTCTTGGCGGGTCGCGACACCGTTGCTTCGGCGTTGACCTGCCTATTCTGGCTACTAGAGAGACACCCAGAGGTCAAAGCGAAAGTGGTCGAAGAATCAGACCGAATCATGGGAACCACATCGACTGGAGTACTCGCGAGCTACGACCAAATGCAAAAGATGCCGTACTTGCACGCGGTGATGTACGAGAGCATGAGATTGTACCCTCCGGTCCAATTCGATTCGAAATTCAGCTTGGAAGATGACGTACTCCCGGACGGTACATTCGTCACCAAAGGCACCAGGGTGACGTACCATCCCTACGCGATGGGTCGGATGCAAAACATATGGGGCCCGGATTGTCTGGAATTCGACCCGGAAAGATGGCTGAAAGACGGGGCATTCAAACCCGAAAGCCCTTTCAAGTACCCGGTTTTCCAAGGTGGGTGTAGGGTTTGCCTTGGGAAGGACATAGCCCTTGTGGAGATGAAAAGCGTAGCGCTTTCTTTGATTAGGCAATTTGATTTCAAAGTTGAGATGGAAAAGAGTAGTAATACGCCTAGGTTCATGCCTGGTTTAACGGCCAGCGTTAGAGGTGGTTTACGAGTTCAAATTCAAGAAAGAAGACCATTTTAAATATTCACACAATTAATATAGTCCATTCAACTCTTTGATCAAAATAGTGTGTACAAAATTATTAGACCATTTTAATATAAATTTCATTAATTGGAATTAACATCTGGTGTACATAATGCATGGTTAATTATAAATTACGATAACGTACGTGGACCATATTCCATTTTCTTTAATTTTTTAAAGATTAATAAGGTTCTCATTGACTAGATCACATCCGGGGAGGGGTGGTGCTCAATCGGGTAGTATCCAAGTTAGCGAATTTCCGTGTTAATACTCTTCAACTTTAGTTTTATCGGTTTAATTATTCATTTTATTAAATTTGTATTAATCTATTTAATCTACAAACATTTTAGGTTTGTATCGTCTTTTTGTGTTGTAGTATAAATTACTATTATCAGGATCAGGTTAATGGGTTCACGTGTCGATATTCCCAACCGTAACTTTACTCATTTTATTATTTGTGTTATTCGTGCCAACTTATTTAATCCAAAACCTGGCAAACTAGGCTCAACCATGATTTGTTTATATTATGTCGGATTCATGTTGCATTAGATATTATCACCCTTTCATCTTTCTCTACAATAATAACATACGAGACATAATCAATTATGGATTTGTTTGTAGAAGACAAATGAAACACAAAAAGTGAATAAAAATTCCCAATTAAAAAGATTAATTAACTATTCCAATTGAATAGTCTATTTTGTAATCAGCATACAAAATGGAAGGCGGTAGTAATTTTGATTTAAACAACAACTAATGTTCGACGTCGCCACTACATCGACGACCAGACAAACATTTAATAAAATGCGTTACTTTTTGTTTTATTCTACGGTGCACGTTAATTTTAACTTATTCTATCTAAATTGTTAAAAAAAGTAAACAATTGTCAGATCGAGCATGGTTGATTGCCCTGTTAATACTACTCAAAAATAAACTACCACTCAAAGGTTAAGTTTTGACTAAAACTTACAAGTGAAGGTGTCTGCGGAGAATGACCCTATGAGCAGCGGCAAATACAAAATAAAATATCATAAGACTCAAGTTTAGTAGTAATTTTTTTTGGTGACATAAGTAAGAGACATACTATCATACACAAACGTTCATATAGAAAACAATCATAACGCAAACTATTAAATAATTACATATTTAACATTATTTAATCAATAATCAAAAATCACAATCACAATTCTCTTCATAAATATTCAATTATAAATTTATAAATATCATTAAAAAAGCATTGATATAGCCTATAATCATTCATGATTCATCACATATAATATAATACAAAATTAAACAACTAACTATAAAAAGATATACAAAATTTAAAATTCACAAACACAACAATAAGAAAATAAATAAAACTATAGAAGTAAAACAAATAATTAAACTCACAATTTTTAAGTTTCAGTGAGGCCAGAAGGGAGCCAACCGCGGCGGTGGCGATGCGATTGTTAGGCGTTGGCGGCAGTTCGCGTCGGTCGGAGGCTGCAGGGCTGCTGTTCGCGCATCAACAAATGAAGGGTTTGGGAATTGGATTGAATTTGGAAGGATTAGATTATAATTAAGGGGGTCTGGTTTGCAATTTATGAGTTTTCAAAAACGACCCCTAAATTCTTTGTCTCCCCTCAGTAGAACGACATCGTTTTACTAAGAGAATAAAAGAAGAATGAGTCCTCTTCTTCGTAGGACTGGCTGATGGGGCACAACTGAAAGGTTTTACCTGCGCCGAGGCGGGATGTAGCTGAAGGGTAATATTACTACCACCCTTAGCTCCTGGACCAAGGCGAGGCGTTGACACCGACCGCTCCGCCTTGTGTCCGCTACTGGCCTCCAACAATTTTACTGTAACACCGAAACATCCTCAATGTTATATTTCTTTCTGTCTCTTTAAAATAAAGAGAAATATTTCAAATACAATATTTTATAAATCTAAATAATAATATTTAAAATAATAATCTGTCACCATATATATATATATATATAACATTTATATTTAAGTAAAAATTGCTAATTGTAAATGTGATTTATTGTTAATGTGAATACGAAAGATAAAAATGTCGAACTAAAACTCTTTCATGTGTAATAAAAACTTATGAAGGAGTCGTATGACCAATTATCTGCATGACCAATTATCTGACAGTTTCTCAGGCGATATTACAGCCCCTAAAATCAATACATGCGCTTGTTTTCATTATTGGGAATAATTGTTGTTTTAGTATAATCGCGATATTTCAACAGGTATATAAACTCAATATTTTCGCACCTAAAAACGATATGTGTGTTCTGAAAGTACTATAATTATTGTTTTAACATACACTCAATACTTCAAAGACTAAATTCAATATTTTGATACGCGATACTTTAGAGATTACACTCGAGACAAGCGCTCATTGGATTGTCAAATATTTATGATGGATTCAAGTTTTTGCGAAAACTTTTTCAGGAATTAACTCTTTTAATAAGTGGCATGCAGGAAGTAATAATTTGGTAACTATATATGTTTCTGTGTTGATCCTCGATTAACCTCCACGGAACCGACACTCAAAGTCAACCACTGGAGTAGTCTCCTCCTAAAAACCTACATTTGTTTATTTTTTACTTTTGTAATTCCTTAACATTTTTTCTTTTCTTTTTTCTAATTTCTGTTAATCTATTACTCCCTTCATAGTCACAATTTAACTATACAATTATCCTCAAAACTATTACTTACAAAATCTTATATTATCAAATTACCTATACTTAATTTTAACTTTAAGTGAACAAAAAAATAAAAGCGGCTACTCATTCCATCCCATATAAATTATAAAGAGTCATATTTTGGGAAAAAAAATTAAAAATTGTCCCAATGAAAGTAATTGACTTGGATTAAAAATGTTGCACCAATATATATAGTACTACTCAATTTGTTTAAAATTCAGTCAAAGAAACATAATCAATTATTATTGTACTATATTATGTTAATTTAAGATGATTATTAACTGGGTCAAATTTCAATGTTGGATCAATCAACGTTATTCATAGATATTTTAATTCATAGCATAGCGCGTTCAGATCGACCATTATAATTCCGGTGGCAGTAGGTGGCGCCGCCAGCAGTACTATTCACGATCCTTAAATAATTTGTTGTACTTCTGTTTAGTTTGCTGCCCAGATTGACTATAGACAGATTAAAATTAATTTGGAAGCATTTTTTAGTCACTATACGTGTTATTATAAGTAATTACTATTAATTATGTCGTGAAAGTTTATAACAATATTAATTTATGAGGGAGTTTTATGTCCTATCGTTTCACGATTCAACGTGTAATACATTAGAGGATAAATTTGATACGTTAGAGCTTAAACGCATTATGCAATATATCAAAAAATAAATTTGATGCACAGGACTTCAGCAGGTAAATTCATAATTGTAATGTATCAGAGGGTAAACTCGTAACGCGATATTTTAGTAACTAAATTCATAATTGTTATAAATCAATAGCCAAATTCAATATGCAATACATTATAAGTTAAATTCAATATGCGTGTTTATTTAAAAAAGATAAGTCAAATGAGAAATGAAAATATTTTATTTAGAGAAATTTGAAGATCGTAGTCAAGTCTAATTTAAAAATTTTCGGGTAAATTATGTTTAATCACCTCAAGATTTGGTGAAACGATCATATGACCTCTTTGAGGTTTTAGAAAACTACCACTATCCTCATGGATGTTCAAGAAAATTTCAAGTAACAAAGTACCTATGAGGTTTTTTTTTTTTTTTTTTTGGTGACTAACAAGGGGCGACAATTCGTACGTAGTTTGACCAAATCAAGAGGGGTTAATTGTTATGTTAACACAAACCTTCGAGGTGGGAGTTTTTCGAAACCTCAGAGGTTACTTTTAGTTTTACTAAATCTCGAACGGGGTAAATGTCATAGTTTGAAACATTATCATGCTAAAAGTGTAAAAAGAAAATTATAAAAATTTCTAACAATAAAGAGAACAAAGACTTACATCGATCCTTATTAATTCTTATTGGTTTGTGTATGATAATTACGGATACAACATATATGAATTTTCCTAGTTTAGAATCTGTATAGCTCTAAACTAAAACTTAACTTAAAGTTATTTATATTTTATAATCTTTTTTAATAGTTTTAAAATTAATCTAATCACTTTTAATTTAGAGTGTCATATGGGCTTTAAATTAACATAGTATTGCCACGATTGGATCTGGAAATGAATGATTAGTGCCCCTATTCCCTATGAGGTCGGTTGGTCGACTAATGACTATGTTATCCTTCTTCTTTTTTTAAAGTTTAAACCAAAAATAATAAATAATATGTGCAATAGACATTTTCCATAAATAAAATATAGTATGAGTGTTTTGATGCACCGTCAAGTCAACTCTTTGTTTTTTCTTTTCTTTTTTTTTCCTTCATTTAAATCTTTTGGGTGGGGTGCCACGTCAAAGTCAATTAAGATAATTAAATGCTGATAATTAATTGAAGGATATTGTTTTTTGCACATAATATGTGCAAGATTTTTTGCACATAAAGTGCATTGAGTGGGCCAATTACCTTCATTGCCCTTTAGTGCAGTACACATCAAAAATCCACTAAAGGGCAAAAAAGATAATTGGCCCACTTTATGCACTTTATGTGCACAAATTCTTGCACATATTATGTGCAAGAAACATTATTCTTAATTGAAATCCTAGTACTACATATGAGAAAATAATGTTCTTGGAAGTTGGAAAAGATGGCTCAAGTCTCAAGGCACTTGATCCTTAAAATACAAAAATAAATACTCCCTTCATTCTCAAAAGAGTGTCCCCTTCACAAAAAAATTTTGTTCTTTAAAGAGTGTCGCTTTTCAAACTGCAATGCAAAAAGTCAATACAATATCTATTTTACCGATAATTTAATTAATCTATTAATTACATCCTCTCTCTTAACATACATACAAACACACATTGCCATTAAGTTTGTAGTTAAACAAGATTATATAAATAAGGGAAAAAGAAGAATTTTTTCCACTATCTTAATTTGTGTGCAAATCTCTAAGGAGACACTCTTTAGACAACAGATGGAGTAAATAAATAAAGGCCACAATGCACGTTCATGAGACTGAATTCATTCGTATAAGGGAAAAAGAGCAATAAGTGACTGTTAATTTAGTGCCAAGTATTAGGTATGTAGAATAATCATAACGTTTAGAGATGTTATCATGAGCGAGGAATTATTCCGTACATTTTTGTTACGCTATTTAGTATGGTGTAACTTGTGTAATCTAATTGTAATTGTTTATGTGAATATAAAAAAGGATCAAATTTATTAATACTTTATTTTTATCATTAAACTATAAATATTAGTGAACAAATGCATAGAATAACTTTTTTCACTATTATCTAGCCTTTAGTTTTTTGTAAGTATCCTATGGAAATTATAGATATCATTGTGGTGGGAGAATTGTTTACAAGAGGTCTCAATTCTTCGCAAATGATTTTTCTTTTCTTTTTTTTTTTTTTGAGTGTAGAGAAACCATCCAGAGATTTGTGAAATTTTAAAAACTTGTACGAGGAAGGGCTTGGCCAGAAATTGAGTGAGCCGAAGAGTTTCTTTTACATACATAGCCTATAGATATCGTAACAGAAAAAGCTTTAATTAAGCAGCTGATAAGTATAAGAGCATACGAATTTCTGTTCTATATCTAAGATGTCTGATACACAAAGGTCGATGCATGACACTTTTGTTACAACCACTTATCGATGAAATACCATATGCTAAATGAGCGGATTGACAAAAGAAATTCCTATCTCAGAGTGCCATATTATTACTCATCTGGCATGTTTTATCTTCCATTCCAATTAATTATATGTTGATGATAGAACTCATCCATCTTGTAATATGATTGATGCAACTCTTAGCATCTTGCACTTTTGGTAAATGTTTGTATTTCTTAAACTTCAGAATTATTTTGTACTCTCATAAAATATTAAAATACCATGGAGAATTTTTAAAATTTTGAGAGATGATGAAAGAGGCAATTTGTAGTGTAACATACTTTCTTTTATAGAAGGAAATGGAGGGCAGATTATTTGGCAAGATGAGGTAGTCAGGGAATAGAGGACACGTTTACAAGTCAGATTGAACTTCCATTATGATTAAAAGGTGTTATAACTTTAGAGAATAAAAGAATCATATTTACGTTTTTTCAATCTGGAACTCGATCTGGGAGTTTTAAATCCTCCAAACAATTTTCACTACTACATAATGGACTTTTAACGGCTGTGTTTTAACAGCGATTTTGAAAAAACCACCATTAAAAAGAAAGTACGAACTTTCTACGGCGGTTCTATATAGAACCGCCGTAGAAAGACATTATCTACGGCGTTTATTTGATAACCGCCGTAGAAAGGGATTTTCTACGGCGGTTATTCGAAAACCATCTTAGAAAGTCGCTGTATTCGAAAACCACCGTAGAAAGGGACTTTCTACAGCTGTTTTCTTAAAACCGCTGTAGAAAGTCCCTTTCTACGGCGGTTTTCGAATAACCGTCGAAAACCGCCGTAGAAAGTATGTTTCTAGGGCGGTTTTAAAAAAATCGCCGTAGAAAGTGTTTCAAAAATCTTATTAGTAATTCAATGAAAATTACTATTTTGAAGTTTTCTTATAATTATTATGTAACAATACTTCAAAAGTTTTCTTATAATTATTATGTAACAATAGTTAAAATTTATTTATTGTTTATCATAACATAAAGGCATGAGTTTGTATATAATTAATAAATATGAAGAATTTTACTATAAAAATTGATAAATAGTAAATTACATATTTATTATTAAATTTTAAAAAATTTGGGGTTTATTTACAAAAAAAGAAAAACTAGAAATTAATAGAAATAGAGGAATGGGCGGGAATTCACAATTACGGGCTTTCTACGGCGGATGTAATTAAAAATGCCGTAGAAAGTTACTTTCTATGGTGGTTTCTTAATAACCGCCATAGAAAGTTACTTTCTATGGCAGTTTCTTCATAACCGCCATAAAAAACAAGTTTCTATGGCGTTTTCTTCATAACCGCCATAGAAAGCAAGTTTCTATGGCGGTTTTAATTTCAACCGCCTGAGAAAATCCATTTCTACGGCGGTTTTTATTAAAACCGCCGATTTTTATTAAAACCGCCATAGAAACTTGATTTTGTTTGAATTTTAAGGGTTTCCCTTTGTTTCCATCTCCAGCCAACCGCAGCTTCCCCCAGTTTCCATCTTCAGCAAACCGAAGCCGTTCTCTCGTCACAGCCGCCCATCCTCTCGCCGCTGGTTTTTTCTCTTGTCTTCCCCCGAAGCCGTTCTTCCGGCGGCGTTGATAACAAGATCCGCCGTCACCCAACTCCGGAGATGGTTTCTTAATCGGCCATCACCCACCACTTGGAGTTAATCCCCCATCATAATTTCACCACAATCAGTCCTTGTTGTGGGCTTCAAATCATAAAAAAGGTTATATCGAATAGTTTCAACTTTATTTAAGCTTTACAAATTTTATTGTTACTTGATTATTGCGATTGGCCTAGGGTTTATTATTAGTGTTAAATTCGGGTTTGGTGAGATGATGAATGATTAAATTCGGGTTTGATTAGTGTTAATCGATGGTTTATTGTATGTTCCATTTTATAATTTTTCTACTGATTTTGGTTTTATTTATTCTCAAAATTGATTAGGTTGAGATTGGATTTTTGTATATAGATATTGGCTGTTTATTTCAGGATTATGTTGTTATTGTATTGTTCTTGCTGTTAATGATTAATTAATTAGAATTTGATGGATGCACGCAAAAATTTTGTGAAGTTTGGTGGTGTTCGGTTTATTAGCATGAAAGTTTTTGATATATATATATTATATTTTGAATAAAGTTGAAATATATATATCAAAAACTTTCTACGGCTGTTATTGCTATTTTTGATATATATATATTTTGAATGCAGAGATAAAAAAATGAAATATTAAAATTTTTTTTAACAAATTTTTTACTTTCTACGGCGGTTTTGAAAAAGCCTAATTTTCTACAGCGGTTCGCTTAGGAACCGCCGTAGAAAGTCCTTTCTACGGCGGTTTTCAAAAAAAAGGCCATAGAAAGCCTAACTTTCTACAGCGGTTCGTTTAGGAACCACCATAGAAAGTCCGTAACCTTTCTACAGCTGCCGGATAGATGGCGGTTCAAAAATGCCGAAAACCGCCGTTAAAAGCCCTTAAAAACCGCCATTAAAAGTCATTTTTGTAGTAATGTTTTAAGATTGTTTTTAATAATTAGAGTAGCCAAACCCGCAATCACAAGATGGTATTCTTCTAAAATAAAATAAAATAATAATACTAGTTGTAATTTGCCCTATAAATTAAATTATTTTGTTTCTTCTTTAAACTGGGCTAAGGCAGCGCACCCGGTCGGGTCTGTATCCATATCTATTGTCCATAGTATACTAAAAGCGTAACCCGTCAAAACGAGCCTGTTTTGGTTACACCCGCCTTTAGGCTTTATCTCATCGTTCCAGCACGTCTCTTTCTTCGGTTCTGTTTTCTTGTTGGCGCCAAGGTTTTCGCGGGGCATTCGTTCTTCCATTTCACATCCCTGGTTAGTTTTCTGTTGTTGCACTTTTTTAAAAATTTCTTTGTGTGGTTCTTGTGACTCCATGAGTGTTAATCGATGGTTCAGGAGATAGAAATGGTTAGTGTTGCGTTCTAAGTGTTTGATTGTTTGTCTTGTTTCATGAGATGCTATTGCACTCTAGCTGTTTGATTTTTTGTCTGAGTGTTGAAGAGATGTTTATGTCATGAAACAAAGTTGCATTTTTAAGCCTATGTGTCACTTTATGATATGGGATTTCACCAATTAATGTTCCTGTGTTTCATGCAATCTGATTTCCTCTCAAATGTTTCAGCAAATCCATTATGCAGCTAACATTTGGTGATAATCTGAGTCTTTTTTTATTTTGAAATTCCTGCGAATAAAAATTGAGTTATATCAATAGAAAAGCTAAATTTGAGTAATTTTTTGTCTGTAAACAGCTAACCATAAATAATGGAAATTCATGTAAATAAAAGGGAGGGGGGGGGGGGGGGGGGGGAGCATTTTTGACAAAGATTTTTACCAATGCTTTTATTAAAGGAGTATTTTCCCATCGTTCTGTTAATATTTGCTGTTTATTTTATTTTTTAAATTGCTTTCCTTAGCAAGATCTTCTGAGGGGGGTCATGACAGGGGAAACAGAAAAGCTTACGAGTAAAAAGCTTACCTTTTTTGGTAATAATGAGAAATTTTTATAGCCTCCTTCCTATTGGCCTCCTTTTATTCTTCTACCTTAATTATGAATGAGCCCTAATTGTACTATGTTTGCAATTGGAATTTGTTAGATTAAAATAGGCTTGTGTGTAAGTTTTCTTATTTATGGATGTGCCTCAGCATTTCTATTGATTTTCAAGACTTTTTTGCTTATCAAATTTGTTCAATAGTTAGTCTTTGCGCCTCAGGATGTATCTTTGTTGGATTCTATTGACTGAATATTTGAACCTGGTGATCCATTCTGTTGTGTTTTCCTTCTCAACCCATGGATCAGCGTTACAGCAATGAGACAAGGCCAATGCATATTAAACTGCTGTCCATTTTTACAATGGAAATTTGATTTGAAGAAGCCTGTATCTCAAACTTGAAAGTACTTAAGTAACTAAAAACTAGAAAGAATCTGCGGTTCTGCGCCATCTGTTTCCCTCTTATAATCCAAAAGATAATGCTGGAATTGCTACATTGCCATATGTTGCTGGGGCGCTGATATGTTCGGGTTGTATTTTGAAGTATTCAAGTGCACGTCCTGTTTGTTGATATGTTCCTTAGGGATGATGTTCGTCACTGTCTTCACACCTCCGAAACTGTAATGGAACTTTTGGGTTCTGCACTTGGCCTTCACACTCATCTACTCACAAGTATACTTTCTCCAACCCAAAAAGTATGTTGTTTAACCTTTCAACGGTTTATAGAACAACCAGCGTCAGAAAATGCAGCACCAATCTACTGCAACGAATGCAATTCCTGGTTTCCGGGGACAAATCTCCTGTGGCATCATTTCGTTGCGGTAACTTTCTTCATTTTCCAGGATTATATTTTTGGCTATATTGTCTGATATATAAGTATATACATTGTCACAGTTCCAGTTCTCACATACTTAAGATGCATAGTGCTCAACTTCAATACTTCTTACCCATGCATCACCCTTGATACAGTGTCTGTTTATTTATTTGTAGCAGGGAGACCAATTAGTTGGAGATTTGTGGACATTTCACTTTTTTCAACAACCCAAAATGTAGTTGGTGATGGCAATGGTAAGAAGGAGAATGGGAAAGGGACACTTGCCATGGACTTGGCAAGTTTGGTTGAGGAATCTTCCATTGAGGAGGAGAGGGAACCCAGAACCCGTATGGAGCTCAAGAGGATACTTGAGCTACGAATTAAAAAGAGGGTTAAGGAACAGTACAAAGATGGGATGTTTCACAACCTCATGGAGAAAGTGATTGCTAATCCAAATACTTTGCGGGATGCTTATGATATCATTAGGGTGAGCTCTAATGTTGACATAGCAACGGATGGTGAGAATTTGCCATTTGAATCAATGGCACAAGAGCTCTATGTTGGCAATTTTGATATTAATGCTAACACGTATTCCATTTCAACAAGGGGTAAAGATAAAGAAGTTCTTGTTTTCCCCAATGTTAAGTTGAGAGTGGTGCAAAAGGCCATAAGGATTGTACTTGAAGTTGTTTACAGACCTCATTTTTCTAAGATTTCACATAGTGGCCGCAGTGGGAGGGATCACTCATCTGCTTTGAGATATATTAGAAAAGAGATGCACAATTCTAACTGGTGGTTTACCTTGCATCTTAATCAGAAACTGGATTTACGAATCCTTAACAGGCTCATCTCTGAGATGCAGTATAAAATTGAAGATCCAAGTCTGTATGCAACAATTCGACACATTTTTGAGTCCCAGGTGCTTAATATGGAGTTTGGAGGTTTTCCTAAAGGGCATGGTCTTCCACAAGAAGGAGTATTGTCCCCAATCTTGATGAATATTTATCTCAGTCTCTTTGATCGTGAAATTTACAGGATGTCAATGAAATACGAAGCTCTTGATTCATCATCGGCTACTGAGGATGATGGAATAAACTCAAAGCTTCGTGGATGGGTTAGGAGACAGATGAATGGTAATATCACACAAGAACAGAATATTGAGAAAAGCTCCAGTGTAAGATTACATTGTTGTCGCTTTCTGGATGAGATTTTTGTTGCCGTTGCTGGTCCGAAAGATGTTGCGCTTTCATGCAAATCTGATATTGAATTTTTTCTCAAGAATTCTCTGTACATGGAGATCACTGATCCACAGATGTTTTACCTTGTGAAGGTTACCATGGCATTCGATTTCTTGGAACTTTGATTAAAAGAAGTATGAAAGAAAGCCCAGCAATAAAAGCTGTGCACAAGTTGAAGGACAAAGTGAATCTGTTTACTTCTCAGAAGCAAGAGGCTTGGGATGCCGGAACCGTTAGAATTGGAAAGAAATGGCTAGCTCACGGGCTGAAGAAGGTCAAAGAATCGGAGATTAAGCATCTAGCCGATAGTAGCTCCCTTTTGAGCCAAATTTCTTGTTTCCGTAAAGCTGGGATGGAAACGGATCATTGGTACAAACAGCTGCTAAAGATATGGATGCAGAACATGGATGCCAAGAATGAAGAGAGCGCAAGCTCAATCTTGTCTAAGCACATTGTAGAACCATCTCTTCCACAAGAACTAAGTGATTCCTATTATGAGTTCCAGAAGCAAGCCAGAGACTATGTTTCTTCAGAGACCACTGCCACTCTTGCTCTCCTACAGGGTATTAGTTCAACAGGCCCTCCTCCCGTCACAGAAATCATGGCCCCAATTGATGCCATAAAGAAGCGCCTCCTGAGATACGGAGTAACAAATGCTGAAGGATTCCCTCGAACGTGTCATCTCCTCATTCTACAGGATGATGATCACATCATCGACTGGTTTACAGGAATCGTTGGCCGGTGGCTCCAGTGGTATAAGGAGTGTGCCAACTTGAATGAGATTAAGGTAATTATTTCAGGTCAAGTAAGGATGTCCTGCGTACGAACACTAGCAGCGAAATACAGGATTCATGAGAGTGAGATAGAGAAAATGTTCGATTTACAGCTCAGTAGAATTCCTTCAACACAAGAGATAGAACAGGAGATAACTGATGAGGCGGCTTTTAACAACGCAGACCCCTTGTTTGAAGCAACTTATAGCGGCTTGTGTTTATTATCTTTGGCGAGAATCGTAAGCAAGTCAAGGCCTTGCAACTGCTTTGTTATCGGTTGCAGGGCAGCCGCTTCTCGTGTCTACGCTCTTCATGTGATGGAAAGACAAAGGTATCCAGGATGGAAGACTGGATTCTCCAGCTGCATCCATCCAAGCTTACACAGAAGGCGAATTGGACTGTGCAGGCAGCATTTGAAAGATTTGTTTCTTGGCCATATATCTCTTCAATCTATTAATTTTGGTGCTTGGACATGAAATTCCTGCCTGAATATATATATCTTCTTGCACATTGAGCCGATTTCCAGTTATGAGGTCATTTTGGTTGATAATCTTTTTTCTGAAAGTTATCCTGATATTTGCATCATTGCATGTTTAAGTCACTTTCATTGCTGTACCAGTTTCCCAAACTTATAAAGCCAGATTCTCATTACTGATTGAGCACGGATGTGATATGATGTAAATATAGGGATTCAGATTCTTCAATATAATGATGTGTGAATGCGGCATGAGACGAAACTAACGACTTTTTTGGACTGATTTTTCAATACTGGAAAGAGAGTATTCTCACATGAAATCCCAAGTTTAATTAGCAACTTAAGAAGAACCTAAGAGGGGGATCGGGTGAATTAGGTTCTTGACCCTTTAAAAATATTTCTTCTACAAAGAAGAACTTTGAAAAACCATTTTCAAAGACAAGTTTTAAAATCAATTTAAAACTATAGATTTCTAAGTGAGGTATGTGATTAGTAATTTGCAACACATGAAAGCAAATAAACAAGAAGCAAGACACACTGATGTGGACGGTTGTACACATGCGGATTAAAGTTGCCAAGGACCTTGTGATTAAGTAGCGAGCTCGTATATACTCTAACTCACTCGAAAATTCAGAGAACTAAATTAACTAACCTAAGCTAACTTAACTGAGAATTTCGAACCAAGTGTAAGAAAGAGTTTGAAACATGCGAATTAATTAGGTAGAGCAAATAACCTAATTAGCTAAGTTTCATGCAATATGTAAACTACACGCATGCAAATACATAAAGTAATAAAGGGATGGTACTCAAAACTAATAGTTTTATGATCTGAATACTCTTAATATTATTGATGGGCGGCTGCCTATTTATAGGCTAAGGACAGCCGAAAAAGTCATGAAAAAGAATAAGGAAAAGAAGTCGAATTGGAAATCAATCAAGAGATTGATTTCCTTTACAATACCAAACCCTAAAAGAAGTGGGGAATGGTAAAACAAGGAAAGGAAATTTTCGGTCACCTTATTTCTTTAGGGGTAGCCGAAAATTACACTTAAAACAATAAGGAAAAAGAATAAAAGTCCTACTCCCAAAAAGGAGATCAAGAAGGAACCCTTTTTGGAAACTAACTAAACTAAGAGTAAAAAGAACCCTAGCTCTTAACTTGTAACCCTAGCAACTTAAAAGAACCCTAGCCCTTAACTTGTAACCCTAGCTACTTAACTTGTAACCCTAACTAATTAAGTTGGCCGTGTGGGCTTTTCTTGTGGGCTGGCCGACTTGTGGAATGGACTCCATGAGTTGGGTCGGCCCAATGTTGATGTCGCATTATGGAAAAATGTAGGGAACTTCAAGAAATGTTTCTTTAAAGTCCAAGAACCTTCCGGCATCTTCAAGAATTTCAAGAAACAGCCTTCTTCTTCATTGTGGATTGGGGAATTGCGCCTCTTCTTCAAGAATGGTAAGGAGAGTCGCAATTTGAACATTTCCATCTTTCTGCTCCAAGGCGTTTGCTTCTACTATCACTTGGGCGTCCTTTTGGCAAGCTTGGACAAGGTTGTTGAGTGTCTCTCGAACCTTCTTTGCTCTGCTTCTGGTCATCGGCCCAGTGATGTCTACAAGTGGATCCCTTTGATATGGACTTGGATCCTGAAGCATTGTTGGACCTCGATGTAGAACTCGAACCTCCTCAACTTCTCTGGAATCACTTGCTTGTTGACTTGTTGCTGGCGTTTGGATGCCCTCATCATCCCCTCTCGGTTGAAAAGGATTTGACCTCAAATCAGCACCCTGTTCATAAGTAAAAGGAGACAAGTCAGCAACATTAAAGGAAGTACTAACACCATACTCACCTGGTAAATCAAGTTTGTAAGCATTAGGCCCTATTTTGGACACGATTTGAAAAGGTTCATCGCCCCGGGGATGGAGCTTTGTCCTTCTCGCAGCAAGGAATCGTTTCTTCCTCATGTGAACCCAAACCTAGTCGCCTGGTTCAAAGTTCACAGCCTTGCGCCGTTGGTTTGCATGTGAGCGGCTTTGGCGTAGGTTTTCTCCAGGTTTGCCCGAACTTTGGCATGTATGCGTTGCACAGTTTCAGCTTTCTTTGCGCCATCGAGATTAACCTGTTCCTTTAGCGGCAAAGGGATGAGATCCATCACCGTCAAAGGAGTGAAGCCGTAGGCAACTTCAAATGGACAGAACCCTGTTGAGGAGTGCTTGGTTCGGTTGTATGCAAACTCTGCAACCGGCAAGATTTCTTCCCAACGCTTTAGATTCTTCTGAATTAACGCCCTAAGTAGATTGCCAACGGTGTGATTGGTGACTTCCGTCTGACCATCCGTCTGTGGATGACTTGTAGTCGAAAACAGGAGTTTGGTGTCGAGGCGGGACCACAAAGTTTTCCAAAAGTAACTCAGAAATTTGACGTCGCAATCAGAGACAATGGTGCGCAGTATTCCATGCAACCGAACTATACCCTGAAAGAACAATTCCGCCACATGCCTGGCATCATCTGATTTCCTGCAAGGAATAAAGTGTGCCATTTTAGAAAATCGATCAACAACGACAAATAAAGAATCATTATCTCTTTGCGTCCTCGGAAGACCGAGAATAAAATCCATTGAAATGTCAGTCCAAGGTAAAGAAGGAATAGGCAAAGGCGTGTAAAGTCCATGAGGTTTAGATGTAGATTTAGCTTTCAAACAATTAATGCAACGAGTGCAAACATGCTGTACATCCTTACGCATATGCGGCCAATAAAAATGCTCTTGTAACACTTCAAGTGTTTTATGCACACCAAAATGACCCATAAGACCCCCATTGTGAGCTTCACGAACCAGTAATTCTCTAGCAGAACTACGAGGGATGCATAACCTATTTTCCCTAAACAGAAAACCATCCTGTCTATAGTACTTATGGAATGCACCATATTCACATGCTTTATACAAATCCGAAAAATCACTATCAGAAGCATACAAATCTTTTAGATATGCAAACCCTAGCAAAGAATGATCTAAAACAGCCAGAATTTCATACCTGCGAGATAGAGCGTCAGCAACCAAATTATCTTTACCTTTCTTATACTTAATAATGTAAGGAAAAGATTCAATAAAGTTAACCCATTTAGCATGACGTCTATTTAATTTATTCTGTCCCTTTAAGTGCTTTAGGGACTCGTGGTCACTGTGTACAACAAATTCTTTGGCCATTAAATAATGCGACCAAGTCTCAAACGCGCGGACCACTGCATAGAGCTCCTTATCGTAAGTTGGATAATTCAAGGCAGCCCCTTTTAGCTTCTCACTGAAAAAGGCGAGTGGCTTGCGTTCCTGCATTAAGACTGCGCCAATTCCAATACCTGATGCATCACACATTAGTTCAAACACTTTATCAAAATCAGGTAATGCTAAAACAGGTGCATGAGTGAGATCATGCTTAAGAACAGTAAAGGCGTTTTCCTGAGCCTGCCCCCACACGAATGGAACATTCTTTTTGCACAAGTCATTAAGAGGCGCTGCTTTAGTGAAAAAATCCTTCAAAAACCGTCGGTAAAATCCAGCCAAACCATGGAAAGATCTCACCTGTGCGGCCGAGGTTGGTGTGGGCCACTCCCTAATGGCTTTCACCTTGGCGTCGTCAACTTTGACACCATCTTTAGAGACTACAAAACCGAGAAAAATAACTTCCGAAACACGAAAAGTATATTTTTGCATCTTGGCATACAATTGATTAGCACGCAATTCAATCAAAACCAAGCGAAGATATTCAACATGCGATTTTAAATCTCTTGAATAGATCAAAATATCATCAAAATAAACCACAACAAATTTACCTATTAACTTTCTAAGCACATGATTCATTAATCTCATAAAAGTACTAGGTGCATTTATTAGGCCGAATGGCATAACTAACCACTCATACAAACCAAATTTAGTTTTAAAAGCAGTTTTCCATTCATCCCCCTCCCTCATGCGAATTTGATGATAGCCCTGTGTAAGATCTATTTTTGTGTAAATTGTTGAACCATACAAATCCTCTAGCATGTCATCAAGCCTAGGGATAGGATTCCTATACTTGATTGTTATCTTATTAACAGCTCTACAATCAACACACATTCTCCATGTACCATCTTTCTTAGGGACAAGAATTACAGTACATCACAAGGACTTAGAGATTCCCTTACCTGACCGTTAGCCAAAAGCTTGTCGATCTGCTTTTGCAACTCCTTTGTTTCCTCCGGATTTGCTTTGTAACCAGGCCGATTTGGTATAGGTGCACCAGGTATGAAGTCGATCTGATGTTCAATTCCACGCAGAGGTGGCAATCCTTGCGGCAGCTCTTCTGGAAAGACATCGTTGAATTCCTGCAACAAAGATTCGACTTCTATAGGGATATCCCGAGGGATATCGTCAAGGTTAGCACAATTATCTTTACATACTAAAACTAGTACATCATCATTGCTATCTAACACTTGACCTATTTTCCCTTTTGTAGCGAAACAGCTACCTTTAACTTCTTCCTGTTTAGGCTTATCAGAGTTCGCCTTACTACCCTTTACAAGTTCTTTCCCCTTACCCTTTTCTTGGCGCCTTTCAGCTTCCCAGTTGGCGATTGCTTCCTTCATGCGAATTGCTTCGGATCACACTTCATTAGGCGGCATAGGGAGGAACGTGTGAATTTTGCCCGCCTGGCAGACCGAGTAAGTGTTGGCGACTCCATAATGTGTTGCCTTCAGATCAAAGAGTCATGGTCGTCCGAGTAGAATGTGACAAGCCTCCATTGGCAGAACATCACATAAAACAGTGGATTCGAACTTACCGATAGCGTATGGTACGCTTACCTGCTTGGTGACTCTGTAGCCGTCTGAGCTGTCGAGCCATTGTAGCCGATAAGGACGTGGATGATTGATAATAGGGAGCTTCAGCTTGTCAACCATGTATTCACTAGCAACGTTGGTGCAACTCCCTCCATCAATTATCAAAACACACAACTTTCCATTTACCTTAGTTCTGGCGTGGAAGATGTTTGTCCGTTGAGATGTGTCTTGGACAGCAGCTGTAGTCAGAGTGCGAGTAACCAAGTTCTGATTGGGATCTTCCTCTATGAACTCAAATTGCTCCACTGGTGCAAACGGAGTGCTGTCAATTAACTCCTGTGAGGGGTCAACAGTTTGATCATCTTCATCTTCTTCTGAAATGTACTCACCATCTTGCCCCAATAAGACCTTCCGGATGTTAGGGCAATCGCGCATGTAATGGCCACGGCCTGAGCATTTGTGGCAAGTGACATTACTGATTGATTTCCGAGGTGTAGATGGCGTCCTGGATTGTGATGAAGACGAGGTGGTGACAGGGACTATAGCCTTCCTCTCTGACGCAAACGGCTTCTTAGCTGGTGGAGAGTATACCGGATTCTTTCTCCAAGCCGTTGGGCCGCTTGTAGGCGTCCGGACAGGTGGAATTGTCTTCAGGTAGTCCTCCATGACCCGAGCTTTGTGCAACATGTCCGTCAGAGTTGTAGCATTCTGAAGTTCAACAGCTAAGGCTATATTCCTGTTTAGGCCATTAAGAAAACGAGCCATTGATGCGGCTTTATCTTCCTGTACATTTGCCCTAATTTTGGCCATCTCTAACTTTCTATAGTATGCGTCTACAGATAAAGAACCTTGTACAAGAGTATGTAATTTCCTATACAATTCTCTAAAATAGTAATCAGGAACAAAAGTTCTACGCATAGCAGTAGTCAAATCAAACCAAGTTAGAGGCGGAGCACGGCCCGCATTGGACGCGTATTCCTGCGATTGTCCATCTCTTGATTCCACCAGACCAAGGCATAGTCCGTGAAATGTACCACCGCGAGAGGGACCTTCTTGTGCTCTGGGATCGCATGCAGCTCGAAGATGCGCTCCATCTTCATCTCCCAGTCTAGATAATCCTCTGGATTCGTGCCACCGGCAAAGGGTGGAACAGTTGTTTTGCATTGACTGAGGCCTTCGAAAGATTTGTCAGCGCCATGGTCATTGGTATGGGCGTCCTCCTCTGACTCTCTACGCCGTTGTTCCCTTTCAGTTCGTAGCTCAGCGACTTCCTTCGTGAGGCTAGCAAATCGCGCTGAGAGTTGCGCTATTGCAGCCAGTATTTGCTCGCTCCCCAAAGGGTTAGGAGCACCTCCACCTGACATCGGATATAAGCGAAAACCTGTCTGCTAAAAACAGGAAATTGGTAATAGATATGAAGTACACAACAGGAAATTTCGGGGTTAAGCCCTCAAATTTCAGAAAAGATGGGTGTGCACGATGACAAAATCCAAACTATAATGTAAGAGCAAATGTTCAGGTCGCACGAAAAGATATACTAGCAGTTGAAAGCAGGGCAGTTCAAGAATTGAACAGAATTAAAGAAAAATAAGCAGAGTTGAAACAACTTTAGGAAAGTCCTAAAACTACCCAAAGAAGAGATCACCCACCCAATAGGTAATCAAGAAACCAATCCCAGCAAATTATTAATTCTTTCAATATGCAAACAGTTCCAAATTGCGATGTTTAAACCCCCTAAGTGGCAAAAAATATTACTATGCGATTTCAAGAAACGAAAACCCTATGGCCAGCAAAGTTCAATTTTTGACTCACTAACCAATTCCCAGGGATAATCTCAACAGCACAAGGATACAAAATCAAGAATTCAATATATTTTCAAGAATTCAAAACAAGGTATCCCAAACTAGAGCATGCAATTTACAATGCGCAGTTAAAGTGAGCTGCTTAACATCAACCGCAAAAACTCACCAATTTCAACAAAAACAGCACAAGAGGGGTAGAAAAATAGTCGCAACAACCCAGCAATTTAGACGCGAAAACAGCAACACTAAAGCGTCTCTCCAAACCCTAGTGTCACAAGAAAGGCGACTAAAAAGAATCAACTAAACCGAAACCCTAGTGTCGCAAAATCCGAACCCTAATTTGTTTTTAAAGCCCGAATTTTAATTCTGAATTTGCAGCAAGGGTATGCGATTTTTTTAAGGAATTTTTCGATTTTAAAGATAGGGAAACAGCACCAAAAATCGAAAATTTTAAAGCTTGAAAGAAAAAAAATTTCCCAAGAAGGTGTGTTCTAAATCTAAGAATTTCAAGATAAACAAGACTAACAAGGAAAAGAAAACACCTCATAAAGATTTGGTCGGGTTACGTCGACCTCCTCCAGCCACGAAATCACTCCTAAGCTCTGATACCAATTGATGTGGACGGTTGTACACATGCGGATTAAAGTTGCCAAGGACCTTGTGATTAAGTAGCGAGCTCGTATATACTCTAACTCACTCGAAAATTCAGAGAACTAAATTAACTAACCTAAGCTAACTTAACTGAGAATTTCGAACCAAGTGTAAGAAAGAGTTTGAAACATGCGAATTAATTAGGTAGAGCAAATAACCTAATTAGCTAAGTTTCATGCAATATGTAAACTACACGCATGCAAATACATAAAGTAATAAAGGGATGGTAATCAAAACTAATAGTTTTATGATCTGAATACTCTTAATATTATTGATGGCGGCTGCCTATTTATAGGCTAAGGACAGCCGAAAAAGTCATGAAAAAGAATAAGGAAAAGAAGTAGAATTGGAAATCAATCAAGAGATTGATTTCCTTTACAATACCAAACCCTGAAAGAAGTGGGGAATGGTAAAACAAGGAAAGGAAATTTTCGGTCACCTTATTTCTTTAGGGGTAGCCGAAAATTACACTTAAAACAATAAGGAAAAAGAATAAAAGTCCTACTCCCAAAAAGGAGATCAAGAAGGAACCCTTTTTGGAAACTAACTAAACTAAGAGTAAAAAGAACCCTAGCTCTTAACTTGTAACCCTAGCAACTTAAAAGAACCCTAGCCCTTAACTTGTAACCCTAGCTACTTAACTTGTAACCCTAACTAATTAAGTTGGCCGTGTGGACTTTTCTTGTGGGCTGGCCGACTTGTGGAATGGACTCCATGAGTTGGGTCGGCCCAATGTTGATGTCGCATTATGGAAAAATGTAGGGAACTTCAAGAAATGTTTCTTTAAAGTCCAAGAACCTTCCGGCATCTTCAAGAATTTCAAGAAACAGCCTTCTTCTTCTTCATTGTGGATTGGGGAATTGCGCCTCTTCTTCAAGAATGGTAAGGAGAGTCGCAATTTGAACATTTCCGTCTTTCTGCTCCAAGGCGTTTGCTTCTACTATCACTTGGGCGTCCTTTTGGCAAGCTTGGACAAGGTTGTTGAGTGTCTCTCGAACCTTCTTTGCTCTGCTTCTGGTCATCGGCCCAGTGATGTCTACAAGTGGATCCCTTTGATATGGATTTGGATCCTGAAGCATTGTTGGACCTCGATGTAGAACTCGAATCTCCTCAGCTTCTCTGGAATCACTTGCTTGTTGATTTGTTGCTGGCGTTTGGATGCCCTCATCACACACCATATTTATAGTGGTTCGAATTACCCTTGAATCCTACTCCACTCCCCAAGTTCTACAACTTGAGATTCCTAATCCTCTAAGAAACACTTAAAGGAGTGTTTCAATCTCTTACATTTGCTTAACTCTTTCTTAAGAGATTAAGACTTTTTCCTTGCCTAATCTAACTCTAGACTTAGGACTTTACCCCTTTGTTTAATCCAAACTCTTGGATTAAGACTCCCTTGCCTAAGGATTTTAGGTCTTACTCAAGACTCCTCTTGCTTAGCAATTAAGACTTTTACAAATGCCTAACCTCAACCCCTTGAGATAGGACTTTTCCTTCTCTTTTTGCTCCCTCTTACTTCATACCTAACTTTAATCAAGAGTTTAGGACTTTACCTCACTTACAAGATGCCTACAATACTTACTCAAGTGTTTATGACTTCCCTCAATGTGTGTACAAAATAAGAAAATAATGCTATGAAAAATAGCTAACAATTACAATGAAGTTTTTCTATTCTAGCCTAACTTTGAAATAATCTGCTAGAACTTTGAATGATCTTTTGAGAGATTTTTGAACACTTGAAAATGTTGGAAATCAGATGGGAAGAGGTTTCTTTGATGTTCTTCAAGTGGGGGTATTTATAGGATGAGAGACCCCTTGAAAGTGTGCAAAAAAAGGGGGCAAAAAAGTGGTTTCTCGAAGCACCTACGACGCAGCCCGTGACAGCCACGACTGTTGCAGGTCTAGCCCTCCGCGCTACTGCACGCTCCTGTGCGCGGCGCTGCCTCGACGGTTCGCTGTCACTTCTTGTCGGGCCTTGATTTGACATCTTTTCATTTGCTTGCCGTTGCTTCGTTTTAACTCCATTTTCTTCGCCCTTTTTTGCGTTGCTTCACCCGTGAACTCTTCTCTTCATTTTTTGACTGAGAAACACCGTGGGTCCCACTTAGGGATGTGCTCGGGACTCATTTTTCTTCTTTCTTCATTTGTTTGTCGTTTCTTCGTTTTAGCTCGTTTTTCATTGCCCTTTTTTTGCATCGGTTTTTCCGTGAACATTTTCCTTAATTTTATCAATTGGAAAAACCGTGGGTCCCACCTCGGGACGTGTTTTTCTTCTTTCTTCATTTGCTTGTCGTTTCTTCATTTTAGCTCATTTTCATTGCCGTTTTTTGCTTCGGTTCTTCCATGAACATTTCTCTATATTTTCTCACATAGAAGAACCATTAAATTAATTCTCATGTTTGTTAACTCATCAATCAAAATAAAGATTAAGACCAACTGGGTCTAACATCACACCTAAACTGACCAGGAGTGTACAACAAATTATTGAAATGATGAGTTAAGTTGATTGAGAGGTTTGAAATGAATAAGTTTGGGTTGAAAGTAATAATGTGTTGTTCTTGGTTCATTTTCTAGGATAGAAATGTTTGTGTATTTTTTTGTTGGCTCGATCGAGAGATGTGCAAGCGTTTGCATTTTTGTCTAATTTATTTGGGATTAAAAGGAAGTTTTGCGCGGTCATTTTTAATGAGTATAAACATTGGAAAATAACTGTAAGCCCACACAAGAATATGAAATTGACAAAAGGCTCCCAAAATATTATTGAATTAGTGATTTGACCATTTAACAGTCTGCCTCGAAACTAAAAGTAGTACAAAATAGAAACGGAAAAATGGCAATTTTGGCCTCTTATGTTTGGCCCAATAGCAATTTTAGTCCCTTTTCTTGTTTTCTCAGCAGTTTTGGTCCCTTATGTTTTTCTCTTTGGCAGTTTTAATCCTTTTACCTGGAATTGCAGGTAAAACCAGTCATTTAGGGCGTTTAAAAATTTTGCCAAATTTTTGGGGCAAATTTATAAAATCTAAAACTATTAAAATATAATAAATATAATATTAACCCCCAAAAGCAAGTATAGAAAAAAGGTAAGTACAATCCGGCTTTAGAAACTAAAGCAATAGCTACAGTAACAACTAAAAAGCAACAGTAATTAAGTAGCATAACAAAATTCACAATCAAAATTAAAACCAACCATATTAGAAATTAGAACCAAACTTTATTTACATTTAAAAGTTAGAGTGAACTGCCAAAATGTATCCTTACTTTCTTACTATGTCCGCTTTGGTAACTAAAATTTTTTATTTACCAAAAATATCACTATACTTTTTAAAACGTGCCAAAAATGTCATATTTGTGATTTTGGCTGTTGTTTTGAAGGAAGTAGTGTATTTTGAGGGGTATTTTTGTCCACTGTTCATATACTCTCCTCCCTCTTTCTTTTTTTTTTTCCCCCTCCTTTTTTTGCCCTTTTACTTCCCTCAAATTTACTTTCTTTTTTTTTTTTTTTTTGCCTTTTTTCTTCTCTCAAATTTACTGTTTTTCTTCCCTCAAATTTACTGTTCATTTTTTTATTTGTAAAAATAGTTTTTTATTTATTTTATGTAATTACAAATAATTACAGTAAATTATAAATAATTACAAATAAATAAATAAATAACTATTTTTACTATAATTACAAATAAATACAGTAAATTACAAATAAATAAAAAACACACAAAGTAACGATACTCTAGTTTATCTCTAAATAACACACAAAGTAACGTTACTTTGTGTGTTATTTGGAGATGAAAGCAAAGTAACGATACTCTAGTTCATCTCTAAATAACACACAAAGTAACGATACTCTAGTTCATCTCTAAATAACACACAAAGTAACTACTTTGTGTGTTATTTAGAGATGAACTAGAGTATCGTTACTTTGTGTGTTTTTTATTTATTTGTAATTTACTGAATTTATTTGTGATTACAGTAAAAATAGTTTTATTTATTTATTTGTAATTATTTGTAATTTACTGTAATTATTTGTAATTATAGTAAAAATAGTTTTTTTATGTATTTGTAATTTAGTGTAATTACAGAAAATAAATAAAACACTATTTTTACAAATAAAAAAATGAACAGTAAATTTGAGGGAAGAAAAAGGGCAAAAAACCAAAAAAACAGTAAATTTGAGGGAAGTAAAAGGGCAAAAAAAGGAGGGAAAAAGAAAAGGAAAGAGGGAGGAGAGTATATGAACAGTGGACAAAAATGCCCCAGAAATTTTATGAGTCGAACTTCCTTATGATTCTCCTTCAATTGGATTTGCTATTGAGAAGGGTTTGCTTTTTGGGGGGAATGAGTATGGAATGGAAACGTTTGGGGTTTTAATGGTTTTAGATTGTATAAATTTGCCCCAGAATTTTGGCAAAATTTTTAAACCCCCCAAATGATTGGTTTTACCTGCAATTCCAAGTAAAAGGACCAAAACTGCCAAAGAGAAAAACATAAGAGACCAAAACTGTTGAGAGAAAAAGAAAAGGGACTAAAATCGTCATTGGGCAAAATATAAGAGGCCAAAACTGCTATTTTTCCAAATAGAAACATAGGCCAAACCTTTGGTATAAAGTAAAGTTTTATAACTGGACAAACATTTGGTACTAAAAGTGTAAAAAGACCAAATTTTTAGTATCAAAAATAGAATTTTTTTCAAATATCAAGCAGAGTCTTGGACAAACATTTTATATCAAAAGCGTAAAGAGACCAAACTTTTGGTACTAAAAATGCAAGTTTTCCTAATTTTGCCCGCAAAAGGTTGAGTCCGGACTAGAAGCGCGAATCTTTACCTTATCTAATCTATACTAAAAGCGTGAAACCCGTCAAAACGAGGCTGTTTTGGTTACACCCGCCTTTAGGCTTTATCTCATCGTTCCAGCACGTCTCTTTCTTCGGTTCTATTTTCTTGTTGGCGCCACGGTTTTGCGGGCGTTCGTTCTTCCATTTCACTTCCCTGGTTAGTATTCATCAATTGCGAATTTCTCAATCATTGTAGACTTCTATTGCTTCCATTGTTTGTAACTTTTGATCTTTGTTCTAAATTTATAATCTTAATTGTTGTTCCATTACCGTTGTGTTTTGGTTTCATCATTGGCTTTTGGTGTTTCCACAACTTCGTGCATTTGAGATTTAGTTTTCTGTTTATTATTTCTTTTTCTGTGCGATTCTTGTGTTTGATTGATGGTTGAGGATGTAGAATTGCCTAGTGTTGCATTCTAAGTGTTTGATTGTTTGTCTTGCTTCACGAGATGCTATTGCACTCTAAGTGCTTGATTTTTTGTCTAAGTATTTGGGAGAGATGTTTGTATCATCAAAAAAATTTGCATTTTAAGTATTTCTGACTTTTGGTTGACGTAATTCATCAGAATCTTGAAATTATTGGCCCATTTCAATGATGGTTGGACTTGTACTGTAACGCCCACACTGTCAAATTTCTCAAGGTGCTCAACCGCCGTGGCGCTCTACAGGTTAAGGTGAGCATGGAGATCCATTGACCTGTTTCTCGTTCTCCCACCCCTTCTCTTACTTGTCAAGTTCCTCGGCTTTTGTTGTCTTTATGCCTTTAGTTCTCTTCATTTCAGTGCTAGAAATTGGAGTACCTTTTTGCGTTTTAGGATCAAGAAACAGCGAAAGAAGGAGAGCAAACAGACATCATGGATGGTATGTCGAAGCTCTAATTTTTCTTTATTCATTGAAGTTGCCAAACTGCTAATTTGCCTTCTTTTTTGCATCATTTATCATAGTTATTTAGGGACAGAAGTGGATACCCAAGTGTTTTCTTTCTGTCTTTTAACAAAGTGGGGTTGATGTTTTAGGAAGAAACAACTGGTAATCAGTAATTTATGATGAAAATCAAGCATGTCATAAACTACATTTTAGTATTAAATTTCATGGGTACCAGCATAGTACAAGGAAAAAATTCTATTCCAAGCATTGCGTATCAAAACTGAGATGCTATCAGCTGAAGTGTTCACCAACTGATTAATTGGACAAGAATAAAAATAGAGTCCCATTCAGGTTGGAAACTGAGGCAGGCATATTGAGTTTTGTGAGTGTCTTACTCAATATAATGGTAGAACGGAGTACAGAAATGTTGGGTGTACTGGCTTTTTTTTTTTTTTTTTTCCCTCCTTTATATATATATATATTGATTCTCCATGTGTTTGCGTATTGTATCTCTCTTTTTGTTGTATGGATTTAGATTGATGAATTCTTCTTTTACTTAGTATTTTATTAATTTATCTACTAAATTTTGGAAATATTTCAGTTTATTTTACTGTAATCTTGGGTTTTTAAAGAGATTTTTTTTTTCTTTCCTTACTTCGGTTCATATACTTAGTCATCACTTTGGCTCATTTCTCATATTTTTTTATTTGTTGGGGTTTGTAGTTGATTCACAGCCAACCATGGAGGAAACTATCCTCGTAGGTGATGACTTGATGTTGGGGCCACCATCACCAATTATCCCCCCTGAAATTGCGTCTCATGTGCTTGAAGGTGTGAACTTGTGTGATGGAATTTTGAGAAACCTATTCCTATGTAAGTTCCGTCTTTGATGTTTTTGTAGGGAATGTTATAGCAGTTTTTTGTGGTATTCAAGCCTCATAATTTGAATTCTTTTATAGGCTTACAGATAAAGGATATTGAACCTTTCTGTCAAGATGAGATCGCTCTTTATCGGGAATGTGTTGAGAGAAGGGTAGGTTATCTATGTGCTTGATTTTTTGGCAATTCTCTGGATTATTTGATAGTAATGTATGAGAAAACAGAGGTGTCTTGTGTTCTTGGCTAATATCTATGAACTGCCCATTTGTTTGCCTTTGCAGGACAAAGAACTAAGGCAACGGCTGCAAGATAGTGAGAATAAATTAGGGCTGTCAATGCCGTTAAAAGAAGCAACTGAAAGAGCTACCCAACTAGAATCAGAAGTGACAGTGTTGGAGAGGTACTTAAATCCGAAATAAAAGTGTATTTGTTGCGATGTGGAATGTCTTTACAGTTTCTGCTCTTTGCTGATCGATTGTTTCATATTGTAAGCATGCAAAGAAAGTTCCTCATATTTCATTAAGAATGAGAGAGAGCAGTTTTTAAGGGAACATGGAATCAATTTTGCTGATTTTCATGGGCACAAATAAGTGGTTGGGCTTAATTCTATAAATACAACTTCACCTTCAACTTAGATTATAATTTAATGAAGTGAAACATGCCTCAAGCCATTTAGTATCGTTGAGAATTTGAATTGACTAATTTGGTGCACATTAGCATGGTCACCTTGTGTATTACAATGCTTTATCAGCAATGCCATCTTCTACCGAGCTAACTCTACTCATGTTCTTTAGAAGTAATGGACTTTTGAATTTCTCTTATGATGTTTTTCTTGTTCTGGTTGTTGTATTTAGACGCTTGATCTTGGCTAGTGGAATGGAAGGCGCAGAAGGGTTTCGGCAGAGATGGAGTCTACATGGTCGCCTCACAGATACCAAGTAAGGAGAACTATCTTCGAACTTTCATGGAGCAAACATATCTGGAATATTGAACTTGCTCTTTTAAATTTTCTCTTAGTTTGATGCATCATAATTTCACTTCCATTTTAGTTGGTTCTGAAAATATTAATTGATAGTTATGTCCATAGCAGGATCAACACTTTTAGGCACTTCACTTATGATATACTCCATGCTTCATCTGCTTGTGTTGGCTTGATTTAGTATGAAGCATTTCCTTAGATGTTTGACCCTTTTGCATTTTATAATAAATTTTCATCATTCCGAATGTACATTTTACATTTTCAATGCACTTTTAATGTTACTAAAATCAATCAAACCCGGAATTTAAACCAGGTTTGAATCAAACTATGATACCATCGTTCTTTCCATCACTTGATTGCTCTCTTTGTTTCCTTACTGCATCTGTGAAGAACTATAACACACGTCTTACTTCAACTTCACAATGAACATTGTTTAAATTCGATTGCTGCGACGCAGGAAAAGGCTTGAATCACTTAAGCAAGGGATGGAAAGCAGGAAAAAGGATGAAGTTGTTGCAGATATAGATACCAAGAAGAGCTGGTTTTTCTGGTCAAAGTAAATGAGCAAATATTGCAGCATTTCTATTATCTTATCTAGGCTTACCGTAGATGATTAAAGCCGGGACCTCATGAGATTGCAAATCAACCTCATACATGAACTTGGTCTATCCAACGTTAACTCTATTTTTGTCGTAATTTGTAAATTTGTATTGACAGTAAATTTAATCTCTGCTTCTGCTGCGCAAATGCCAATATCAGGCAATTCCCAGAAACTCTACACCCTCTGTCCAATTTTAAAAAGTCAAATAGCACAATCATTTATAAGTCATAATGTACAAATTAAAACAAAACTCTTTTTACGAAACAATATTTTCCTAACAAATAACAAGTTTTTTCCCCAAGTAATCTCATTTTATTCAAAAATTCAAAAATTGGGGCTTGTCAGGGCTGCTTCCCGAACAAGAGGAAAGGATTTTTGGGAAATTGTTTTCTCCCCATTTTTTTTTTTTTTGAGAAATCGTTTTCTCCATAAGAAATTTTTAATTTTTTGGGTTATCTAGAAAAAAGGATTTCCGGGTAATCAATTTCTTCAGTTTTTTTTTTTTTAACTTTTCTTAAGAAAACAATTCCAGGAATCCCTATCTTTAGAATTTTTTTTTCTTTTCCGTTTTCTCAAGAAAACGCTCTCTCGCAAATCGTTTCCTTCAGAAATTATTTCTTTTTCCATTTTCTAAAGAAATTATTTCTTCGGAAAGTTTTTAAAAAAAAATTTTCTCAAGAAAAAGTTTTCTAGGAAATCGTTTTCTTCGAAAAGTACAAAAAAAAATCCGGAAATCGTTTTCTTTACAAAAGTAAAGGAAAAAATTCTTAAGAAATTGGTTTCGGGGAAATCGTTTCTTTACAAAAGTTTTTAAAAAAACTCTTCTTAAGAAAATGATTTCCTAGAAAAGTACAAAAAAAAAAAAAAAAAAACCTTTAAGAAAAAGAATTTTGGGAAATCGTTTCTTTAGAAAAGAAAAAAAGATTTCCTTTTTCTTTAGAAAAGTACAAAATAAAAATCTATTTGGAAAACAATTTCTGGGAAACTGTTTTCTTCAGAGGTAAAAAAAAAAAATTTCTTAAGAAAAAGATTTTTGGTAAAACGTTTTCTAAGAAAAGTACAAAAAAAAAAAAAAGAAAAAAAACCCTTAGGAAACCGATTTCTGGGTAAACGTTTTCTCTACAAAAGTAAAAAAAAAAAAAACAATTTCTTAAACAAAAGATTTCCAGGAAATCATTTTCTTTAGAAAAGTTTTTTTAAAAAAAAATTTCTTAAGAAAACAACTTCTTGGTAATTGTTTTCTTTACAAAAAAAATTTCTTAAGGAAAAGATTTCACGGAAATCGTTTTCTTTAGAAAAGTATAAAAATAAAATTATAAAGAAAAAGATTTCCCAGAAATCGTTTTCTTAGAAAAGTAAACCCCAAAAAAAAAAAAAAAATCCTTAAGAAAAAGATTTCCGGGTAACCGTTTTCTTTAGTACAAAATAAAAAATAAAAAAAGATCTTAAGAAAAAGATTTCCGGGTAACCGTTTTCTTTAGTACAAAATAAAAAATAAAAAAAGATCTTAAGAAAAAGATTTCCTGGAATCGTTTTCTTTAGAAAAGTAAAAATTAAAAAGAATTTGAAAAAAAAAATCCTTAAGAAAAAGATTTCTTGGTAATCGTTTTCTTCCCAAATGTTAAAAAAAACATTTCTTCACAAAAAGATTTCCACGAAATCATTTTCTTTAGAAAAGTACCAAAACAAAAAAATCCTTAAGAGGTAAAAAATAATAATAATAATTTCTTAATAAATAGATTTCCTGGAAATCTTTTGCCCCTAAACATAAACAAACAAAAAAATTATAGACCGGGAAATTGTTTTTTAAGGGATTTTTTTCTTTGGGGCATGTTACTTGCAGGACATTTTTTACTAAACACCGGACACTTTTTAAAATTTTAAGTAGCGAAAAGACAATAATATCCTTATACATTTTTACCTTCATGAATATTTTTACCTACCATTTTTACCTACACCCTCCATCATCATAAAAATTGCCTGGCCAAGGCGATTAAACCTGTTAAAATTGCCTGGTATAGGCGATTTTATCAATAAGAATTGCCTAGGCCAGGCTATTTTACTCAGTAGAATCGCTTGGCCGAAGCGATTGTAGTGGAAACAATTGCCTATACCTAGTATAGGCGATTTCATCAGAAAGAATCGCCTAGGCCAGGCGATTTTACTCAATAGAATCGCTTTGCCCAAGCGACTGAAGCCGAAACAATTGCCGTCCTTTGGCTATTTTTTTTGCTTCGATCGCTTCGTCTGAACGATTGTCCCCATAGTTCGCTCACTAACATTGTTTTCGGGAAAATCGCTTGGAAGAAGCGATTTTTCCTTAAAACATCGCCAAAGGCTGGCGATTTTTCCATGTTACCGGTAAAATTGCTTGCCGTAAGCGATTGTTTTTGGGGAAAATCGCTTGAAAAATCGCCAGTTTGTCAGGTGATTGAACCTTGAAAAATCGCCCCTCACTGGCGATTTTTTTGGATCAAGCGATTTTCCCCACAGTTCACCGGAAAACCATTTTTCGTGCGAACTAGCCAGGAATTTACCCTAAAATTAGCACAACACTGCTGGAAAGCGCAAATGGAGCACCCGGAGCTGGACCGATTGAGCGAGGGAGATGGCGATAGAGATGGAACCGGAATCCCACCGATTGAGCGAAAGGCGAACTGGAATCGCGAAGGAGATAACCGACCAAATGGAGTTGGAGCGCGAAGGAGATGAGCAATTGCATATGCTGTAAAATTGGGGAATTTTACAGCATAAGGTAGTAGAAAATGGAAGGGCAAAAAGGGAATTTCACATCGAAACTTTTAAAAAAGTGTCCTGCGTTTTGGTAAACAGTATCCTTCAAGTAACAATTCCATTTTCTTTTGTATTTTTCTAAAGAAAACAATTTTCCGAATATCGTTTCCTCTAGTTCGGAAACTCACCATAAATTCAGAATTTTCAAATAAAATGAGATCATTTAGGGAAAAAAAACTCCAAAATAACAATAATAATTGCACTTGTACATGTCATTTTCGATTCGAGGAAGAGTTCATTTCATAATTTTTGCATTAATACGTTATTGTCATTGAGACATAAACTACAACAGCGATTCATGCTAACTAGACTCAAGTATTTTTATCATTTACAAATGACCTTGAACCAAATGTAAACTTTAACTCCTTCCGTTCCATTAGAAATTTTACTCTATACAAATTAACTGAGCAATTACTCATATTGTTAGCAACTCGGTACTTATAAGCCCGTTACCTAAAAAGTCGATGAATTCATGTAATCGTAGTGCAGTGCACAGCCAGGCATCCGAATGTGACCTGATAGGCCATGATTCAGTGACCTGCCATCCCAGTGCACACATTTGCACATCAGAGGCGTTGAGACAATGGCGAAGGAAATCTCATCCATCGGGCGAATTATCGAGGGGCAGTCGGATTCTTGTCGTGGATAACAATGTGTCTCAGAACCAGAAACTTTCTTTTCAAGGTCAGAGTTTCCCGAGTAGATAGATATTTACACATTTCAACATGTGTTCTTCCCCATCCCCTTGCGCCGAGATTCTTGCCAGAAGTAAATGTCATTGCTGCTACTATCTGACTTCCAAGATCCAGGATGTGCACTCTTCGAGAAGCTGAAACTTCTGGACTTGAGCTACGTTGAGAAAAACTTGCATTTTACTTCGAAACTCTGTGAAGTCCTCCTTGCACTTAAATGATCCGGCGCATGAACAATGCTCAGCTAAGTGTGCAGCTTTAACCTGGTTGCATTTCATGCATACTAAATCCTGCAGATGGTAGACTCTCTCTCTCTGCCGTACAATCTGTAGAAGAGCATTCTCCATGACCTCACGATCATAAGGTTGCCCACATTGAGGTACAGCACAAACCCATTCTTGAGAGAGTAAATTTTTGTCACGGCACAAGTCTAAGTCTCTACAGTCATTGCAATAGCTGTGAACACCAATGTCACGACTGTGAGCAAACCATATGCAACTACACTAGAGACAAATACAGTTGCAAATACTGAAAGTGCATAAACCAACATCAAACTAGAAAAGGCGCGAAAAATGAGAGGTGTGGAGGAAACCCTCCGTATAGCATAGCAGCCACTCTTTATTAATACAATTGGACTCAAACTATATATATATATTCATAGGTCAGTATAATAATACCTGCAAATGACATTTGGAAGAATAAAGGATGGGGAAAGATTGCTAAATTCAGCCTCAGGTGCGAATTCCCGCACACGAACAAATTTTAGCAGATTCTTCCTCATGATCTGCTCAATAACAGTGAATAATTACAATGAACACATTCCTTGAAGGAAGAAAAAAAGAAAGAACAAGTTGCATTCAACTATGACTATTGTGCAAATAGAAAAAAAGGAAGTATACATTACCAGAACCTCGTGCTGCACATTCTTGTCAAGAGCTAAGACTGCTGATACATACTTAATGAACTCTAATGCAGGATCCCTGAGATGCACAGCCCCAGAAGACTCTGCATCTCCATTTTTGGCACTCTTTGTTTCCTGAGATTTTATCATTCCTTTCATGTGAAGGCTGGGATCACAAACAATTTTTAAGAGCTTGTCTGTGAAGTAAGATCCAATCTGCAAAACGCAGGAGTAACAGAAGTCAAAACTCAAAAATTGTGAGGAAAATAACCATTAACTTTAGGACAATTCAATCACATGGATAAAATATTCTCATAATACCTTTTTTTTTAAATCTTCCGTCATCTGTAAGTCAAGAGTTTCAGCAACAGCTGCAGTGATTGATGGAGTGCACAAGTCTCCATCACCTACAGACGCTCGGTGTGCAGCTTGCTCTTGTGCAAATTTCCAAGGAATATACAAAAATTCAGACACAATCAAAATGAAATGGTCCTGTGATATACGAAAAACCAGAGCATCAGGATAACAGTATAAATGCTTAAATATAAGGTTTATTACACTCTATAGTAAGAGTCTCAGCAAGATCCAACTTACAAAGTAATATAACAGAAAACAAACCTGAGTCAACTTTGGTAAGTTTTCAGCTATATTCCAGCTTGACACAATCTCCACTTCAGATTCATCATGCATGCCTTCATTACTGGATCTGACTTTGTCATCCGATGATCCACCTTGACCCTTAGCTTGAATTCCACCAAAATTGTACTATAACAGCAAAGATCACAAGTAGAATCAATAAAGCAGAAAAAATAACTCTTCAGAGACTTAAAAGAGTCGAATGATCATTGTCAGGTATGATACAGCCAATTTTAGGACACAGATATAAGAAACCTTCCACTATGCCCCCTGGAGTATTCCTGTTTATTTGTTTTTGGGGTTGGACTTTCAACAACTACTGATGAGGGACCAGAATGCAGTACTGAACAATTTTGTTTACTATACACAACAATGTATTGTTTCCTTATCGTGTTCTTTTGCAGAGTGCCACGTAATAGAAAATACTTAATACTTTCAATCTTTGGTACTTTATACAACAAGAGGGAAAGAGTTACATTATTTCCAACTAGTCCATAATATTTCTAATGCCACCTTCTACAGATCTTCTGGAAGATATCACCCATATTGTGCATAGTCATAAACATAACTTCCCCTCGACAATAAACAAACTAATCTAAACATCATTACTTGTGCGCATGAATCAGGATATCTTAGGCATAAAATGTTCAGCGAAATAGGAAACAGAACAAGGAAACTTTTGTTTTAGGATTTGAAGGTAAGAGGTAGTTCACAGAGGCATGGTAGAAAACTGGAGACAAAAAGAACAAGCAACCCAAGAATGTTAATGGAATGTGGTAAGAAGCAATAAAGAAACTACCTGATCCATAAAAAGGAAGGAATGCCAGAACTGCAGAGGCTCGATCTCAACCCACTCAAATAAGTCTCTGCGGATTGGAAACCAAAATAGATACAAATAGACAAGGGGTCAATAGAATTACAGCATTCCCAATATGAGAAAGCATAATAAGATTCTAAGACCAACCTAGTCTGAATAGTCTTGACCAAACTATCACAGTAAGCTTTGGCTGCAATCATATCTGACTTTCCTGTGTCAATAATAACTTTGGAGAAACTAGCAAATACGATTGTTGCACCCAGTTTGCGGAACTCAGCCATCAGCAGTGCAAACACCTTTTGCATTATCTGTTTTTTACAACAAGAACTTACTCATTGACCACTTAAGGTTTGACCAGATGGTAAATTGTCAAATATGAAGGATTCTGCTTGTCCAAAAAAGCATTAAGTGTAATATAGCAAAAGTTTCAGCTTTCTTTCAGAAATATATTTCTTTTATTTGACTTTGTTATTTAACTATTCCTCGCAAAGGCAATCTGTTCAGTAGAACTTTTCACAAGCATTGTGGAATCATGAAAGAGTTAGAAAGACTTTTGAATTAGACAAATAGACCAAATGTAGGAGAAAGACATAGGAAACTTAAAAGGACTCATCAATCTATGTCAGCTTCAGTATTTTCTTGCATGACAGTCCTTTGAACGCAATGAAAGAACCACAAAAATATTTTTGAACAGCGGATTACCTTATGCAGCATACAATAAAGAGCTGGGTCATGTAGCCTAGATTTTGGGCTGCAGTATAAATAAAATGGGTCTAAGAATCATACAAGCCAAATGCAAAAAGAAATTCACCATTTGCAACAAGAAAAACATAAACCTGCAAAGCCAACGGTACAAATGTTGCAATATTGCATCAGCGAACAAATTGCCAGATGTAACCGCATCTGAGAGGCATCTTTGGATCAACTGCTTCAGCACACGAAATGCTGGTGCACACGAAGTCACCTCATCGATGTAATATTGCTCAGCAGAAAATTTGGTAGCTGGATTCAGATCCTGGTCTAATCCAAACAGTGTACCTCCTTCTATTTCGTTTATTTGATTGCTTTTAAGAAGAGCATTAACTGCAAGATGGTGGATCTGAAAAAGACAACTATTAGCATCTATACTGAAGATCGTAAGAAACTAGGAATGAGAGAGATATAAAAAGATTTAATTGGACCTTAAGCTCCACAGAAACTTTCCTATATGCACCAGGGTAATTAAGAATTGGTTGATGGACCTACATTTTGAGAAAGCAGTGGTCAGCAGACAGACACAGAACATGGAATATCTGCAGCTTTTGCAGCGACAACAAAAGTAATTAAAGGAGGAAATAAAACGAATATTGCTATTGAAACATGCATTCATCATTCCACACTCCACTTAAAAGCCTCCCACGAAATAAAGATAATAAAAGAAAGCAAAAAAGAAGACAGTTGATTCCTCTTTGAACTAACTTCATCAATGAAGGTTGAAATTTCTTCATTTGCACCACCAAGGTCCGGGACCCCATAATCAGATATCCAAAGAACCTAAAGGATAAGCAGTAATATAAAAAGCTCAGCGATCAGATGCACTGTTAGAAATCTAGTACATGAAATACAGACATAAAGAAGATGTTCAAAATTTTATAAGAATAGCATGAAAAGAACTGAAAGCATCAAATCAGATGCAGAAACAAAGAATTAGGCAAATTAAATAGCAAACTATAGGATACCTGCTGCTGATCATGTAAAGCTCTGGAGAAGAAGATATCTGCTGTCTGTAGGAGCCAATCAACTTCAAAATTCCCAAGCGGAACCTGCTCAAGTTGATTATTAACTCTTAGATAAAGATTAAGGCAGTCAAGAAAACATCACATAGCAGTGGATATCAAACAGCTTTACATGGGCATAACGTGAAAGAGAAATTCTCTCATTCAACCACTGAGAAGATGCAGCACACCGATGCATCCCAATTTTTGCAGCAACAATTTGCCAACCAAGAGCCTACAATGGAAATGCACCGACATCATTCTTAGATAAATCCTATGAACAAAAGTAAGAAAAAAGGATATTTCTGAGAAACAGCTTGCCAAGCTACCTGATACTGACTATCACGAGCATTAGAAGGAATGTTGACACAGGGAAAATCTTCTAATGCTTGAATGCTAGACTTCACCAAATGGGAATTTGGGCACTCAATCACAGCAATTACAGGGCCGTGAAGTCGGTCTCTGTCAAATAATGTAACAATAGAACACAAAATTAAAGCCTCTGAAATGACGTTAAAGCATCGGGCCTAAATTTGAACTGCTAACTATAGAGATATGCATATGGCTAAGTGTAGGTCCATAAGATTTGAAGAAATGTATGAAGTACATACTCAGAGCCCCATTCACATAACATGCAAGGCCTTTAATTATTTCAATACATCTACTTGAAATTGATTGCACTCAAGTGTCAAGGAGCATTGTGGTAGTACAAAGAAACATCGACTCAAAATTGGTGGAGTTTTTAAGTTTGGTTTGCCTCATTAGATCCAAGGCATTGCCAAACAAATGATTAATCTTAGTGACTTGAGATTAATTTATCCTAAAATGCATTGATCGCTAAAGAGACATGTTAGGAGATTTGTAACAAAAATGCAGCACAAGCGCAATTTTGTCTCCACGTTTGGAGCACAAAGCACTTGATGTTTGAGCATGCTGTAGTTTGTAAGTCCACTAGAAAACTATTAACCAACACTTCACATCAAGCCTACTTCTTTTTTAGATTTACCCAGAGCAACCATCAAGTAATCAATTAATAAAAGCAAACTTGAGTAGCTGACAGTACAGTGTAAACCCAACAGTTATTTACAAAAAGAAAGGTCAGGCTGGAATTTAGTTCTTATTTGGTTTAATGATTTTTATGCCAGTTCCAGCAAGTTGCTGATGAGCCAATTCAAACTTTAAATGACCTTATTACTGGTTCTTTACCAAACTTCACAGGCACCACACATACTTAACTCTAACGGAGCACCCTTACCCTCTCCAGGCCAGAATAACCTCCCCTTAACTACCAGTGCTGATAGCCATCAGGAATCAACACAGAAGTCAAGCACAACACTAAAGTTTCCTATGGACATCATTTCATGGTCATTGCTCGTGCAACTGCAGAACCCCGAGAGAAGCGCATATTTTCATTTTCCCAAGGCAGGCCATACTGTTTACCTTATAGACATAAGGATGACTGATGAGCACACATCAATCTACTGATTTAGGCTCTGTTTATTTTTCTGCTTCTTTTTCCCCAAAAAAAGTTGACTTCCTCTCTAAAAAAAAAAAACAAAACATCCAAACAATTTTTTCTTCTTCACTGAATTTCAAATTTTTAATTACAATGCCCTAAAATATTCTCCTGCCTTTGTTTTTGAAAATTTTGCTCCAACAAACCTTTTCTTTTCCCTCCAAAATAATATTGCTCCGAGAAAATTCCCTCCAAAATAGTTATCCTCCCCAAGAAAATATTTCCCAAACAAAATGAAAACAAGCACAGCCTTAAATGCATCGTGTCCAAATGGGAAAAAATGATGAACAGAACAATTTTGCTGAGGAAAAAATTCCACAACAAGAAGCTGCTAGGATTATAAATTTTCAACAAGGGAGTGATTGACAAAGGTAATTGAGACAATCTAGAAAATGATAACAAATAGCGAAGAAAAACCTGAAGTCGTTTATCATTCTTTGCATGTTCTTCTCAGCTTCCTTCATGTTCCCAACATACTCCACCTAGAAAATAGCGTGCACCAGGCCAAGTTTGAAGTTGAGAAGAAAAAAAATCTGATATCTTAGCACAGAATGAGAAGATGATCACCTTGAAACTCAATGCTTCGGTTGGGTTGGGGGATTGAGAAGATAATGATAAGCAAGCTTCCCTAAATAGTCTTTCAAGAATTAGTGGTGATAATTCTTTATTTTGGAAGGGATTAACCACCTGAACGGATACTATTCTGGATGCAGGGAAGTATCCAACATATATTGCTCGTGAATCAGACGCACTGAAAGAAATGGCCAAAGGAAAAATGAAACATATTAATACTTTGATTGCAGAGGTAATGCATGACCAAGTATACACTGAGAAGTAATAAGAGATCAAGATCAATTTTTTAAACTGAATGGTTGTTCGTGAACAGTCAAGAATATCTAATTTGTTAAGATCCTCAATTCATAAGCGGCTACATCAGATTAAAAAAATGGTACTAACAAAACCCAAATGGAAAATTATAACTATGAGGTTTCTGGATTGGTACATATAAGTATGTCTAACACATAGTAAAATTTTAAAAGGAATTGCAAGCAAGTTAGGAAGTAGAGTATGTGACCAGGTGATCACTTTGGTAAATATTATAATATCAGTCTGTTAAGTATTAGGAAAGAGAAAGCAATCAGCACCGAGAAAGAAAGATTCTCTAACTGTGATAAAAGATTTTTCTTTTGTTATTTATTAAAGATGCATGTTGGCGTAACCACTTTAGTGATGCTAGGTTTCAAGCATCATCCTGCCAAGAGTCTAATCAATAGTTCCCCCAGCTAAATTTCTTAACAGCTGAAGAGTGTCATTTTATAGCAATTTACCTGTGATACAAGTAGAAAAAAGATAGTGATTGTTCCAGGTATGGGCACTCAGTGGTTGTTTTCATATGCAGTTCATTCAGGGTCCAGCTATCTTGGCCACTTCTTTTTTTGGCTTTTTTATCTACTTTGCAGACACAGCCAAGCTGAAGGATGGCATTGAACTCCAAGGGTACCCTTGTTTCATAAATTCCCTGTCAAATATTCCCTTTAGAGTAAGTGCACAGCATGATAAACAAAAAAGCTTATAACTATTCAAACCAATGCAAGTATTTTGGTAAATAGGCAATTTTACAGGTCAGAAGCACATTATAACAACCTTATAAGCAAAGTTTTAAGGATAGGTTTGCTCATTACATTTACTCAAGATCTAGGTTGCTAACCACGAATGCAGATAAAGACACATACATATAGAGCAGCAAACTACTTCTCAGCCAATTGACTCGGAGGCAATGAATCCCTCCCATATTCCATTGCTTAAAAGACATACGAGACTACGGTTGTGACCATAATGATAGCAAATAAGATAAATAATGATAACAGAATGAAATATCCTTTTCTACTTCCCCTTGTAAGTTTCACTTACCATATCATTGCATACCCTTCACTCTTGCCTCCAGAAGCACCAAAGGATAAAGATAATTCAGTTTATTGATATAATAATTAGCATGAGCCGCCAGCAGTTAATAATGCGACAGGTTAAAAAGCTTTAAAGCAATGGATGAGGAAAATATAGTACTGGCAATGGGGTCATAGTTTTGCTATTAGGTAGGTATAGACAGGTAAACCATAAATTTTGGCATTCTGACCTCCACTTCAGGATCTGCAAGGTGAGCCGCTAGCTTCTTACTTTCTTCCTTAAACTGGTCTTCTTCACTGATGACCTTCAGACATGACGAAAACAAAATTTAAGACACCCCAAAGTTCCTAAGTTGAACCTTTAGAACAGTAGAAATAATATACCTCCATTAGATTATAGCTAAGGTGTCCATGGGGAAGTACTTTGTTGACACGTCTTCCAGGAAATTCTTCAGTTACTGGAGCTTTAGAGTTTAGGTAAAATACTCTTGGAACAATTATAGGAATCTTTCGCATGGCTCCTTCCACAACTACCCAAGCCAAAAATTGCCCATGCTGTGAACTTGGTACAAGCTGAATTATCTGAATGAAACAAAGGCAATATTTAGCAGGAAAGTTATACAAAAAGTTGCTTCTTTGGAGCATGAAAGTAGAATCACCTGCCAGTGACTGCGTGTGAGAGCCATTTGATGCTTCTCAAAATAAGAATTGACCGCAGCTCGACCTTTAACCTTTCCATTTTTGGACACGCAACCATGAGACTCCTCAAAACCATTCCAAAAATTTGATGCCTTGCCTGTGTCCATCCTACAACAGCAAAGTATCACTAACTGAATTCTGATATGCCTACTATAAAATTTACTCTATCAAAGACAAAAATCTGACTGACAAGAACAGAAAATGGAAGTTCATGATTCGTTGGGCTTGAAAGAACAAAGGAGATGCAACAAATAAAAGCTACATAAAGATTAAAAAACTTCAAGAGACAGCTTGATAACAGAAGATGTTGCATGCAAACATTTTGACAAGATTATTAGCAGATAATTAACGGCTGCCTTTAAAGCACATATAGTGATCCCCTAAAAGGGGAACACAGAAGCCTTGATTGGCTATAAAGAATATAGAAGAGCTTCTATCAAGAGTCTGCTATCACAAGGAAACAACCAGCATGTTATAATCTTCCCCAGTCTAAAGTATCTTGAGATGTCAATGCCAGGAAACATTAGGGAACCCTATATTATAATCTCAATACCATTTGAGTTTGCACTTTAGAGTACTACACAAAATAGATCACATGGCCTAAGTTCCAAACAGAGAAGAAAGTTACCTTTGCCTCTTTCTTTTCTCGCGCGTTGCCTTCCATTTTCTTTTCTTCAATTCCAGCCACCCTTCATAATTTACATTCTTGTCAATGCTTTCAATAGAAATATCATTTTCTTGTGAAGACATCCTGCCAGCTTCTCCCCGGCTATCACTTTGTTGTGGAGGACAACCCATCCCATAAGCTTTTTTAGATTCATGCTGCTCCGCATTGGCATCGTAGCAACGAACTATGGGTCTCGGTCCAACAGGAAAAGTTTTACCATTATTCCCAAAATCCTCCAAATCATCAGTGATGTGTTCATCTGCTCCCTGTTTGTCAGTGTTTGCACCATTAATTGCTTTTACACCATCCTTTTTACCCAGTGAACCAAACATATCGATCAGTTTCCTCTGGCGAAATTTGTCCTCCTTCTCACGAACCTTCTTATCAAGCCAATCAGGATGAATAACCCTTGGGACAGGATTCGAGATCTGGTTATTTGTATTGGCATTAGAAAGCTGATTTCAAAACATTAAAAATAAACTCATAAGTATTTCAATAAAATAATCAATTCCGGCACCTTTTGCATAGCTGCAGGAATGGTAATAGTTTTCTGAATTGCAGAACTAAGGCGCTGCTTGTAATAGGACCAGTCAATGATGGAGCGGATGCCACCATCTGATGAAATTTTGCACCACTTTTTCACATAGAACTTCATAATCTCTGAAAAGCCAAGATGCCGGAGAATCATTAGCTGGGGGGGGTGGGCGGGGGCTCAAAAGTAAAATATAACAGAAACCAGAAAAGGCATATATTTACCAGGTTCAGTTTCAAAAATAGCAACAGGTACAGCACGCTCACTTACGGCCGTTCCCTGCTCAAGAGAATGCACAAAATTGAGATATCTCATATGACACAATCATAAAAGTAGAAGACAATAAGAAGCACAGAAATAGAGAAACGTTAAGGGTTCCAAAAGGAAAATTCGTGACATATTCAAGTTTCAAAAGGATCTATTATATAGAAACTCTGTACCATAACAAATAGTTCTTTCATGAATTACCCCTGTATGGTATCGACATTTTGTATTCAAAACACATTTTTAGAAGACATTTTTCATTTTATTACAATTTCCCATCATTCCCAATACACCCCCTTACATTTCCAATACACATTAAATGCGATATACATGAAACAAATGAGAAAAGTGTCAGTATGCAAAATCTAACCTACCTCCTAGTTTAAACACATGCATACCTTTGGCTCACAAGCAACGACATACTGGCAACGTAATCCTTTGTCTCTAACCATTGCATCCCCAAGAAAATCAGCAAGACGCTTAGCTGTTGTTACAGCACAGGACTTTTGTTCTCCATAGTCTGCTAATGACTTGCTCATAGTACTTGATTCTGATATGTAATCCAGCAACTCACTATCCGCAACATCTTTTCCTTGATTCTGAACAATTAGAAAAGTGTACATGGATGTTACAATATATCTTATACATTATCACCTAATGTAGTTGGTTGAAGAATATTAAAACATGTCTAAGTAAAGAGAAGATGAAATGAGACAAAGGGTCTCTTGAACATACATCGAGAAGATCAAGCCAACGATTTGCAACAGAAGCCACAGCCGAGTAGCACTCCTCTAAGGTTGACCCATGAAGAAATTTATCAAAAAGTTCAGCCTGCAAATACCTCGAGAACTTTCAGAAACAGAAACTGAGAACACAAGGACTTTTTGTTGAAAGTTAAAGGATAAGGATTGATTCCTGATTAGTTGCTAATTACAATAATTACCTTATTTGATTAGTAAGAAAGGTAGAATCAATCTTAATTATGGTAGCCCTGATTGATAGGAGTTACTATAATTGAGAAGGGTCTGTTATGGTAGGAAACTAGAATAGGTTCTCTATTTAATCTAGTCTCCTCCTAGTTGAACGTAAGAAAAAAAAGATCAGTTTTTCCCTTCTAAAATTCTACATAGTATCAGAGCCAGGGTTCAGACATGAACTTTAAGGCAGCCATGGTGGGTTCATCAGCAGCTACTTCCGGAGCCACTAGTAGCGCAAGTCAACCCACAACAACATCCACAGCCGCATGGGCTGTAAGTGGATCTGTTTCACAGACGGGTTCAGACAATACCTTACAAATCACTCCTCACAAACTGAATGAGAAGAATTACTTAGAATGGTCTCAAACAGTCCGTCTGGCAATTGACGGCAAAGGGAAACTTGGCTACCTTAATGGGGAGATCCAACCGCTGAGTTCATTGGATCCAAAGTTTCAACAGTGGAGATCTGAAAATTCCATGGTCACATCATGGCTGATCAACTCCATGGATCCCTTGATCGGAAAGGCCTTCATCTTCCTGCCAACTGCACGTGACGTCTGGGAGGCAATCAAAGAAACATACTCAGACTTGGACAACCACTCTCAGTTGTTTGAACTGAATTCTAAGGTTTGGAAATTGCAGCAAGGCGATCGTGATGTAACCAGTTACTACAATGAGATGATAACTCTGTGGCAGGAGTTAGATCTCTTTGAAGAAGAGACATGGGAAAGTCAGAATGATAGTGCCAGATACAAGAAAAAGATAGAGAGAGGAAGAGTCTTTGTTTTCTTGGCTGGACTGAATAAGAACCTCGATGAGGTTAGAGGCAGAATTCTGGGGAAAAACCCTCTACCCTCAGTCCGAGAAGTTTTTTCAGAGGTGCATAGAGAAGAGGCTAGAAAATTGGTGATGTTGAGGCATAGCCATGAACCAAAAACTGAAGTAGAAAGTTCAGCACTCGTGGTTAAAAGTCCAATGTTTGAAGGAGAAAGACGAGGCAAGCAAAGGCCTTGGTGTGATTATTACAAAAGGGTATGGCATACTCGTGACGCTGGAAATTACATGGAAAACCAGAAACAGGGAATTCCAAGAAGAAACAGGGAGGTCCAAAACTTGAGGGAGATCCGCAGGCACTTGTTATTGGTGCCTCAGATTCTGGCCAGCAAATTCATGAGTCTTCCCCCTTCACTAAGGAGCAGATGGAACATCTTCAAAAGTTATTTCAGTCCCAATCTATGGGAAACAACTCAGCCTCAGCTTCCTTAGCACAATCAGGTACAGTCCTTGTTGGTACAATTGCTTGTACCAAATCTAATGACTACTGGATTTTAGATTCAGGAGCAACAGACCACATGACTGGGTCCTCGAAATATTTTTCTTCTTATACACCTGTTGCAGGTAATTTCAAAGTAAAAATTGCTGATGGTTCATTTGCCACTGTTGCCGGCAAAGGGCCTATACCCATGTCTTCCAACCTGACTCTGAAAGATGTTCTTCATATCCCCTCTCTCTCTTATAATTTGGTATCTATCAGCAAATTCACACATGACCACCATTGCACGGCTAATTTTTGCTCCTCTCGTTGTGTTTTTCAGGATTTAACCTCGGGGTCGGGGGAGATGATTGGGGATGCTGAACAAGCTGGTGGCTTAAATCTCCTAAACACAAGACCTATGGGTATGCTAAATAGGAGAACATGTGTTGCTTCAACTTCAGTTTCTAAAAATAATGAAATTATGATTTGACATTATAGGTTAGGGCACCCTAGTTTCAGCTACTTAAAGCTACTGTTTCCTAAGTTGTTTATGAATAAACAATTTTCACTCTTGAAATGTGAGTCTTGTGAATTGGCAAAGCATCATCGTGCTACATTTTCATCTCAACCATACAAACCATCTGCACCATTTTCTATGATTCACAGTGATGTTTGGGGACCCTCTAGAGTATCCACCCTATCCGGGAAACGTTGGTTTGTCACTTTCATTGATGACCATACTAAAGTATCTTGGGTGTTCTTATTGAAAGACAAATCTGATGTTGCACTAGTGTTTAAACACTTTTATGCCATGATCCTAACTCAATTTCAAACTCCCATAAAGATTTTTAGAAGTGACAATGGGAAAGAATTCTTTAATCATGTGTTAGGGCAGTGCTTCTCTACCAATGGCATTGTGCATCAAAGTTCTTGTAGTTCTACACCTCAACAAATGGGGTAGCAGAACGGAAGAACCGCCATCTTCTTGAAACAGCTCAGGCCTTAATTCTTACAACTAAGGTCCCAAAATTTTTGTGGGGGGAAGCTGTATTAACTGCAGCATATCTAATAAATAGATTGCCTACTCGTACTTTAAAATTCAGTACTCCCATTCAACAGCTCAATACACTATTCCCCAACTCTCGGTTAACCACCGATCTCCCTTTAAAAATCTTTGGATGTGTTGCTTTTGTCCACAACTTCCATCCCCACAAATCCAAACTTGACCCTCAGGCACACCGTTGTATATTTGTAGGATACTCAGCCCATCAAAAGGGATACAAATGCTATGACCCTACTTCTAAGAAAATGTATGTCTATGGATGTTACCTTTCTTGAAGGTACATCTTCCCACAGTCCCCCTCATCTTCAGGGGAAGAATCAAAGTCAAGATGAGGTTTTCTGGCCACCAAAAATTCTGATCCCTGAACCAACCACTGTCACACAGCTTGAAAGCTTTGAACCTGAACCATAAAAAATGCCATCCCAGCAACACCAGTGAGAGGTAGAACTACCAACAACTGATCAGAACAGATTCAAAGGTCTGGTCTACTCCAGGAGAAAGAGCACCAATCCTCAGCATCATCAATCATCTCCGCCAAGGTTGGATCCTGAACTCCAAGGTCATGATATTGACTCACAAAGTCCTGCAACTACTTCTTCAGAAAATTTAGGTTCTTCTAATCACTTGGAGCTTCCTATTGCACTTAGAAAAGGAGTAAGATCATGCACACAGCATCCACTATCTAATTTTGTGTCTTATGAGAACATTTCACATCACCATTGCTCATTTATTTCACAACTGTCTAGTGTGTACATTCCTAACACTATTCAGGAGGCCCTACATGATAAAAATTGGAGGGAAGCTATGTTCGAAGAGATGAGTGCTTTGGAAAAGAATTATACTTGGGAGACAGTGGACCTACCCCATGGGAAGAAGCCAGTTGGATGCAAGTGGGTATTCACTGTTGTTATAAAATAAGAAGTGTAGTTGGTGAGTAGTGAGTGTGGTTGGTGAGTGTAGTTGGTGAGTAGTGAGTGTGGTTGGTGAGTGTAGTGGTGAGTAGTGAGTGTGGTTGGTGAGTGTAGTTGGTGAGTTTGTTTTGTGTATATATATCCATGTACAAATGGTATATGATATAGGAGTTTTTCCTCTCATTCTAGTTCAGTTTACATGGTATCAGAGCCTTAGAAATTTTTCTGCCAGTTTTCTCTGCCCAAGTGAGCAGTGCTGTTTTCCCTTTTGTTTCTCTCTGCCCAAGTGAGCAGTGCTGTTTTCCCTTTTGTTTCTCTGCCCAAGTGTGCAGTCCTATTTCTCTTGTGTTTCTCTGCCCAAGTGAGCAGTGCTGTTTTCTCTTTTGTTTCTCTGCCCAAGTGTGCAGTCCTATTTTTCTTTTGCATTCTTGGTCTTCTTCTCTGTTTGTGTTTGTTGGTTGGCTCATACTCTGATTTCTGGAAAATTATTATGGCTCAACAAAAACAAGGGATAACCGGGTTAGTGTCCTCTGTTGCCAAAATTACTGATGAAAAATTGAGTGAACTCAATTACCTTTATTGGAATAAAACAGTTCGTCTGTATTTAAGGAGTATTTCCCAGGAGAAGCATCTTACTGATAGTCCTCCTTCTGAGAAGGATCCAGAATATGCTGAATGGATGAGGATTGATGCCCAACTCCTAATACAGATTAGGAACTCAATTGAACCAGATCAATCCAGTCATATTACCCACTGTGACTGTGTTAAAGATGTGATGGAGGAACTAGCCTTTGTGTTCTCTGGGAAGGAGAATATCTCCCGGATTTATGATGTTTGCAAGGAGTTTTACCGTGCTGAACAACAGGATCAATCAATTGTTACCTACCACAAGAATTTCAAACGCATCTATGAGGAGTTGCATGCGTTGATGCCGTTTAGTGCTGATATCAAGGTTCAGCAGAAACAAAGAGAGCAGATGGCAATTATGAGTTTCTTGGGTGGGCTGAGCTCTCAGTATGAAGGAGTTAAACAACAGATTTTATCTGACCCTGGCGTAGCTACCCTAAGGGAAGCCTACACTAGGGTATTGCGCGCCATCCCTAGTTCTCATGCCTCTTCTGTACAGCAGCCCAGCGCTCTAGCTAGTCAAACCAATATGGCAACAACAAGATCCCATTCTCAGGGATCTTACAGGGGCAGTACTAGTGGCATTGGAGGTACTACTCGAAGCATGAATCAAAACTCAGGAGTTGTCTGCTACTATTGCCATGAACCTGGGCATACGAAGCGGTCGTGTCAGAAGTTGCTTAAACGGAATCACAAGGGTTCTGGATCACAATCAGCCCATATGGTAGTCACGAATGAAGCCTTTCATGAGCAAGCCCATGTAGTATCTGCAGATGAATATGCCAAATTCATCCAGTTTCAGGAGGCATCAAGAAGGCCTCAATCTATCACTGCCCTTGCTGAGTCAGGTAAAAATAAGACATGTCTCCTCTCATCTTCTCAGTGGGTCATTGATTCTGGTGCCTCAGACCACATGACAGGTAATCCAAACCTTCTTTCCACCCTTCATAAACATCGTTCTTCAGTCACCTTAGCAGATGGGTCGATCTCTAATGTTCTCGGCTCTGGCACAGTTAATGTTACACCTACTTTGTCCTTGCAATCTGTTCTCTGTTTACCTAAATTTGCGTTTAATCTTGTATCTATTAGCAGAATCACACGAGCTCTCAATTGTTTTGTCTCATTTTTTCCTGATTACTGTCTTTTCCAGGATCTTATGACGAAGCAGGTTATTGGTAAAGGGCGCGAGTCAGGAGGGCTATACATCTTGGATACCCAAATACCTCGACCTGTAGCCTGTGCCAGCACTCTATCTCCTTTTGAAATTCATTGTCGGTTAGGTCACCCGTCCTAACCTCCCTAAAAAGGTTATACCCGCAGTTTCAGCATATGTCCTTTCTAGATTGTGAGTCGTGTCAATTTGCTAAGCATCATAGGTTGTCATCTGTCCCACGAATTAATAAAAGGGCTAGTCATAGCTTTGATCTAGTTCATTCTGATGTTTGGGGACCTTGTTCAGTCTTATCAAATGATTTTCGATATTTTGTTACGTTTGTGGATGACTTTTCCCGTATGACTTGGCTTTATTTCATGAAATCACGTGCTGAAGTACTCTCTCATTTTCAATCTTTCTGCGCTGAAATTAGAACACAGTTCAATGTTCAGGTTAAAATCTTGCGCAGTGATAATGCCAAAGAGTATTTCTCTGGACCCTTTCAAACATATATGACCCAAAATGGGATTCTTCACCAATCCTCCTGTGTTGATACTCCATCTCAAAATGGAGTTGCTGAAAGAAAAAACAGACACCTATTAGAGACAGCTAGAGCCCTCATGTTTCAAGCTCATATCCCTAAACATTTTTGGGTAGATGCAGTTTCTACTGCATGTTTTTTGATCAATCGAATGCCCTCTACGGTCTTACTACATCGGACACCCTATCAGACTCTGTTTCCCAGCCAACCTGTTTTTCCCCTTGAGCCTCGTATCTTTGGGTGTACTTGTTTTGTCCGTGATGTCCGTCCACAAGTTTCAAAACTGGATCCTAAGTCCCTACGATGTGTTTTTCTGGGATACTCTCGTTTACAAAAAGGGTATAGGTGTTATTCTCCTCTATTAAAAAGATACTTGATCTCAACTGATGTCACATTCCATGAACGGATTCCTTTCTTTAGTGAGTCTTCACAACCAGCCTCTCCAGAGGAACATGATGAAATGTTAATCTATCATATCTCTAGTCCAGAGCCTGTTCAAGAACTCCCTCCACCTCGACCCCCCATCACTCAGGTGTATTCGAGACGCCCTTGTCTTCCTGATTCAAGTCTGGAACTGGTATCTTCTTCTTCATCGGATCCTCCCTCTTCTTCATCGTCTCCCCCCAGTGACATTGATCTACCTATCGCCCTTCGCAAAGGTAAACGTCAATGTACCTATCCTATCTCTTCTTTGGTTGCCTATAACAAATTATCCTCTGCTTCTTGTGCCTTTATTGCCTCTCTTGACTCAGTTGAAGTACCCAAATCAGTACAACAAGCCCTATCCCACTCTGGGTGGCGGGCAGCCATGATTGATGAAATGAATGCCCTAACTAAAAATGGCACGTGGGACTTGACTGAGTTACCATATGGGAAGAAAGCAGTTGTGTGGTGTAAGTGGGTGTTTACTGTCAAGTTTCACTCTGATGGGTCTATAGCTCGTCTCAAAGCACGGTTGGTTGCTAAAGGCTATGCTCAGACTTACGGTATTGATTATCTAGACACATTCTCTCCGGTAGCCAAATTGACTTCGGTTCGCCTATTTATTTCATTGGCTGCCATAGGAATTGGCCTTTGTACCAGCTAGATGTGAAAAATGCTTTTCTACATGGTGATCTTCTAGAGGAGGTGTATATGGAGCAACCTCCTGGTTTTGTTGCTCAGGGGGAGTGTGGGAAGGTGTGTCGTCTTCGGAAGTCATTGTATGGGCTGAAACAGAGTCCTCGTGCTTGGTTTGGAAAATTTAGCAATGCAGTGGAAGAATTTGGGATGCAGAAGAGTAAGAGTGATCCTACTGTTTTCTATAGGCACTCTGATTCAGGAGTCATTTTGCTGGTCGTATATGTTGATGACATTGTTATCACTGGAAATGATGTACAGGGGATTTCGTCATTAAAATCATTTCTTCAATGTCAATTCAATACTAAAGATTTGGGGCCTCTAAAATATTTCTTGGGAATTGAGGTATCAAGGAGCAAACAGGGGATCTTTCTATCCCAGTGGAAGTATGTTTTGGACTTGTTGGCAGATACTGGGAAGCTAGGAGCTAAGCCATGTAGTACCCCTATGCTCCCTAATCATCAACTTACTAAGGATGGAGAAGCCTTTGAAGATTCGGAGAGATACAGAAGACTAGTGGGCAAACTGAATTATCTCACAGTAACTCGTCCTGACATCGCTTTCTCAGTCAGCATTGTAAGCCAATTCATGTCTTCTCCTACAGTCCATCATTGGTCAGCTTTGGAACAGATTTTGTGTTATCTAAAAGGAGCCCCTGGACGAGGAATTCTATATCAAAATCATGGGCAGAATCATGTTGAATGTTTCTCAGATGCTGATTGGGCAAGCTCTAAGATTGATCGAAGATCCACTACTGGGTACTGTGTGTTTGTTGGTGGTAATTTAGTCTCATGGAAGAGCAAGAAACAAGATGTGGTATCTCGATCAAGTGCAGAGTCTGAGTATCGAGCAATGGCGCATGCTTCAGCAGAAGTAATGTGGATTTCTCAACTCCTAGGTGAACTGGGCTTCAAACCCTCAGGACCAACAAAACTTTGGTGCGACAATCAAGCAGCAATTCATATTGCCTCTAATCCTGTCTTCCACAAACGAACTAAGCACATAGAAATTGACTGTCATTTCGTTCGAGAGAAGATCCATCAAAACTTGATTGATACAGCATATGTAAAGACTGGAGAACAATTAGGGGACATCTTCACAAAAGCTCTCAATGGAGCTCGGGTTGCCTACATTTGTAACAAGCTGGGCATGATTGATATCTATGCTCCAGCTTGAGGGGGAGTGTTATAAAATAAGAAGTGTAGTTGGTGAGTAGTGAGTGTGGTTGGTGAGTGTAGTTGGTGAGTAGTGAGTGTGGTTGGTGAGTGTAGTGGTGAGTAGTGAGTGTGGTTGGTGAGTGTAGTTGGTGAGTTTGTTTTGTGTATATATATCCATGTACAAATGGTATATGATATAAGAGTTTTTCCTCTCATTCTAGTTCAGTTTACAACTGTGAAATACCACTCGGATGGATCCTTAGAAAGATACAAGGCTCGCCTTGTAGCAAAAGGATTTACTCAAACTTATGGTGTGGACTATTCTGAAACTTCTCACCAGTAGCTAATAAGGTAAACTCAATTCGGGTATTACTATCTGTGGCTGCTAATCTTGATTGGCCATTGTTCCAGCTAGATGTCAAAAACGCTTTCCTAAATGGTGATTTGCAAGAAGAGGTATATATGGAACCACCGCCTGGGTTCGTTGAGAAGTTTGGGAAGAAGGTGTGCAGGCTGAAAAGGTCCATTTATGGACTGAAACAATCCCCCCGAGCTTGGTTCGACAGATTCACCAAATTTGTCAAAGGTCAAGGATATAAACAGGGGCACTCAGATGATAACTTGTTTACAAAACATTCCAAAGGGAGAGTTTCAATCCTGATTGTTTACGTGGATGACATAATCTTAACTGGTGATGATTTTGAAGAAATGGGGAGACTAAAGCAGAATCTGGCTACAGAATTTGAGATCAAAGATCTGGGACAATTGAAATGCTTCCTTGGAATGGAGGTCGCTAGGTCCAAGAAAGGTATCACAATATCTCAAAGAAAATACATTCTAGATCTGAGATACCTGAAAGGGACCCCCGGGAAAGGACTGTTTTTTGGTAAAGGTGAGAAGAGGGGCATTGAGGTGTTTACAGATGCTGATTGGGCTGGTTCTGTCTCAGATAGGAGATCTACCACAGGCTATTGTACCTTTCTCTGGGGCAATTTGGTGTCTTGAAAAAGTAAGAAGCAAAAAGTGGTAGCAACTAGTAGTGCAGAAGCTGAATTTCAAGCAATGAGCCATGGAATTAAAGAAGTTTTATGGCTCAAGATGTTGATGCAAGACCTCAACAGACCTGTTCTTCTATCTATGAAGTTGTATTGTGATAACCAGGCGGCTATTAGCATTGCTCAAAATCCTGTTCAACATGAGAGGACCAAGCATGTTGAAATTGATAAGCATATCATAAGGGAGAAGCTAGAGAAGGGAACAATTTGCACCCCGTTTGTACCTTCAACTCAACAAGTGGCAGATGTCCTAACCAAGAGGCTACTACGACTACCATTTGATCGTCATATAAGCAAGTTGGGCATGTTAGACATTTTTGCTCCAACTTGAGGGGGAGTGTTGAAAGTTAAAGGATAAGGATTGATTCCTGATTAGTTGCTAATTACAATAATTACCTTATCTGATTAGTAAGGAAGGTAGAATCAATCTTAATTATGGTAGCCCTGATTGATAGGAGTTACTATAATTGAGAAGGGTCTGTTATGATAGAAAACTAGAATAGGTTCTCTATTTAATCTAGTCTCCTCCTAGTTGAACGTAAGAAAAAAGATCAGTTTTTCCCTTCTAAAGTTCTACACTTTTAATGGACTGAACTCAACATTTGTCTTAACAAAGATTACTACTAGGGAAATAGTAGGCTTGTAGCATTTTTCCAGAGAGGAAATGGAAACTTCACTAACTTTCAACAGTATAATTTCCTCTCCTCTTCATATCAATTGTCAGTCAAGATTTAGCCAGTTGGTAGCTTTTGCTAGATGCGGACAATATGGTACTCCCTTATGTAATAAAACAATAATAGTCAGTAACGGGAAAATTAAAAAATGTACATCTTCTTGTATGGCATGATAGCCCCCTTTCTATTTGTAAAGGAGGGAAGGCAAAAGGTCATGTGAAGGAGAGTGATGCTGCAAAGGATGTTATACCCAATGAGTGATTCATTTCTTCTGTTCAAGTTAAACTTTAGGCTCGATGGAATTTAAGAATCATTCTCCATATGTATTTGGTTCATGCTCCAGCTACACAATCAAAATGGACAAGAAACTAAGACAGGGTTTATCTTTATGTAAATGTCCCCACAAATGCTCCTTTATGAATTTCTCCAAGACAAACATGAGTAACTAGCCTTCAGCAGCATTATGGAATTTTTTAATTCTCAGTTCTACACTATAAAAGTTCTGAAAATAAATATAAAAATAATATAGTGAAATGTAACACGTAACCTTCACATTAACCAAAGAGATTAACGTGGAAAAGAATTCCTTCATATGATGGTAAAGGTCACAAGTAAATATCCTAACATAACAAAAGTGTTAAGAAGCAATTGTAAAATGATACAATTCAGATAGAGCATTGTGCATATAATAATTATTGTAAGTCAATTTTCTCGAAGAAAACAATTAAGGAATTTTAATATATTGAGGTTACCTGGAAAACTTTAATGAGCTTCAGCTCACCTCGACGTTTGATCTCAAAACCTTTCAACTCTGCAAGGGTTCCATCATCATTAAAAACGGCGTATCGCTTTTTTATCAAGATCCCTTCTTCCTTTGAAGCTGGAAGAATCATAGCCTACACGAGGGAAGATATAATGTCCAATGTTTCAAATGTCACAACAAAGAAGAACGCATCAATCTACATCAAAGTCCCAATCTAAGTTAACTTGCAAATGGAATTCATCTACCACACCTTATAGGGTCCATCCACTTCAAACTCAATTGAGCATTCACTGTGCGTGGTATATGTCTTATTGACAGGATCTTTCAGAGTCTGAAAGTATAAACAGCTAAATATCATCCGTATCTAAGCAGAAGCTAAGAACTATAGTTATAATAAAAATTGACAGCTATATTTTTTAATTTCCAATATACAATATGGCTTCAATTCAGTTGAAATGATCGAAAAAACACAAGCAGGTTGCTTTTTGACCTGGTACTGATCGTTGGTGTTGTTTCTTGCCACATCAACATTAAGCATAACACATGGATATGAGATTGTCAGTTTCTTCTTAGGGTCTCTGCAAAAAAATATTCTATGAATACTGGTTTCTCCAGACCAATAAAAGCAAGGAATAAACAATCTTCTCACAAGTCAAAACCACAGAACCACCATGTAATGGAATATATGTGTGTGTGTGTGTGTCTGAAAATGAAAAATGCTTGACATAACTAAAGAAAAAATAAATGAAAGTAAGTTGACAGTGTATCAAAAGTATACTTTGTTTTAAAGGTGAAGTTCTCTGGAAATGACCCAGGCAATGCACACCAGATTCCATCTGTGTCTAGTTCAAGGGGTCTTCCAATTCTTTCAATCAGCAAGCGAGCATTCTGAATTATTTTTGCACCTGTATATGTAACAACTCCAGCCATTTCCATGGAATACCATCTTGCACCCCTGTATGGGAACTAGGTATTGAGTAACAAATATCCAAAGGCAACAACAGAAATGCAGTACTGTAAAGAAATGAACCAAGTAAACATAAACCTAAACTTAAAGTCTGTGAACCATACTTTCGCATGACATATCCATAGAAGGAGTTGAGAATACACTTATGAGCCAGTTGTAAAGAATCATAAAGAACTGCCATGTCCTGTGAAAGCCAGTAGGAAACAAAACTATTAGTTGCAAATGATGTTAGTTCTAAAATAATTACAGTAAAACTGACTCCCAGATACGCAAGTAACATTGAACTTGTGTGTGAGCATGTGCTTTAAAGAGAGAAAGAGAGAGAGAGAGGTACTTGAGCTTCCTGGATCTTTATAGGATTTCCACTAGCTTTTGCTTCTGATAATTTCCCCTTCCAGACTTTGTTAAGTCCTTTGTATTCATATCTTCTATCTCGAAAACTTCATTAAAAGTTAAAACCAAGATGTTACAATTGAGTTTCCAAACATTGACAAGTTAGGAGAAAAGCACAGATGAAACTCAAGAGTCAATGCCAGCAAAAAGGACAATGAACTAGACATTTTAAGATGAGAGAGAGCGAGAAACTTACCTACGGACAGTGTCAACATAAAAAGAATTTTCCCGCATACAGATCCCTGCTTCTCGAAGCTCAGTAACAGGTTTGTCAAGTACTCTTTTATAAGCCTACAAAGGAAAAAATTTCAGTATCAATTTCCAAGACATTCAAATTTATTCAAAAATATAAGTTTATGAAAAACACCTTTTGGCAATATTTCTTTAGACGGTCTTTAAGTTTTGATTGTTGCTCGGCTTTAGGCAACTCAAGGAAAGATTTTGTAAATCGACCATCCACACCTTCAATAATCTCTGACTCGAGCTGCCTCTTTATATGATGGTAATCACTGGCATTTGAGGATGATGTGAGCGTAGCTTTGAAACGCCCCTAAAAATATGTCCATATTTAGAACAAACTTACCTTCGCTTTGCCATGTAAGTCTCCCCCCGCCAAACCCATTCAAGCTTTCGCAGACAATTTTTTCCAGGACGATTGAAATCACATGCAGTGCAAATATCATCCGTGACAATAGATGGAGGCTGGCATTCAAATGAATTGGCAACCAAGGTCAATCAGGTCACTAACAATATCCAAAGTCAAAACTTTAGACACCGGTTTTCAAACAGAATTTCAGAGGGACTCTCTAAAAGCATGTGAAAACGAACGGGACAGAAGAACAGGTTGATATGAAAATGACAACCACAGAAGGTGACTTAACAACTAAAGGTGCATAACTAAATATATGCTAAATAGGTATAGTATAATATAGTATGTATTTTTTATTTTAATTTAAAAGTTTTTGGTGTTTAGCATAAATTCCTCATCTATTTCAAATAATACTACTTAATTTCAAGTTTAACCTACAGTTTTCATATTTTAATTTTTTACATAAAATAATAACACTCATACTACGAAATTCATGAAAGTTACATTGCCAACTATTCATTCTTATGCGTTATCAAAAATATAATAACTATAATACATATCTTTTATCTATCTGCAATAATATACAAATTTTACAATATCTAATTACATATAAACGTATCTTACGATACGAGACACAATATGATATGCCTATCATAAAATTACATTTCCAATACTATCATGATTCGACAACTATGCTTCTTATAGTTTCCATTGTAGACCTTCCGAGCATAAAACAAATTTGTTGTCCTGTATATTAGTCTCCTTTCACAAATCATGTTTCTATCACATTTTTGCATTATTTCTTAGCATGAGACGTCAATTTAATCCCTTTATATTTGCACAATTTTGTAGGTCCCCTTTATTTTTATACAAAATTGAGCAAATTATAGAGGTACTAAACTAATAGTCATATCTCAAATCCCAACCCCTCCAACCAAGCAATCCCTAAGTGAAAAAAACAATAAAAAGTTGTCCTGCCAAAAATGGGTTCCAAGGCCACTTATCTCTGCCTTAAAGGGAATATTCAGATTGCTCATTGAAGTTCATTTTATAGATCAGACAGTATCCAAAATGTGGATCAATCTGCTTTGATAGAAAGTAAAGAACAAGACTGGTGGACATCAGGCATTACCCGTCCAGCCCCATGTAAAACTGTGCGAGCTTCGTTTGCTTCCCAAACCAAATGCAAATAGAAGTATGTCTGAAAGATGCAATACCTGAAGCCTGTTTGTCAGTATAATGTTCGGGTACATGGCAGCTACATCCAGATGATAAATGAGGGGACATTCTTCTCGTACAGGATCGTCTCGCAGCAGTGTAAGCTGCAGATTTCCAGAAGAAAGATAAAAAGATATTATACAAATCAGTATGGAATATGAAAATGGGCCACAAAAAGTTTAAGGGATTGGTGATATGTTATAGGTGATGAGAAATGCTAAGCGAGAAGCTATCTGCTAAATCAACAATTACAAACATTTGGCCAAATTTGTGGCATGATAATTGGTAATTTTAGAATTTTAAAAATGAAGTTTTTCATAAGAAATCCGACAAAACAGCATAGTGGACATAATGTCAATATACAAAGTGCTATTCAGATGGAAACATAGCAAAGAATTCCTGAAATTTAGATGGATAAATGGATAAGAGTCAATATTTTTACCTTTTCAATGATTGCATCTTTCACTTCATCATAGTTTGCAACTGTTTCAATGTCCATCTTTCCCTCTACTTGAATTGCATATTGAAGATCACGATCAAGATTGTCAATTAGTTGCTGGATACGAGGATAACATTCAATCAAAATACTACATTATGGGAAACAGCAATTCAAAAAGAAAGGAAAGTGGCAAAACATGATGAAACATTAAGAATCATTAGAAGCATTTTGTTACCGAGTTTATGGCCACATAGTTAAACATAAATTTCCTATTTAGAAAAGAAGTTAAGAAGAAATAGGATGAAAACTCTACTAATGTTGTCTTTCCCAGTGCTTTAAGTGTCTCACTATTACAACAAGAACTAGGCTTGAATGGTTAAATGGACTCTAAACAGATAAGCTAAACAGCGGTAGCACAGCATTTTTCTGTTCATGAGACTATAAGTACAAGTGCTAACTGAAATTATCTAATCATCAATGGGAAGGCATGCAAGTATCTTTGTCAGACACGAGGCACCAGTTAAACATTGATAATACAAAATGCTGAGATACAACCTCATAGGCAGATGGATCAAGTTTAAAGCTAGTTGGAAGATCAGATCTGAAAACACCACTTTCCAAGCATTCAACATGTCCACCGATATATGTCTCACTCTCTAGGAGATGATTGTGGTAAAATTTCTCAGGATCAGATTGGTGTTTGTTTGGACAGATAACATTAGCTCTATAAGCCTGCATATGATGAAAATAAAAACTTGAGATGAAACTAGAAAGCCGAAATAGAAGTAGAGAGAGAGAGCAAGAGAGATAGGTCAAAGAAATATGATGATAGACAAAGGGAAGTCCTCATTCATAAAGAAAGAGAAATGAGTTAGTCTACCAAGATCATTACAAAGTGAATAAATCTTTAACCACCCACCTGGACCATAAGAAGCATTTCACATAGAGTCCCACTCCCTTTACGCAAAACTTCATCTGGAGGCATGGGTATAATGGTTGCCAGAGAGAAAATGAAAGGATGAACGTATGTCATGTACAAATAGTATGTTGATACAGCATCAGAAACAGAATAGGATGCCATCATCTGAAAGATTGTTTAAAATAACACAAAGTATAACAGTTAATCAAATGAACAATTCTACAGAAAATCACATGCAAGCAGTATAAACAGATAAGAGCAAAAGACAATGTTGAACAATTGGGCATTTCAGCATAAAGGTCTTAATCCATCATAGATCTATCAAGCTAAAGTACAAAGTTCAATACTCACATTCAGATATGCCACTACAAACAGTCAAATTTTCATACATGATTAAGATAAATAATCCCCCACCGAAATGTTGGGCAAATACATGCTTGGATTGTTCATTCCATCTTATATTGGAATGGCTAGCGGAAGTAATTTGCTTGAACTAGTACATTCTGCCAAAAGACTTGGACTTTCAATTGTTCAATTCTCTTTACAGTTTGAAATGAAATCAAATCCTCAAGCACTCGTACCTGGGGTCTCTCCTTTGCAAACCGCACCATATCCTCAGGATTTACCTCCAGGGGATCATAACCCAATTTGGCCTTTGTAACAGCCTGCTTATTGGAAGCAGATTAGTAATGTACTTATCTTCAAAATAATTTGATAAAGAAAAGGACAATAAGCCCAGAAAATAAAGTGAAAAATCTTATTCATGTGGACAAGGTGTGAAACCAAAAATTATCTGCAAGAACTGGCATAATAGCCTTGACCAATACACAAGCACAGAGAAAATAGATTATTCAATAAAAATCATGTACTGAAAGGATTGAAGAACCATAAGAAGTTACTGATAGTATCATGTGCGATATAGCTCTCTGAATTAGTTTGAAATGTTTGACAACTAAATCATGCTACATGGATGTACAAGCTAGAAGAAAAGGCTAACTATTGATGATAAATTGTTGAAGTCAACAAAGTACACTTTCAAGTGATACTCAGCACATGTAAGTACAATTATTAGTGTGCATAAATCATGTGCTAAGACATGCAATTTCTTCCTAGTTCAATAGCAAGTTCAGAAAAAGAATCCCAGTAACTTTTGCACCAACACTGAACATCAAGTAAGTAACTCATTATTGCGACTCTTTCCTGGATCAGATTTTACAAATAAGTGCATGTAAGTTCCATAAGGGGAACAAATTTAGAAAAACAAAAGCCAAGAAAGGAAAATAGAAAACCTTAAAAACTGGCAACCTATTGGACATAAAGGAAACAAGATAAGAATTTGCACCTTTAGGCCCTGGCTTCCTTGTGGAAGATAACTATCACGTTTGACCCATGCAAAGCAATCCAAATGGCAAGCAAATTTAGAACGGCATTCACCTTGATTCTTGTCACACTGAAATCCTAGCTCCTGCAACTCAATGGAGAGAGAGAAGGACCAGATAAAATAAATGAAAAAGCATACTCTAATGCATCTAAACTAGATATTCAAAACCACATCAAAAATCTACCAGTACGACATGCCCTCGTATTCACAAAACCAAGAATCTGAAGAATGCTGGTAACCAACATAAAGCTCAAAATTAAACAGCTGGTATTCACAAACTGATCCTAATCTATGAGAATATTCATAGCTTCTACTTCCAGAAATCAAACTCAAAATTTCATTAGTCCAATATATTAAGCATCATTTCTTAGTTGAAGGGAAAATTCAGATAGTTACACCACTGAAATATGAGGCAGAACCGTACAAAGACAATACAGTACAAGAAAATAGGTATGTTCAGTCCAGTGTCTATAAATCACACCATGTCACACTTGAGTATAGAATTCAAAGACCAACAAGTGTTTCCAGAAATAATTGTACAGCTAACTAATTCCAGGCATATCAGATCATTGAATACTCTTGTATATTAGAAAAGCAAAACAATGAGCCTCTAAAAGCATTTTTCCTAGTTCAATTTAGTTTTTGCCTACTTGTTCTGGTGAAAGCTGGACAGTTTGATTAGCTTAGCAAAGAAATACCAGAAGAGGAGGTGAAATTAAGGGGAAAGATAGACAAAAAGAGAAGTTTTACAGGAAAACAATTTTCCACTCTCTGCTTGGACTTGTGCTTGATAAGGCATAACATGAACATCCACAGCTTGTAAAAGGCCCAAAGAAGCAAACAATTTAAAGACCTAATGAAAGGCAACAACTGCATCAGATGCATACGTCATTCAGTTTAAAACCATGCTGAGCAGCTCTACGTTCTAAGAATGGCCAGTCAAAAAAGTCGCCATTGTAGGTGACGTAGATTCCAGGCTTCACTTCTCTCATATGTGCAAACCACTGTCTGAGAAGTTCTTCCTGTAAAGGCAAATGGATATTATGAAGACAGAGCTATCAGGTAGAGCTTTATTGAAGCCACAAAAATAAGATCAATACCTCATTTTTCACGTTAGAAACTTTAAAGAACCCTTCGAACTCTGCTTTTGGAGTATACTCTAAATCCTCTATATCTTCCCCAACACACTGCAATGTATGAGAAACATTCTAGTCAAGTTCAATAATACATTTAAACGCAGAAATGCAATCTGAACCCAAATCTTGAAACCTTGCAAGATTTTGAGGGAAAAGCAAATATAGGCAAACATGTTTCTTGAAGCATACTTCTTAATCCTTTAGAGAAAATCCACTTCGTGATACTTTGACATAAATGGCTGTGGCATATCATACTAACTACGATTTTTGGGCCCAAATGTACCGAGAATATCAATAAGTTACAAAGGATATACTAGTTAATAGCGGGCTAGATAGTCAATCTGTGTTTTATATTAGAAGTCAGAATGTGAAGATTGACTAAAGGAATCTTATAATCAGGCCAAATGGGATGGTAATAAATGTCTGGCTGTCTAAATATAACCTCTGATACTCATATTATTATCTTTGAACTCATAATAAACTGCCACTGATAGTCTTTTGGCTTTGCCAGACATATTAGATGGAATATCCATTGCTTATACAGTATTTCTCTACCAAGCTCTTTTTCTAAGCAACATGAGTAAAGATATCATCTTATTTTTCGCACACTTGTCAGTATGACATTTTTACATTCCTCATTTTAAGAGGCTAAAAGCAATTTATTGCCAGAACTGAAACATCAGTGAACACAAAGAAAGTTCAAACAATATGATGTATCAAAAATAGTATTTTCAGATGTTAAGCACCTCTCTGTTAATAATCAGATAACCTTGTCCATCAACCATGTAAGAGATCATCATTACTAAATCATATTCAGCATCTGGAAATTTCAACGGAAGCTTTGTGGTTTCAATATCAAATGCACAAACATGAACTTCAGCCCGTTGCAAGAGATCTGTCCTCCTTTTCAGATCTAATCCTGAACTCGAAACAGTAACGTCGTACCACTGCCCACTTCTTACATCTAAATAACAGAAAACATATTGATGACATTGTTGTCACTCATAAGAACTTAATTCAAGTAAATCAAATGAAATCACTGTGATCAAGATTTGGAATAAGGAATCACCATTATCAATGGCAAAGCGAACATGATAAGGGACATCATATTCGCGGAGATCTGTGATACAATCTATAAAATCTTGAGGCCTTTGATTACTGCATCACAAAGCCAAAAACATTATATGGTCACTGTGATAAGATAGGGAACCATTCGAAATGCTAGTAAATAACAAAATGTAGGCATATGAAATAACATGCATAGTCAACTTCCATAAAGTAAAGCAAAGACACATTTTAAAGTAGAAAAAGCCAGAAAATAACAACCGAGATATGACATGATCAATTAAAATGATATCATCCAAATACACCTTTACCTTTTTCCTGTCAAGATAAACTCGTATGCCTCTGAAGCATCAAATTTTGCTTGGTTTCTTTCAACGATATGCATCAGGTCACTCTTGATACTCATGAGTTGTTGAACAGTATCAAAAGATATCTTCAGATAACATTTGTGTAAGCCAGAAAGGTGATTTTTCTGCATATGCATACAAACAAGCATTTGAGTTCAAGTCAAGCATGACAAACTAGTAGTTCACAATCAGGAAGAATTTCTATGGAGTATGTGAGTTCTATCACAAGTCTAAAATGACCCGCACAAGACAAATATAAAATGCAAGGGAAGCAATAGTTAATTCCCTAGTAACATATTTCCATGTCAAGTCCCTTAGACACAAAAAAATCTTTATAATTATATAAACGCAGTAACCAAAACCGGATCCTTTATAGTATTACTGCAACTCTCATCAAAACCATAAAACACGGAGGTAACTTTGACAAGTTGACAATTGGCTATTTAATTAACAAGAACAATACTAAGACATAAGCAAATTATAAAGACTACGGACTCAAGAGTACAAATATAGAACAAACCCAAGCAGCTTACAAGATCAAGGTCCTCCTTCTCACAAATCTCAATGTCCGCAATTTGACCTTCATACCGCCTTCTCAGATATGCCTCCACATCCATTTCCATTTTTTCCTATTGCCACAGCACACAAAAACGGAAAAAAAATTTGACAACTGAGACAATTCACTGCGTATATGATTTCGACAAAAGTAAATCACTTACCTTTGTGGCCGCATAAAAATATGGCCGAAACCTATACTTAGCTTTAAATGACGAACCATCCTGCAATAAAATCATACAGCAATTCTAGGTCATAAACATTTTACAATTAAAACGCCAATAATTAGAATTCTTTTCTTTTTCTCACTTTACCTGGCAGACAAAATAGAGGTCGACGCAACTGTACACTTTATGAGTCTCTTGATCCTCCCAAGAAGACTGACGGAAGAAGAATAATCTCATAAAAAAGGCGGAATTGAAGAATAATTAAAGAAAAAAAGATTAAATTAATTGTAATTCACTGCTCTTAGTAGGGGCACACACCGAAGCGAAAGTGAGGAGCCAGCCGAGGCGTTTATCGCCTTCGGTAAAGAGATCGAATCCAAGCTTCGACTCGAGCTGCTCCTCCGCATTGAGAATGAGCTTCTGCTTCTTCGAAATCCTCGTATCTCTGCGATCTCGCCGCCGATTATCACTGCCGTTCATTTGGCCAATTTCTCCCGGCGAACGATAGATGGAAACCGGAGCAACTCCGCGGGTGATTCAATGGATCAAAGACCGACGGATTAGAAACCCTTGCTGTCTTCAAGTGAACACTGAGTGGGAGGATGAGATGAATAGGCGGGACAGTGTAGAGGCTGTTTTCCCGCCCTTTGAATTGGAATGTTCAATAGACGAAATTGCCCCTACGTCACCGTCGCCTGAAGGAGCCGTATAAACTGGACCCATTTGGGCTAATATTTTGGGAATTTTGTCGAAATCTATAAAATGGACCTGTCATGCAATCATTTAAGGGGCCTGGTGCGCAGGAATGGAAATGGAATCAGGTTATCTCACATTTGAAAATGGATAAAATCCTTCATAAAGGAAATTTTCGATTTTCTTTGAGATTATATAGGGCATGTTCTTTTTGTTCTGTTTTAAAAACGGTTTTGGTTTCAACAGTAAATTTAATCATATTTTATCATTTTCAATACAATTTTTTACTATTCAGCATCTACTTTTTAAATTTTTAATACACTTTTTACATTATAAAACTATTTTCCAAAACTTATTTTCAAAATCGTTTTCAAAACGATGAAAAAGAACAGGCCCATAATGGTTTAAATTATTGTATGTACTAAATATATAAAAAAAAATTAATTCTATGAATCATATGCACATTCCTTCATTCTTATTCTCAAACGCCAAGCATATGCATTTTGAGATGTATTTTAAAATATGTTTTACACTATAATTTTATATGATATATGGTATCACATCTTGAAATGAATTTTAGAACGTGTTTTAATATAGGATTTAAGACATTGTGTATTACAGTTTTATTAAAAAATTTAACATTTTTCTGTTCTTCCTTACAGTGAGATTTAAACAAAATATATTATTGATACTCGTGAACAGGTATTAAAGAAAAAGTTAAAAGGAAATATTGATTGAACTTTTTCAAGGTTGAACGAAGAACAAATAATGAATGTTTCTCAATTAAAATTTTTAAACAAAGAGAACTTCGAACATAAATATTAATTAAAAACCAATATTAAAAAAAATTTTAAAAAGAGGTGAAAATAAAGTTGACCTATGAAGTTGTTATACATACAGGAAAATGAACAAATGAAGGACTAGGGTTTATTTTGTAAAAAATGTCAAATATAATTCGACGAAATGTAAAAAAATAAAAAATTTTAGGGGGTTGTTTTGTATACAAAATTTTAAAAAATATATGTATAAAAATGTACTTTAAAGGAATAGCAAATTGAACGATTTTACCATTGTAAAATATATGTCATTTCGAGTTTAAAGGAGGAGTTTGACAGAATGTCAAGTTTCGCAACATTCTAAAATGGTTAGTGATGAAAAAAAAAAAAACAGTTTTTAAAGATTAGTGTCAATTTTTGCAACATCAACAAGTGTCGGCGATCAAGTGTGCATTTTACTAATCTATAAACAAAGGTGCCAACATTTATTTGTAAGAATTTAAGAAATATCTTGTCAATATTTTATATCTCCTTTACGTGAGGAATTTTCTTTTATTTGTTGGAATATATATATTTTTTTTAATAGTTATTGAAAATTTATCAATTCAAGTTATTTTTTTTCACTTGACTTTTGGCATTTTCAACTCAAATATTCGTTTTTATTAGGTTAAGGTGGAAATCTCAATTATCAAGGAGTGAATTAAGTTTAAGGTGATTTTAAAAAAAATTCAATAAACTTTATCAAAACAAGCGTGAATTTGTCAGACAATTTGTAAAGCAATACAATGATGAATAATTTGACTGGATAATAATCATATACAATAGTTAAAAATAAACTAAATCAAACATATACAGTTATAAACAAGTAGTACTTCGTATAGATCTATATAGTATTAAAAAAATTGTCATCGCATTGGACAAATCACATACAAAAGTATGAATTTGATCTCAAATTTGTCACTAGTCTTCTAATGAAAGCCCTCAACCGACTAGATCTTGATAATAATAAAATACTTATTTATTTGTATGGGGGAGAAACTCTCATTTATTTGGGAATGCGAGATCTCTAATTATGAGAGAACAAAAAATTCTCATAATGGAAGACAAAGCTAAACTAAATAAAAATATAAAGAAAATAAATATATTTCCCCCATCTTCATGAGAAGAAGATTAGAGAAGATGGAGGTTAAGGTTTGAGAGGAAGAAAGAAAGAGAGAGGTAGAAATACAATTTTTTGACACAAGATCTATATATTTGTAAAGCAATTTAAATAAGTGACAAAACACGATAATTTATGGTAGTTCGAATTTTTCTTTAATCTCAATCCACTACCTCCTCCAACTTAAGATTTCTTAAGCCGCTATTATGAAATACTTCAAGGTGTAATTTAAACTCTCTCACATAGTTAAGATCAATATCTTGATCTATTCTTTTTTTTTACGACGGTACCTAATTTACTTTTAAGTTGGGATTTCTCCTAAATATCTAAGACTAATAATTGGATTTTAAATCTCAATACACACTTTGACTTATAACTTACTCAAAACTCCTCATAGCTTCAAGTTTCCCATTTCACAGTGTCTAACTCTTCTCAATTATTTATAACTATTTGCACTTTGTATAAAAAAATGTTTTTGCTCAAAAACAAATAAGCTAAAATTTAGCACAATACAAAGAACCATTACTCTAAAAGTATTTGTGAAATGTAAGCTGAATTAAATCCCTTTTCTTATTGAGTATTGAAGACTTTAATGATATAGAGTTGATAACACTTCAATTTAACATAGTTGGTGTATAAATTAAGTGTTTTGAGTAATTTATAGAACCTCCACGACTTCCATCAAACGACTCTAAACGGCTAGTTGATTTCCAACCATGTGAGATTCGTATGTGCCATCATAGCTCTCATCATTGCTCTCCCAAACTATTCAAAACGGTGTCAAACGGGCAGATAGGTGTGAATCATTGTGCATGTCGCAATCTCTCGCGAATGCATCGTTGCGATATCGCAACTTCACATCCGTTTGAACTTTTCTTCTTTGTTGAATTGTGATTCAAGTTGCGAATTGATGATTGTTGTGCAACTTAAACTTTGCACCGGTGAAGATGTTCTTCATATTTTGGGTGCATTCTTCTGCTGCGATTTGGTAGTTGCGAATCGCAATTCGTGTAGCAGATTACCATAAAGCATTTTATGAAACTTCATATTTTTTCTTCATTAGCCCAATTATTTATTTGTCTTTTTAATCATGAAAACATGTTGGATTGAAATCTTATGACTAACAAATGTTTCTTACTTACATTTATATGAGATTTTAGAGGGATTTTTGTTGAATTTGAACATAGAAAAAACATAAATTATAAATTTTAATTAAATTGTTAGGGTATTTTATACACATTTGCTTTGAATCCACATCATAACTTCATGTCAAATTACAATAGAAGAAAGTTACATAGTTTTGCGGTGGGAGCCAAAGTTCAACTATTAGCAACAAATGTATATTTGCACGTGTAGATTTGAGGTTAATTTTATTATATGCAAGGATGAAATAACTAATTTTAAACCATTATCTTATGGTGTTGTATTTGCATTTATCCATACATCCCAGTGATCCCACTCATGTAAAAATAATGTCATGTTGACGACGCATTTTAAAGTATTTGAATGATAATTGCAATTTTTAGTTTTCACTATACATCAAAATATTAGTTTATGGGAAAAATGGTATTTTTAGTACTAGTTTGGACTGTTTGCAACTTTGATATTAAAAATTTACTCAGTTCCAAACTTGTGCCTTATCTTTATATTTTGTTGCAGTTTTAGTACCAGTATCTGCTATAGTTGGTTTTACGAAGTCAAACCGAAGTCAACGGTAATTTGAGGGTATTTTACAATTTTATAATTTTGTGGGGGTAGAAAATATAATTTTTCAAATATAATTTCCAAAATATTTTCGCGGTTTTCTTTCCCCTCAGTCGGAAGAAAACTTGTTCGTCGACTGAGGAGAAAAAATATCGCGAAAATATTTTGGAAATAATATTAGAAAAATATCTTTTCAACCCCTACAAAAATGTAGAATTTGTAAAATGTCCCCAAATTACCTTTGACTTCGATTTGACTGCTATAACAGGTATTGGTACTAAAAATGCAACAAAGTATAAACGTAAAACACAAATTTGAAACTAAGTAAACTTTTAGTACTAAAGTTGAAAACAACCCAAACTTTTAGTACAAAAAATGTCATTTTTCCTTAGTTTATGCAACAAAACTTCTATCCATCCATATTGCCAACAAATGTTTCGATAATCGTTTTATATTTTTTTGAAACCAAACTAATAATGCATTAGATTTGCTGGAAATCGTCCAATCACGGGTGAAAAACAAAGTCTAAAATTATATCTCAAAACTAATTACAAGTGATCCTGTCATTAGCATGAGAGGCAAATTCATGTGCTACATTGTTTGCAGAAATACTAATCCAGAACATACCTTTACAAGTGATAATTGTTTTACTATATTAAAGTGATAGTTTAGGGGTGAAATTCAAAAATTAAAAGTGCATAGGGTAGTTTTCAATTAAGACAATATTTAGAATAGTTTTTTTGTAGTTATCGCTTTACATAGGCATTTTGGGCCTGAAGCCCAAAACGTTTTTGATGGGTTTGTAACACAAGCCTAGTCCATCATGAAATCCGGATACCATAAGACACTGTAAGATCCTTATAAACAGGCCCCGCCCATTACGTTCCTCCCCTTGTTAAAACCCTAGCGCAGCGTCCTCTGTAGCGGCCGGCTCGCGAAAGCTCCGATCTTTCATTCCTTTTCCGATTCGTTTTTGGTGTTTGATGGTCGATTGATTTTCACGATTGCAGGATGAAGGTTATCGCCGCTTATTTGTTGGCCGTTTTGGGAGGCAAAACTTCTCCCAGCGCCGAGGATATCGAGCACATCCTTGGTTCAGGTTACTACTCTATTTCCTATTTCCTTTTTTAACGTTGAGCTTACAATTGTTTTGAGACTTCTAGTGTGTAATGATGTGCTTCAATGATCCTGCTGGTGAATTTTCTTTTTGGTTCTTGATCCATTTTGCCCCATTGACCACCCCGGGAGTTTGTTCATGCGAAGCTATAGATTTTTTATTTTTTTCAATGTTAAAGTCGATGCCTGGTTTAGGATTGTGGTTTGCTAGTTTCGGGCTTTGTTAGTTTCAAGTGCTTTTACTGGAAGTTGGAAAAGAAAATTGATTTGTCTATGGCTTAAGTTGTCGAAAACTTAAAGGCCTTCATACTAGTATTCTCCCTTAACGATGGGGGATTTCAACATGCATTGGTTTTTTATTCCAAGAGGGGAGGGGCGGGGGAGGTGTTCCTTTAGGATTTTCTTCTAGGTTTGCCAAGTTTTACGTTTGGTGTTGTTTTAGGCTTTTGGGTCAGATTGGGTTCCCAGTGAAAAGTGCTGTCATTGCTATTTGTTGTACTGAGCTTACTAGTATTTGTGATTGTGTTTTAGTTGGTGATATTCTGAATGGTTTTAATGTATATTAGTTTTCTGGACCATATTCAGCTGGAAATTGAATTTACACCTATCTTTGTTCCTTTACTTACCTTCCCCACTTGATTAATAAATTTTGGTCTGACCTTTCAGTGGGAGCTGAAGCCGATCATGCCAAAATTAAGCTTTTATTGTCTCAAGTTGCGGGCAAAGACATCACCGAACTGATTGCATCTGGTAGGGAGAAATTGGCTTCAGTCCCTGCTGGTGGCGGTGGTGCTGTGGCAGTATCTACTGCTCCATCAGGAGGCGCTGCAGCTGCCCCTGCTGCTGAGGCAAAGAAGGAGGAGAAAGTAGAAGAGAAGGAGGAATCTGATGATGTAAGAACTTATTTGCTTGATATATTGATTATGCATTATTCTTGTTACTTTTGAAGAATGGTTAATTTGAGTTTCTTTCTGATCTTCTTACAGGATATGGGCTTCAGTCTCTTCGACTAAGGAAATACATGTGCCAGCATTTTCCATAAGAAGCGTTCCTGCTTTTGTTTCGTGTCTAGTTTTAGTTGAAAAACCTTTAATTTTGTTTAGGTATTGAGTGGGCAGAGGTATAACATTCTTGTTCTGAACTAAGATTTTGCGTTATATTCATCCAATGAGCTTTTTTTGGGTTAATACAATAGTAATTAGATATATAAGCTTCCATCGATTCTGCTTCTTTTCAAGTCTTCATTTATTTGGCTGTGAAAGCTAGATTACACTTGCTCAAGAAATAGATATGGTTATACTTCTTGTTTGCTTCTCCAATTAATTTTCTCAGCTTGCAATTTTCTCACTAGCATGATGAATGATTATGGTAACTCTTGTGGAGGTGCTACTTAATTTTTAAGCCTTTTATTGCATTTCATGAAAATTGTTGGATCAGAAGATCTTACAAATTTGTCAAATAACTATTGAACTCTTTTGCAAATACATTTGCATGAAAGAAAGAGTTTTATCTTTAGTTCGTCAACAGAGAAGAACATTTCCATAAATGAAGACTTATCTTACTTAATAGGAAAATAAAGAAAGTGTGAGACTTATGAAACTTGAAAGAAAAGAAAAGAGAGGAATGAAATTGTGCATTACTCATTGAGAGGAATGGAATTCATTCTTTGAAAATTTAGTACTGATTTCGTCATAATATATTTAGTGGTGAAAATATATTTAATCAAAACTATTTAAATATATTAAAATTTTAATATAAAGTAATTTATTTTCTCATGCATACCCCATATGTTCTCTAAAAAAAGTCTGGATTTTACACATTAAAAAAAACTTAAGGGGCCATTTGGTTCGAATCTGTTAATCGGAATAGGAATGGATTTGATTGAGGAGTCAATGGGAATGGGAATGAGAATGAGAATCATACTTGTTTGGTTCAAATATGTCAATGGATATCAGTGACATACATGATGTCAGTTCTGCTTTCGAAGATGGATGTCCACCCACCGGTGTTATCCATCCAACACACTAGATCGGCAAGTACCAATGCTCTCCAGGCGAAAGAAAGCAGAACTGCCACTCCGCCGGAGCAGCCCACTTTGAGGAGAAAGGCATAGAAGGCACGCCCCCCCAGAGAGACCCCAACCTTTGAAAGTAGGGAATTATAAAATTCAATCGCACCTAGAAGAAAACCTATCCAATAGCACACACCTAGCAAGGTCAAAAGTCTTAGTAACGAATAAAAAATGTGACGGAACCTAAAGATCTTCATGTTCTTTCCTTTGTCCAAAACCCCGATTATTGCCCTATCACTAGTTTTTACTCCCGATCCAAAGCACCCCTCATTAGTGTGCAGGACGCCCTCCAGAAAGAGTACACTTGTACTCCGGCTAATCAAAGGAAGGTTTTTTTTAAATCCAAGTTTGACTCTGATTAGATCCTTAGCGCAAGCGCTAAGTAAGCAAGCTACCTTATGTAAAAACCGAGGAAAATAACGTAAAGTAGAAAGGAACAAGGTCTTACGGCACGATCACTATATCTGTTTGGTTCAGTTGAAAATTAGTAATGGGAATCAGTCAAAATTTCAAATTTACCCTTATATTTTTTTAATAAAATAATTCAAATTTCTTCTTAATTATTGCAAAAACGGAGAATTGCAATGATTAATGAAGAAAACACGTCTTATCTTTTCTTCTTTAATGAAGAATTGCAATTATCGTCTTCTCCTTTTTTATTTTTTAATTTTTTATCTTCTTCTCTTTTCTTCTTCTGTTCTTCATCTTCTTCTTCTTCCTCTTCCTCTTCCTCTTCTTCCTCTTCCTCTTCCTCTTCTTCTTCTTCTTCGATCTCCTACTTATACTGAAAAGGAGAAACTCCTTGCCGGAAACCATGGCAGGCATCCCAAACCTTCGTAAGAATTGTAACCAATTTCCATGTGGGTATTTTCAACATTCCTAATTGCAGATTTCGCCGCTCAAGAAATTTCTAATCAAATAAATGAAATCAAGGCTCTTGAACAAACCAAAATCCGACGGAATTGGGCGGCTGAAAGAAGAAGAAGAAAGAAAAAGAAGAAGAAGAAGCAGACCCAGCAGAAGAAGAAGAAAGAAGAAAGAAGAAGAAGCAGAAAAAAGAAGAAAGAAGAAGAAGACGAGGGTCTTTTTAGTAATGATTGATAAAAATTGATTCCGGACTAAGCTTCACTCCCCAATCCTGGGGGTACTCAGGATTGAGTGATTGCCCAATTTTTGGGAATGAATCCATTATTTCTATTTCTATACCTGTAAACCAAATATTAACAATGGTAATGATTCCTTTTCATTCCCATTGACCCCTTTCATAAACCCCAACCAAACGCCCCCTAAGTCGTCATGTTTACTACTCCCTCCGTTCTATTAGAAGGATCCAATTTGAGAAATATTTTTTTGTTTCAATAGAAGAGTCCACTTTCAATTTTTTTACTTTCCATACCTTTACTTATATAATTATGTGTAGTATACAATTACTTCATACTTAATAAGTAAGGATATAAATGAAAGAAAGTGTTTCAAATTATCTATGTTAGGTATTGTACCTTGACATTAATAATAAGTTGTACACTAATAAAACTATACCATTCTAATAGAATAGATGGAGTATTAATTAATGTTATACTTTTGTTCTCTCTTAGGGCCTGTTCTCTTTGTAGTTTTAAAACTTAGTTTGAGAAAAAGTTTGAAACAAATTGGGTCTAAAATCAAAACAAATTGGGTTTGAAGTGAAAACAAAGAAACAAAAGTTTGAAAAAAAGTTTTGAAACAAAATTTTTAAATTATTTAAATTATTATTTTTTTTTTCAAAAACCAAACATACCCTCTCTCTCCTCCCTTTTGCTCTTCCTACACCGGTTGCTCCGCCTCTCCTCCCCCACCTTGCCGCCACCGCCGCCACCATCACCACCACCCTAAACCCTAGAATTTCAAATCTAACCAAAATCCTCTTAATGAAACTCCTTCTCCTAAGAAATCACCATTTGCATCCCATACCAAAATCCCCAAAATATTTCCACCTTAACCCTAATAAATCTCAATTGAAACATAAGAAATCCGAGCCGAATAGGTACACTTCAAAGCTTGGCATTGTGGCGGCGTAGTGAAGGAGGATGAGCAAAGTGAAAAGGGAGAGACGATTGAGGACGGTGGCGGCGGAGGGAAGAGGAAGAAGAGGAAGAGGAAAAGGCAGAGGAAGAAGAAGAAGAAGAAGAAGAAGAAGAGGAAGAGGAAAAGGCAGAGGAAGAAGAAGAAGAAGAAGAAGAAGAAGAAGAAGAAGAAGATGATTTGCGCTTGAGGAAGAGGAAGAAGAGGAAGAGGAAAAGGCAGAGGAAGAAGAAGAAGAAGAAGAAGAAGAAGAAGAAGGAAGAAGAAGAAGAAGAAGAAGAAGAAGAAGAAGAATAGGAGGAAGAAGAAGAAGATGAAGATGATTTGCGCTTGAGGACGCCTCGACAGAGTGAAGAAGAAGAAGAAGATGATGAAGTTGATTTGCGCTTGAGGAAGAGGAAGAAACAGATAGAAGAATGAAAATTGGGTTTAAGAATTGGTTTCAAAACAGCAAAAAGAACACGGTTGTAAAACCAAGTTTGAGACTTCTTCTCAAACCAAGTTCTTGGCTACAAAAAAATTGCTACACAAACTTGTGTGTTCAATTAATGAAATAAAATTTGTTTCTCTTAATTTATTGCTACATAGATAAATGTGGAACTTGCTTTACTTAATGCATTGCATGTGGTAAAATTACATTTTTAGAGAACAAAAATTTACAGTTTAGATGATTCTTTTTAGAGAGTTTCATAGGGATGTAGCTAGTGAATACATCACATAAATTGCTATGAAAAATTGTGATAAATTAGTTGAGATGAGAATCATTATTTATTTTTTATTTTAGGTTATATTATACTCTTATAAAGTTACAGTTACTTTTTTTCAAGAGTAGTATGTTATTATTATTATTTAAAAAAAAAAAAGAGTGAATAGTCCAAAAATATTCTCATACTTTTAAATTGTGTTCGATTTTGTACTTATACTTTTTTTAGCCAAAAATATACATATACTAATTTAAACGGGCAAAAAATGTACTGAGCCGTTATCTATCATTAAACTTGACGGAATCGATATCATGTGCATCTAACATGTCTTTCAAAGGATATTTTTGTTATTTCATTAAAATAAAAAGAAAAAGTAAAGGTAATTAATATATTAAAAAAAAGTAAAAATCTATATATCCTATTGTCATCCACGCCACTTCTCCCTCCTCCCACCCACCACCACCGCCAGCCCCTCCTTCCTTCCTTACTCTACCACCGCATTCGCTGCCCCTCCCTCCTCCGTACTCTACCACCGCCTTCACCATTAATGTCACCTCAAAAACCTCATCATGATAATTTTGAGAAACCTCAAAAATTTTGCTGAGCGAACCCATTTGGACTGGTAATTATACCCCAAAAACGCAACATCCTCCAATCTCTTCATCTCTTTCTGTAAACTAGTTATATAATAAGTTGTCTCAGCCACTTCCAATCTCTTCCTCGCCTCCAATTTCTTTCTAGGCCTGGATATTTTCAATTTTCAATTCGATTTGTATTTCGAGAGTAGGAAATGGGTTTTGCAATTCGAAGGCCTGTTTGAATTTTGGATTAATTCTTGGTTTGAGTTGCTGGACATAACGCAGAAACGAAAGATAAAACTTCCAAACATTTTTCAGCTTCAGGGATCAAAATCGGAAATGGGTTTCGAGAATCGAAGCAAGACGAAAGAACCGCATATTTTTTCCCTCTTATGTGTAGGTGTTGTTAAGGTGTTTGCCGCCACCTATTTCTTATGTCCACATGAGGGTTTTTTTTTTTTTTTTTTGATAACAGTCGATTAAGTGGGTGGGAGACTTGGGGACCTTTTATTAAAAATCAAAAGCAAAATGCCAAAAAGTGTTATAAGGGGGACACAATGCGTCTTACCTTAGAGATACAGAAATGCAAGAGTGCAAATGCAAACAAAACAAGTACAAAATACAGTTCAAACACTGTTATCCCCTTAGATAGGGGAAGTCTTTAGCATCTAGAATAACCAGGCCTCTAACCCTCTGTGGGAGGGTGAAGTGGACAAAGAACTCTGTGCGACCAGTTAAACTGGAAGTTTGAGCCAGACTATCTGCCACAACATTTCCTTCGCGATACAGGTGTGTAATGGACCCATAAGTATGTCGCAATGCAAGAATTCCGGCCAATGTGGAGGCCGATCGCCAAGGCCCATCCCCTCTCTGGACTGCCATTAACAAAATCGTAGAATCAGTCTCCACATCTACCTGATGTAGGCCTAGCCTATCACAGATACGAAGCCCAATGAGAAGAGCGCGTGCTTCAGCCTGAAAGCTCGTGAGCACTCCAAGGGAAGCTCCAATTGCAAAAACCACATTACCATACGAATCCCATATGACAGCACCTACTCCCGCGAGCCCCGGGTTCCCTCGGAGAGAACCATTCACATTTAACTTAAATCGGCCCACAGGAGGCAGACTCCAGCAGACCAACCGTGCCTCCTTCCGTTTCTGATAGGCCCATCGTGGCAGGACAATGCCCTCCAAGAATGCTGCAGATGAGCGGAAAGGTGAAGGGTTTAAAAACAGTAGATCATAGATGGACTTGAGGACCATACTCTCTGTGTGGGCCGCTCCCACGAATTTCCCCTCATGAACTGCCTTGCAGTGGGCTCTCCATATCTCCCAACAAACTACCACTGGCGAAATAGTGGACACCAGCGCAGGGAGGCGAGCGACTTCGACGTCCTCCCTAAGCTAGTAAAAGTCCAAAACATCCCACAAGTCTGTTATAGCCAAAGGAACAACTCGCAGGCGATCCCCTACGTATGCCCAAATCTCTTTGGCAAACGAGAACTCAAAAAACACATGCAGGAGAGAACTCTCTGAGCAGCCAAAAGAGCACTTGGAGACCAAGCAAAATCCAAGACGTTGGAGTGCATCATCCATAGGTAGGAGACCATTCAATAGTCGCCACATAAAAACAGAGGGCTTGAGTGGCAATTGGGGGGGGGGGGGGGGGGTCCAGAAATCCGAAACGACCACGTTCCCCTTTTTTCGAACCACTCCATAAGCTGACTTAATGGTAAAACTGCCCTTAACCTCTGGTTTCCAAATCATCCTATCCGCCCCATTCTCAAAATGAAGGGGGAGCCCCTTAATGAAGTCCCATAAATCATCTGAAAAAAGATCCTGCATACCCATCCGCAATAGATCTCAAGTATCCCAGAACTGATGCAGCGTCAGGAGTGAGTCCTTAGTCTCTTCCGGCTCAACAAAGGCCAAGAGTACCCCCCTACCAGTCCAATTAGAAGACCAAGAAAAAGAGGAGTCATCCCCTACTAGGATCCCTGCATGTTCTGTCATAATATCCTCCACCTCCTCCATACGCTGCCATACCCGAGAAGTCCTCGCTGACTTGGGGAGGCTCTTCATATAAGAGGCCCAAAGGATCTCAGTGTTGTGGAATTTCCACCATAGTTTGCAGGAAAAAGCTGCAATAACATCCGCTACACTACGAACCCCTAAACCGTTCTCCTCAATCAGATAAGTAACATTGCTCCACGATCTCTAATGCCTTTTCTACTTTCCTTCTCGGGACATCCAGAAGAAATATGAAAATATGGCTTCAATTTTGGCCACTACCCCTCTTGGGGGCTTAAGAGTTGCCCAGTAATGAAGAGACATAGTGGATAGTACATGTTTGATTAAGAGCAGTCTACCCCCCTGCAAAAGAAACTTGCTCTGCCACTTTACCAGACGAGCATTAATTTTATCTAGCATAGGCTGGAACAGGGTCATGGTGCATCTCCCCTGACTGATCGGACAACCCAGATACATAAAAGGAAAGGCCCCTGCCCTCATCCCCGTCAGCTGCCTTACTAGGCCTTCACTTGGTTGCAACTTCTTAGGATGGTAGAAAGAGCATTTAGGCTCGCTAACCTTTTGGCATGCAGCCCCTTCATAGAGCCGCAAGAATTACATAAAGCCTCTGATAGATTCCCTGCTTGCATTCAAGAAGACCAACAAATCATCTGCAAAGCTCAAATGTGAGACACGGGTGGTCCCCCTTGGCGTAGAGAAAGGTTTTAAAATTCCCCTCTCAATGCGAGCCTTTATTCCCCTCGAGAATGCCTCTCCCACTAAAATGAAGAGAAAAGGTGATAAGGGATCACCCTGCTTAATCCCCCTGGTAGCCTAGAAAAAACCATGCAGCTCACCATTGATTAAGACAGAAAACCAAGCTGCTCGGAGATTCCCGGGGATCAATTTCCCGAAGCGAGATGGGAAACCCATTTTTAGTAATAATCTCTCCAAGAAAACCCACGAGACTCGATCGAAAGCCTTTACTATATCCAACTTAAAGATGATGTTTCCTCCGGGACATTTTCAATTGAGGGAGTGCACCAACTCCTGTGCAAGTAAGACATTGTCTGCAATTTTCCTACCAGGCAAAAAGGCAGACTGCTCTGGAGAGATAATATATGGTAAAAAGGGCTTATCCTAGAGCACAGAACCTTCGTAAAGACATTGTTAAGGAAATTACAAAGACTGATGGGCCGATAATCCGCAAAAGTGACTGGGTTCTTCTTCTTAGGCAGTAAGGTTATAAGGGTGCTGGCTATTGCCCTGGGAATAGGGACACCTGTCATAAACTCGTGGACTGCAAGTAATAAATCCGACCCAATCCCCTCCCATGCAAATCTGTAGAAAGATCTGGAAAATCCATCGCTCCCCGGCTCACTATCCGAATCTAATTCCCAAACCAACGCCTTCAATTCCTCCATAGATACCAGGCTGAGCAGCAAACGAGACTTCCCACAGGGTAGGGATGGTATCAAGAAGATCCTGCATGGAGTCCTCATCCCCAACCTCTGCTGTGAACAAATCCTAAAAAAACCTCCCTGCCTCTTGCCCAATCTCCGTTTGGCCTGACACCGAATTTCCACTGGGAGATTTAATGGAAAAAATCCCTGTCTTGCTCATACGGGTCATAGGGTGGCATGGAAAAATTTTGTGTTCTGTTCCCCTTCCTTTAGCCATCGAATACGTGACTTCTGTTTCCAGAAAACCTTTTGCTCAAGCAGGAGCTGCGCCAAAATTGCTTCCCCCCAATGTAGGGCACATAACTCAAAGTCCCTCCCCCTCCCCCAACTGAATCATAAATCTCCTGCAACCTGGCCCCTTCCTGATCAGCAGCCGCCACATTAGACGTCACATTCCCAAAAATATTCTTTCTCCACTCTCGCAGATCCTGTTTCAAACTACGCAACTTCAAGAAGAAGCGTAACATACCATAACCCCCGGATAGCTTTGGCCAAATAGCCCGGATAACATCAAAAAAACCCTCACGTTTCTCTCACATCTGTTGGTATTTATACGACTTCTTGACCGCGGGTATTGATGTGACGGGATGTAATAAGAGAGGAGCATGATCTGATGTAGCTCTACTGAGCACTTTCACCGCACACCCTGAAAAATGATGCAACCACTCTTGGTTCACTAGAGCTCTATCGAGCCGCTTTTGAACCTTCGCTTGCCTACCCCAACAGATCTATAGTCCACCCAAGTGAATTCAGCCCCCTAAAGTAGGTATATCTGACAATCCAGCAGAGCTAATAAAATCCGCAAACTCCTGGATTGCAGACATATCGGGTACGACTGACCCCCTAGACTTATCCAGAGCCGCGATGACGTTAAAGTCTCCAACACAAAGTCCAGGTCTGCCATCCTGCAACTTTAATAAATCATCCCACAGTACCCGACGATGCACTTTAGAGTGTAACTCATATACACCACTAACCACACAGGGAATAGCCAAATGATGATGTGATAATTCAAAAGACAGACACTGCTCAGAATTATTTATAACATTTAGTGTATAATCAGCACTACAGAAAACCCAGATTTTCCCATTCATGGATGAAAGAGCCACATGGTACCCAAACCCCACCCTGACATCTTCCAAATTTTCCTGAAATCATGGGTTCGAGAATAACCAACAAAGAGACATGATGTAATTTAATAAGGGATTTCAGGCGATTAAAAGAGGCACGTGATCTAATGCCCCTCACATTCCATATGAGCCACGCCATATGAAAACTACAGAAATTAAGAATCTAACCTCGCGAATTGCTGGTTAACGACAATCCGAGACGCCTCATGATATTTAGCCCCCGAGCACTGCTTGGGCTGATCTCTCTCACCTAATGCATCCAAAATGCTCTACTCACCCCAGCTTCCTGGAGATAGCGCCTAGAATGAGTTACTAAAATTCACTTTAAATGGGGTAGGCTTGGCTGACAGATCTGAATCCGACGATTGGCGCCCTATGCCCCTACGCTGCATCTCGTGGAAAAGACTCCCCTCCGGTGCTGGATCTGAAGGTGGAGTGCTCTGCAAGTTCTCCCAACATTCTACCATGGCTTGCCATATTTTGGTATCTGAAAGCCCACTAACCCGAGCCTCCTGTACAATTTCTTTAACCTGTGAGTCAGTTACCCTCATCCGGCCTCGGTATTCTGGGAACTCTACAAGCGCAGCTTCAGGCCCAGCTACAATCTCAGTTACCACGGTAATTTCAATATTAGGTTATGGTTCATTATCCACTAGTAATTCTGGAGCGTCGGCACTCTGCCCAGCACTCCCGGCATCGCCTGCGCGCTGAGAAGTCGACCCATGTTCCATGCATAACGGAGATTCCGCACGGAGAGCTGCATGGAGCGAGGAATCTGCTGGGAATAAAGTGAGGCGCAAATTTGGGGCTTGAATTACAACCCCAATATCCTCACTTTGACCTGCCAAATAATTGCATTCAATTGCATTTGATGAAGTAGCATTTACCTCACGTTGACCAGCCAACACATTGGATGCAATTGCAATTGACGGATTGCATGCAATTGCAATTGATGGTGCATCAATTTCCTCAGTTTGACCATCCACTGAATTGCATGCAATGGCAAAAGACGGTGCATCATTTTCGCTTTCTAAATTAACCTGCTCATCAATTTTTCCTCCGTCCTCCTCGTCGGTGGCGTTCACCACCACCACCGGTTCCTGCACCAACAACGGTTAAAAATCCAGAGCGCCCGGCAGAACAACAATGGCCTTCTAAGGCTCCACCGCAGTGGGCTATACCGAATCCTTTCCAGAATGATCCCCAGCTTCTGTTGTGACTAACGTTGTTCGAGACGACTCCGAATTGACATTCTTTGAACTCCCCTGACCCACCTTCTCCGCACCCCAGTGAATCGATCCCAAACCATCTTCGTACCCGTAGGCTTTGAATTCCCAGCACTGTTCCCCTTCTCTACAAGATTACCCTCAACTTTTTGCTTCCCTTTTCCATCGGGTTTCTTAGGTCCCTTAGAACCCGCAACCCCCTTGGGCTGGTCTTTGTGACAGGAAACTTCCGCATGGCCAACCTTGAGACATTTGGTACAATAATGTGGCAGCCATTCATACTCCATATATTGCAAAAATTCTTCACCCCTAACTTCCAAATAGACCGAATCCGGCAAGTCTTTTAACAAATCTATTTCCGAACACACCCTAGCATCCCTAGGCTTAGACAAAGTAGATGAAACATAATCCACCTTTAAGCAACGCCCAAACATATTACCTATAGTCTTCAAACTCCATTCGTTATATAATTGAAAAGGTAACATGGGGAGAACGATCCATACCGGAACGATGGACGATTCAGCCTATGGGTTGAATTTGGGCGTCCATTTGACGATCCGCAACAAATAAGAGCCAAAATTCCAAACACCATGCACGAAGCACTGTTGATAATCGGAGTCCTCCTCGAACCGGATGAGGACTTGATACCGATCGATCTGCCCAATGTGGTAACCTCCCTCAAAATTGGTTGTTAAGAAGTCCGTTCTCAAATTCGTTAGACTAGTATGCCCTTTAGAAAATTTTTCGATGAGAGCCCTCTGCAATGGAGCTTCAAGGAGGTCCATATCTTCATCATTGAAACTGATTGCAAGTTTTCCTTTTCGCTCTCCTATTGGCTTTAAAGGCTTAGTGATCGGAGGTGACGACGGTGGCAATCGATGCTTCGATGCCACTGCGGCCGCAAAGTTGAGGGCTGCCGGTGGTTTCCGGCCTCCCTCCATTGCGCTTGCTGGTGGGCGGCGATCAGCCCGAACAAGGAAACCAAAATCGTGCCAAAATCAGTGGAGGAACTTAATATTCCCACAGGAGGGTTTTATTCTTCTACTTAGGATTGGGGGCTGCAATGGTGGCGGCTGTTTTTTGTCTGTAAATTTGGAGAAAAAGAAAAAAAAAAAAAAAAAGGGAAGAAGATGAATAGTGAATGGACAAAAATGTCCCTGAAAGAAGGCATGTGAGAGGTGATGGCAATTCCGTTAAGTCTAACGAGGGTTAACGACGCTGGTACATTTTTGGCCCATTTCAATTAGAGAGGTACATTCTTGGCTACAAAAAAAAAGTATAAGTACAAAATCGAACACAACCGAAAAGTATGAGTATATTTTAGGCTGTTCACTCTTTTAAAAATATCAATTACTTTTTCAAGTGGTAAAAACATCCATTACACAAATTCTCATTTCATACGTAGCTAAGTGAGAAAACATAATAAAGAAATTCACCCACATCAATTAATTAATGTGTTCATCTCAAATGTGACACTTATTTAGGAATGGAAGAAGTATAAAATTTTAACTATAAGTATATCATTAATCTCATAAAAAAAGATTGGTAACAACAGACCAACAAATCCAAGTTCCAACCCTTATCTCCCTCATCACATCCACCATATAATTTTAAAAATGATGCTGTTAAATGCACATATTATGTGCACACATAAAGTAATTTTTGTGGGTCCTTTTATTTTTAGTCCCTAAAATACCCTTAGTGAAAATTTATGTAGGATTACCATATATGAAAGGCTAAATTTAAAAGATAATGATATGAAAAATTAATTGATGCTTATGTGTGAAGAGAGAAGGATTTACATCTCCAAAGCATTAATATTTGTATGCAACTGTTGCATAATCATTGTATGTCATGAGGTTTTTTTTTTCCCCTAAAATAACTTTAGTTATAAAAATATTTATCAAAATACACAAATTCAAATTATGTTCCTAAAATACATTTCTTTTTTCAAATTAAATGTCAGCTATAGTTTCTTATTGAAATGTTAGAATTGTTTGCTTATGTCAAATTTAATTAACAAATTTCTTTTTTGATTAATATTTTATTAGGCGCTAAGGGTGGCCCCAAATTAAATGAAATTCTTAAACTTAGAAGATGTTGCCAAAAACAAAAAAAGAAGAAGAAGAAGAAAGAAAGCAAAATCCCTACATATTATTAATTAGTATTCAAAAATTTGTATAAATAATTCAGAAAATAATTATTTTATTTTTTTTACCTTAAGAAATTGCTGGATAATAAATAATGGTGGAATAGCACAATTTAGAATCTTTGCATTTATAGTAAATTGTAATTTTAAAAAATTAATTAAAGTGTGAGGTTTGAGATAATGGATGTTTATTGATTATATTGACTTTTTTCTTCTTCTTCTTTTTTTCTCTTTTTTTTGCATGGTTGCATTTAAATCCTACAAGGCAGAAAATTGAGTATTGAAAGAGCATAATTAGGATTTGCGTAATTCTAGCAAATACTTTTATAAAATAAATTATTTTATGAAAAAAAACTGTCAGAGAAAATACATGTGCAATTTTATAAATTCTAGATCACCATTTTGTACTTATACTGATATCGTAAGTATAGTTACAATCACAAAGAAAATATATTTTGTACCAATATAGAGGGACGCAATTGCTGATTTGTTGTCTTTTAGATGTGCTCAAGTATTATTTCAGTCATATAAATGTATGCAGTGAATCTAAATTTGCATGTTGATCGAATGGCTAAATGCGAAGAAACATTGTTGGAATGTTGACCATTACAGTTGACTTCATTGAATTCAAAAAATAAACCATTTCAAAATCTTTAATATTGAGTGCACCTAATAAATAAAATATTTGTTACCAAACGTTTCGAAGTCATTATTGCATGCATGTAATTAAGGTTATAAGATAATAAATTATGATATAATTGATCATGTAACGATTCTATTTGGAAAAATTGACATAGATTATAAACTTTATTACAAAATTTAACAATCTCATATATTAAAATGTTATTGTACATGCTTGCATATAGTCGTACGTACCCATAAGACAATCATTTATGATCTAATTAATCAAGTAACGATAATGTCTTTTTTAAAGTATAATTTAAAGCTTTATTATGACACCTAACAATCTCATAAATCGAAATGTCATCGTACATTTTTGCATGTAATCATGATCATAAGATAGAAAATCCTACTAAATGTACAAGTCTATTACGACACTTAAACCATAGTTTTTCTAACATATATGTATATACTTCCTCTGTTTTGCTAGAAAATTTTACTTTGTAATATTGTTTTTTTGTAATACATAGTAGACTCTTCTAATAGAACTGATGGAATAATATTTTTATTTTATATTATTATTATTATGCAATATATATTTTTATCCTTATATGTGTATTTAACATATATATTAGTTACTCATAATTTATATTTATATTCATAAATTTTAATTTATACTATTGAGCATTTTATATTAGTAAATTAGTTTTAGTTATTTTATTTCAATAATTCCGAATTTTTCATCATTATGTAAGAAATTTTATCTTCAATTATTGAATGCTTCTTTCTTATTGAATTTGCACAATTGTTTGATTATGAAATTATATGGTAATGCACGATGTTGCCTGTTATATATATATATATATATATATATATATATAACTCTCTATAAAATAATCTAATGATTTTTTAATTAGATGCTAGGGGTTTCCCCTATCTAGAGGGTTGGTTTCCTTATTCGTGTAGTCATGGGTAGCTTTACTTTCAATGTTGCATTTGCATTTTTGCATACTTGTATTTCTAAAATCAGGAATATTATATCCCCTTAGAATATTTTTGGCATTTTTGCCTTCTTTCATTTTTAATAAAGGGTCCCTAAACCCCCAGCCACTTAATTGGCTGTTACCAAAACAATTTTTTTTAAAAAAATAACACAATTTTTTTTCAATTTTGATGGACCATTTCTTTTAATTAGTTTGGTTTTAGGTGTTTTCTTTACCTCTAAAAGAATTGAAAAAATGACCGAAAACTAAAAAATCCGCAACGTGATCACCCCTAATTAAGAGAAATGTGATATGCGTATCAAGATATATAGATAACTTAATGTATCTAAAAATTACAATTGTTATAATTGATAAGTGTTACCTACCTGTTCAAATTAGCTTAATTTGTTGAGATACTACAAGGTTAAGATGATTAAAAGCATATGCATTTTGCATTAATGTATAACTAAGATAAGACTCATTATGTCCCTCATAGTCCTTTTTACGGCTATTTTGCCGCTGACTAATAAAGCGTCCCAAAGCCCCCCAACTCCTTAATCGGTTGTTAACCCAAAAAAAAAAAAAAAATGTTAAGATCAAAAATTGGATTCTTTCCCATTTAAAATTTTATGAAATTTTAAATAAATTTTGAGGGAAATTGACATTAGTAGGTGCCATATATATATATATATATATATATATATCTACCATATATTATATAATGCAATATAGAGTTGTTGTGAGGTAGCCACATGGCTGCCACATATACATTATATTTATGTCAAGTGTGAACTCCACGTTGGCAATTTCCTGTGTTCTCAGCTCCAAACGGCTGCCACGTTGGCAAGTTCTTCAGCAACGTCTTTCTGATCCATTCATCTCCTAATCTTCATTTTCGTACGGTTCATCTCTTTTCCCCTCCCCCATTTATTCATTTCTAAACAGACTTTACGTCTTCCTCAATGCATTCATATCCTGCGAAGGTTCTTGAATTCATATATATACAAGGGAAACGTCTATAATCTGAGGCCAGTTGCAAGGTTCTTGAAAGAAGGTAAGGTTTGGTTTTATATGTTTTCAAATTAAGATATATCTTGGTCTTATCACGGACAATAGTGACGGCATCTCCAAGAGCGCCAGGCTTGCCGCCGACCTTGATGCGTTCCTGGAGGTACTTCTCCAGTGAGGAGATGTCCATGATCTTGTCCTCCATCGGCTTTGCGCAGTCAATCACGAACGTCGATCCTTTCTTCTTCCCGCCCTTGACGGCAGCGCCACCGCTTCCTCTGCTCATTTTGTTGGAAGAGAATTACCTGAAGAGAAACCTTCACACCGAGGAAAATCGGAAAGACGAAGCGGCAAGAGAATCGAAGTGAATTAGGGTTTTAGATTGTGGATTATATAAGGGAGTGGTGGATGCTTTATTTGGGCCGATTCTCAAGTGGAAGCCCAAAACGGTATGGGCTTTTCGGACTAATCTATCAGTACTAAAGGCCCAATTATTTTGAATCTGATTTAGCTCTCGTTAGATAATGATTTGAAAAACATTTTTAGTGTATTTTGTAAACTAAAAAGTGTGTATCGCTAACCAATTTATAAAATATTTTTAAAATTATTAATTTGACTGTATTTATTCAAACGGAACCTTAAGGATTTACATGGTGGGATAATATAAGGCCGGAGTGTGATAATTTCCTTGGGCTGATTTGGAGGTGGAAGCTCGGAATAGTGGCTGTCACATCATCTACTCCTTAATATTATTTGTCACTTGGCTGCCCTTCTCACAATTTAATTTCTCCATAATTTTGCATTTAAATTTATTGAGTGCATACACCTTTTTTTTAATTAAATAACATTTTTCCTTCTCTTTTTTAACTTCTTAAGTTATTTTTTTTTAATTTTATCTTAGATTAACCTTCATACTATATAAGCATTAGACTCTTTGTATTCCACTTATATATAGATATATATAATACGTATGTGTATATATATCTATTTTACCTATATGTAAATTTTGGATTAGACATATTTGTAAAATAGTAGAAGTTTATATTGATAAATAAGTTTATTTTGTTACAAATAAATATATTATTATTAATAAATAAATTTTTATTTAATGCATGTTCGTGTTTATGTAAGGGTGAGTGAAATATAATATTAGTTGTTTAAATTTGTTTTTTTTTTCTTATACTCTTTATTATTGTCATTCACTAATTTTTTTTTTTTAAATTTTGTGACCTTTTTTGTTCTATAAGTTTCAATATCTGTAAAGGCTATTGATTGTATTATGATTATTTACGTTGTTCACATCAACTTCCTTTATTTAATATACAATTAGTAAATGATTAATTATTTGAAAACTCTTGGTAATTCATATAAAAGAAAATGAATAGACACTTTAAAATCTATATATATCTTCAATCCATTAAAAACAAAGACAACTTTTTTCTTTTTCAGAATCCTATATGCATGTTTAATTCACATTAACGGTGCAACTTTTCGTAATATATGTAAATCCATTTTAATATATTTTTATTTAGAGAAATATTACAATGCATTTTTCTCATATCTCTTCTTCAAATTTGCAGGTTTGTTCATATTTTACTCCAATAAAAAAACAAGGTTTCCCTATCAAAAGCTTCGAAATATGTATCCAGATTCACTTCATTTGACAACGAAAATTCTCATTCTGTCGGTATCTACTTATAACACACATCGAAATAGAAAAAATTGACATATTTGAGTAGGCCAATTGAGTAGAGTAGGCCAATTGTTTATTTGAGAAAAAGTTTCAAGTATTTGTATTATATTTGACATATATTTCTTCTTTTTAAATATGTATTTATAATAAATTGATTATTATTCATAATTTTAATTTTTTACACTATCACATAATGATATCATAGGGCATTCACTGTGCAAATGCACAGTGTTCCCATCTAGTATATATATATATTTGATTCTATTTATTACTTAAAGTACTTATTTTATATTTATTCTTGATGTAAATGAAATTTGGATTCAATTTGATGGGTTTTTTTTTTTTCGTCTACCGATGTTTTTTTATTCAGGTATTAGAATTAAATTAAATTGTTTTATTTTGAAAACTTTTCTTTAAACTAACACAATTGCATAAATAAATATTCATAATTCATATAAAACATATATCAAATAATTTATCATTTAAAAAAAATTATAATTAAATAATCAAAAATAAAATATTACTAATCGTAATTCCAAATAGATTATTATTAAATATCTATTCACAATAATTAATCCAACTAGATTAATAATAAATATTTCATTACAAAATATGTAGTCTATAAAAAAAACACACACAGAAAATATGTAAATTGAGGGCCTGTTCTTTAAGCCAGTTTGAGAACTAGGCTGAGTCTAAATGGGTTTGTGCCCAAAACAAAGAAACAATGTTTTCAACCCAAAACGTAAACACATATTCCACCACCACCCGGTCAGCCCCTCCGCCGCCTCACCACCGCCGCGGCGGCGGCGGCGGCCTAAACCCCCAAAATCCAATTCTTCTTCTTCTTCTTTTTCTGTTTCTGTTTCAAAACAAAAAAAAATTAATATTGAATTCCATATTTCCACAAATCCCCAAAATGGGATGTCAACTAAAGATTCAATTTTAAATTTCAATTGCAAATTAAGAGAGATTGAGTGCGGAGGAGGAAGAAGAATAAGAAGAAGCGGAGGAGGAAGAAGAATAAGAAGAAGAGGAGGAGGAAGAAGAAGAAGAAGAAGAAGAAGAAGAAGAAGAAGAAGAAGAAGAAGAAGAAGAGGATGAGGTGGAAGAAGAAGATGACTACGTTGCCGGCGGATCCGCCAGCGGCGCGAAGAAGAAGAAGAGGACCAGCTTCGCTGGCGGGACGAAGAAGAAGAAGAAGAGGTCCGAGTTGAGCGGCGGGAAGAGGAAGAAGAAGAAGAAGGCGGAGGAGGAAGAAGAGGAACGCTGAGAAATTGGTCGAAGAAGAAGAAGACGGCCGGGGAAGAAGAAGAAGAAGAAGAAGAACGCTGAGAAATTGGTCGAATAGGAGGAGTCCAGTGGCGGTTGCAAGTAGAGGAGGGAGGCGGCGTCGTCAGTGGGTTTTGAGGTGAAATGGGTCTTAGTTTTGGGTTAAAAAATGGATAAGAAACATTGGGTTGGTCTTGATTTTGGGTTTCAACAAAAAAAAATTGCAAAACCAGTTATGAGAACTGGGTGAAGAACAGGCCTTAAATCGTATCACCCATTCAAATATGTAGTATTACACTATGACAAAAAAAATTTTAGAAAATTTAAGTTTAGCATAAAATAAACATTATTCTATAAAAGATTGAAATTACTCTCACCAATCTCATCATTAGTAAACATTAAAGTCACAATCCTATATAGTAATTCTATGTGTATTTCCACTAAAGGGCATATTTGGTATAAAAATAACTAAGACCATTTAAAGCACTTTATGTGCACAAAAGTGTACACATAATGGGTGCAATATACATTATCTTTTTAAAAAAGGGACCAATGTGTTCCCTAGTGGGCAGTCTTACCTCCCGTGTATGTCCAAGATTTGTTAATAAAATCTCAAAATTTAGCAAATGAGCAACTTGGCCCTCCCTATATTGTGGCATCAATTCCAATACTTTTCTATCTTTCCAGTTTGTTCTTTACCTTTGGTTGCTTCCTTGCATCATCAGTTGCATGAATGCATCCAAATGAAAGCCAAAAAAAAAATAAAAATGATGCCAACAACGTTGGGTTGCATGATAGAGCCAGTTGAACTAATCAAATAAAAATCATGACAACACATCAATGTTCTTGACTTTTGAGTTCCACTTCCACTTATAAATAACCAATCTTTTTTATCGCCCACGTGTCACGAGTCGCTATCCGTAAATTAAGTTAGAACAGAGTTTCATTAAAAAATATATAATATATATAGAATAAACATTTTTAATCTCACCAAGAAAATTTGAAAAAAAAGAAGAAAAGTATTTAACTTTCTGTGCAATCAATGAGAGCCCTTTTTCCAGAATTAGCTAAGACAAATAAGACTTCAATCAGGAACCGGTATTCATGCATTCCTTTTAGGATGCAATAATGCTAAAATATGCAAGCATCAATTAAAGAATGATTAATAACTTTTTGTTCCCCATTGTGTTTCTTCACTGGCTTTCTATCTATCATGAAATGACATTTTTATCCTCCAAATGTATTGCTAATGTTATAAAAAAAAAACAATCATGGATAAAATTGTCATTTTAAGATGGATATCGAGACCATGCAGGAGTGAAAGAATGTATCTTGCAAATTAGTACTCATGAAGCAAAGTCAAAGGTCAAAACTAACTTTAAAAAGAAAAACACTAAGGGCAAAAAGTTATTAATAAGCCATTAAAGAAACGTAGGGTAGGAAATAAATAATACGGTTAGGACTTAGGGACGGGTAAAACAGCATTTCAATTCAATTCAAACGTAATAAAGGCCACCCAAACGTCTAGGGTCCAATTCATATCTCTATCAGTTCTACCTATTTAAAGTGTTGATTTTAAAAATAAAAAGTAAAATTTAAACGTAATATTTCCCGAAATTCAACTAAAGCTTTCTTTTCTTGCAATATTTTCTGGGTGGAAGTGAAAGGCAAGCACTGCGTACGAGAAGAAAAAAAACAAAAGACAAAAAAGAAAAAAAAAATAGTGTTGAAGCTTTGTCACTATCGAAGCCAGAAAAAAAGAAAAGAAAATAGAAATGGATACTATTTTCTCTATAGAGTCGTATACTGAATTTTTTCCATTAAAATGTATTTTTATTCTGAAATTTCACAAATAGGGATAATTTTTGGAAAATTCCCAATTTAGTTAAAGGATTTTCTCTCAATTTGTGAAGAAAACTAATTTCTGAAAATCGTTTTCTTTATAAATCAGTTGAGGCAGCAAATTCCAAAGAAAGCTGAAGAAAACGAATTTTTGAAAATCGTTTTCTTTAGAAATCGGTTGAGGCAGTAAATTCCAAAGAAAGCGAAGTGTTGGAATTTACTGCCTCACCCGATTTCTAAAGAAAACTATTTTCAAAAACTCGTTTTCTTCACAAATTGAGAGAAAATCTTATTTCCAAACTTCTCTTTTTTTGGAATTTACTATCTCACCCGCTTTGTAAAGAAAACGAATTTCATAAATTCGTTTTCTTCACAAATTGAGAGAAAATCCTATTTTCGAAACTTCACTTTCTTTGGAATTTACTGCCTCACTCCGATTTCTAAAGAAAACAAATTTCAAGTTTTCTTCACAAATTTAGAGAAAATCCTATTTTCAAAGAAAGAGAAGTTTCTAACTTCACTTTCACTAAATCGAAAATTCCCGAAAATTATCACTATTTGTGAAATTTCGGAATAAAAATAAATTTTTTATGGAAAAGATTCGTCGTTTACTAGAGGAGAACAATTACAAGGCCCACGCGATCAACTTCCAATTTCTCTACGGGGTAAAATACCCCCACCCTGATATTGCCTACCAGCCAAACCAAATCCCAAATCCCACCCTCTCCAAATTCCTGCGATTTCCATCACATCTTCACCCTCCTGCGCAAACCATCAACACCAGACCCTCGCCGGAAAATTTTCGCACCAAATCCACCATCTCCAGCGCAGAACCCGTCCAACTCCCTCGCCGGAAAATTTTCGCCGCTGCCGCCACTAAGGTAATGTAATGTTATTCCTTAATTTTTTTGAAGAAATCATTATCTCAGGCCGGATTTGGGTGGCGAACCATTACCGGCACCCAAATCCGGCCTGAAGCGCAGCCAGATCTGCCGTTGCAGCCAGATCTGGCTGCTTAAGCGCAGCCAGATCTTGCCGCAAAAATCTCCCGCTGCAATTTTTGCAGGTCGACGGGAAGGGAAGCTCCAGCTGGGCTCACTGAACTGAGATGAAACCTTCACCTGGGTTCATTTCGGTTCTATGAGTTCCAGAAAAAAGGGATTCCGGCAGCCCGTTTTTCGGGCAAATTTTCCATTATCAATGGGTTATTATTATTATTTTTAAAATTCGAGATTTATAAAGTTGCAGCGGAAGGCCAGCTACTTCAGCTAGCCTCTCGCTGAAAAATAAAGCGGCCAGTAGTTTGATTTTGCCGGAAAAAGGGGATTCTGGCAGCTTGTTTTTCCGGCGAATTTCTCCATATGAAATTTTAATTTTTTTTAATTTTGAGTTTTTTAAACTTGAAGGGGGAGCCCAGCTACTTCAGTTGGCCTCCCGGGGAAAAAAAAATGAAGGCTCCAGCAGTTTGATTTCTGCAGGAAAAAGGGGATTCCGGCAGCCATCCGTTTCTGCATTTTAGGTTTTTTTTAAAAAAATTGGGTTTCAAATTTGTAGGGGCATATTATTTGCAGGAACAAATTTAATATTCATAAGAACATTTTTCTGTGAATAGTCTATTTTGCTCTTTAGCTAAAAAAAAATAAAAATAAAACTCATTTACAATCATATTCAAGCAATAAATATTTTTACATTCATATTCAAGCAATAAAATAAAACTCATTTACCCTTAGTTATAAATATTTTTAACTAAAAAAGATCATATTCAAGTAATAAAAATCCAGCCCGGGATAGGCGAGATTTCTTAAAATCCCGCCCATCCCGGGCGGGATTTTGATTCAATTGAAAATCTCGCCCTAGAGTGGGCGGGATTTTGATTCCAAAATCCAGCCTGGGCGGGATTTTGGAATCATCCAAAATCTGGACAAGATTTTGCCAGGGAGTGTGATTTTCTTACAAAATCCCCTTTTTTTGGCAATGGCGAGATTTCTGGCATAATTTCGTCTATTTTGGAGTTTTTTTTGGCAAAATTTTGGGTTAGACAGAGTTTTTTATTTTTAACAAACAAACTTTACGTAAAAAAAATGTATACATTGTTTATTTACCGTGTAATATGGATCATTCTCGTGACTACTTATCATATTTAGATACAAGTATGAGTGAAAAATAAATGAGTTTTATTTTTATTTTTATTTTTTTAGCTAAAGGGCAAAATAGACTATTCACAGAAAAATGTTCCTGTGAATAGTAATTTGGTTCCTGCAAATAACAATTCCGTGTATATTTTAGTTGACGATTTTGATTCCTTAATAGTTTCCCAAGTCTTTATAAACTATAGATATCCTCTAGACTCATTATCTGATTGTTGAATATACTTTAGGGTGAATTACATTTACCTCCTCTGAGGTTTACCTAAATAACAAATGGATCCCTCAGGTTTTAGAAAATAACATTCCAATCCCTTAACCACCCAAACTTAGATTCCAGGACACTGTTCATCGTCTTCTTCCTTCGCATTCTTCCTTCTTTTTTTTTTTTTTTTTTTCTTTGTCGTCTCTCCCGTCGCGGTTGCCATTTTTCTCCCTCCTCCCTGCATAAGTAAATAAAAAAGTTTATGATTTTGGATTTTATTGTATGAATGTTGTGTCTTTTAAGCTTGAAAGAGCTGAAATTTGTTGTGAAACTGAATAAAATGGTAGTTTTAGTTATAGTTCGAGCTAAGTGAGATTAAGCTTTAGATAAATATAGCTAGGAGGTGGAGCTTCTATGAACTCGAAGAAATTACAGGACTTTGTATTGTGAAATTTGGGCATTCGCTTTTGTCGGTGGTGAAAAATCAGAAGATGAACTAAGGGAGATAAAAAAATGATGGTACTTTTTAACATTATAGGATGAGACAAAAGTTAGTTAGCATAAAAAGGGGAGACGACAAAAAAAAGAGAGGAAAAAAAAAAAAAAAAAAAGAGGAAGAAGGTGAAGGAAGAAGATGATGAATAGTGTCTCGGACTCCAAGTTTGGATGGTTAAGGGACTGAGATGTTATTTTCTGAAACCTGCGGGATCCATTTGTTATTTAGGCAAACCTCGGGGGAGGTAAATGTGATTCACCCTATACCTTATCCTATACCTTATAGCATTTGTTGGAAAACCTTAAGGGTTACATCATCAAGTTGACAATTCATATTTCTTCAAAAAATTTATGTTGAGTCTTGAACACGTGCTTATCGCATTATTCTATTTTTATCTTCAATCGATTGATGTAGGATGTCGTTAGCAGAAGCACCATTTAGGCCCAGAGAGAAGCTCATCGAGAAGCAAAAGTACTTCCAAAACATTCACAAGCACACATATTTGAAAGGTCCTCTTGATAAGATCACCTCAGTCGCCATTCCTGCAGCTTTGGCCGCTACCTGCGTTTTTATGATTGTGAGTTTTTTTTCTTTGCCACTCTTGAGATTGTTTTAAGTATGGAAATTTTAGGTTCAACTACTAACGGGATCTCCTATGAATTCCAATTCAATTGCAGGGCAAAGGGATTTACAACATGTCTCATGGGATCGGAAAGAAGGAATGAGCATACCTCACTCTTGCAATAGTGGCTGAATTTTGAGAAAGATATGAATGATTTTTTGGTGTCTTAACTTTGAATGATAATAATGTATTGAGTTGTGAAGGAACATATTGGGATTGTCTTTCTTGTTCTCCTTAAAGATTTATTGCATTTTTTTGGTGTTCCAAAATTCTGGGTTCATCTGCCATTGAGCTACTTTTGAATTATAGCCCAATTTAAGTATTGTTTTAGCACTTTTCACACAAATTATGGAAACAGTTAAAATTACTAATGTTACTTTATTAATTTGAGTGATTACTATGTTAGTATCATTTTAAGTGAAAGGTGTTTTATCTCAAATAAAATTTCAGTTTAGCAATAACAAACTATAGTTTCCAATGATGGTTGGATGTTTTTAATATGTGTGCATCAATTAATTAGGAAGTTAATAAATAGGTGAAGTTGGAAAAAGTGGTATACTTTCTTCTTGAAATAGGAATGATATTTATTTTGAAACAAATTTTATATGTTGAAACAATATTTAAATTGAGAGTGATGAATAATTATTATAAAATATAAATTGTGATTCGTATAATAATTTCTACTAAATATAGAGACAAATGCCTTAAGTCAGCACGTTGTTATCTAAACTTCTTCAAATCCAGGCAACAATTGCATATTTAAGGAATCAAATGAGGTGATTTAGGTTGATTCTTCACAAGAGTTTTTGAGTTGGCTTGCTTCCATTAGCTAATTTTCAAAAGTTTTGAACCTCATCCATTGCAAAATGTAACAAGCTTTCCCTCTTTTGCTTTGAATCACAATACATAGTTAAGTTATTTAAGAGTGAGCATTAGTAAAAGACTCCAATGTGTGCCACCCTTTATTATCTATTCTCATAATTAGATAACTTAGATTTGGTAATAGTTACATTTAATGAACCTCTAAAGATTTTAATAACTGAACGCAGAACAATATTTTAAAAACGAGTCAGTATTCAAGCGATTGTGACGTATGACAGATCATTTAGAGACCGGAGTACAATTTGTGCATCCCAACTTCTTTCTTTTCCTTTTTTCAGTCCCTATCATTCACTTGTAATACACAAAATGTCGTAATAAACTCCAAATTTGGTCCCCTACATACTGAATTTTAACCTTTTTTAGTCCCTAACATTTAAAAAGTGACATTTTAAGTCGAGTAAACTCCAAATTTGGTCCCCTACATATTGCGTTTTAATTTTTTTAGTTCCTAACATAGGAAACGTCTTTTTTTTTGGTCCCTAACATTTAAAAAGTGACTCTTTTAGTCCCTAAACGTTTCACTTAACAGAATGTGTTAAATGACTCCCTAGATAAGAGGATAATTTGGTCACTCAGTCAATCAAAGTTCAGAGCAAAACAACTCTCAACATCTACTTCACTTTTTGAGTTCAGTTTTTTGACTCACAAAGGGGCAAAGGTAATATTACATAGCCAAAAAGGGATAATTGTTATATTTTACTCGGTCCAGTGGGTGTTGGTAGTTTCATAAAACTAAAGGGGAATTTTATTACTTTTCAGAAACCTCGAGGGAGATAAATGTAACTTATCCTTTTTATTTTATACATTTTTTAAAATTTTGATTAAAAGAAAACACGCACGAAAGGAGATGGACCATTACTATTGGGCCTAAAATCTTAATCCAAAACTGGATCCACGTTTGAAGAGGATCCAGTCAAAGCAACTGGATCCATGTAATAGTGTACAGGTGATGAGAAATACTAAGCAAGAAGCTAGTTTCTAAATCAACAATTACAAACATTTGGCCAAATTTGTGTGGTACATTTAGAATTTAAAAAATGAAGTTTATCATAAGAAATCCAACAAAACAGCATAGTGGACATAATGTCAATATACAAAGTGCTATTCAGATGGAAACATAGCAAAGAATCCCTGAAATTTAGATGGATAAATGGATAAGAATTCAATATTTTTACCTTTTCAATGATTGCATCTTTCACTTCATCATAGTTTGCAACTGTTTCAATGTCCATCTTTCCCACTACTTGAATGGCATATTGAAGATCACGATCAAGATTGTCAATTAATTGCTGGACATGAGGATAACATTCAATCAAAATACTACATTATGGGAAACAGCAATTCAAAAAGAAAGGAAAGTGGTTAAACGTGAAGAAGCATTTTGTTACCCTGTTTATGGCCACATAGTTAAACATAAATTTCCTATTTACAATAGAAGTTAAGAAGAAATAGGATGAAAACTCTAACTAATGTTGTCTTTCCCAGTGCTTTAAGTATCTCACTATTACAACAAAGACTAGGCTTCAATGGTTAGATGGACAATAAACAGATATGCTAAACAGTGGTAGCACAGCATTTTTGTATTCATGAGACTATAAGTACAAGTGCTAACTGAAATTATCTAATCATCAACGTGTGAATTAGGGATGGCCACAGTTCCGGAATCGCCGGTTACGGTTCATAAATCAGTGAAACCGGAACCGGAACCTTGGGGGGACGGTTCCGTGCCGGTTCCAAAACAACCGGTTCCGGTTCTAGTCTATCACGATTCCGGTTCTGTCACGGTTCCCGTTCCGATTCCAACCTTTTTCGTTTATTTAATATTTTTTTCGTTTATTTAAAAATTTTAACTTATAAATGTTATTTTATTTTGACTCAATTAATAACTCAATTATTTATAAATAATTAAAATTACAAAAATAAAATAAAATCTGTAGCGACGGTACATACATTTAAACAATTAAATAATTTACATAATAAAATATACAAAAATAAATTGTGAAAAAATATATATACAGGTGAATAATACCTCAATATATTATTTAAAATAATTAAGAGACTGATGTCTTGTTATAAATCGTGAGAAATTAGAGTTTGAACTTTGAAGCATTGAAACTTTTACAAAATAAATACATCTTAAATATTTAATATAATTCATCTTCATCATTTGCGGAAGTTGCGGTTGGATCTAATTTAATTTAATAATTAACTAATTTTAATCTAATTTAATGCTTATTTATATTATATTAATAATATATATATAAAAAGTATACTATTAGTTTATATATTATTATAATATATATATTAAAAATAGTTTATATATATTATATGTTAAACATATAATATAATTATAATTATAAGAAAGAAATTTAAAAAAGTAAATAGTTAAAGTGGTTAATCAACTTTGCTTAAAGTCTTTCAATTTTAATAAAGGGTCGTGTGTTCGAATCTGTGCAAGAAGAATATAAAAATTATTATTTTTATGGTTCTCACATTAGAATCGAAGGGTTGGACCCTTTGGAACCGGTTCCGACCCGCCGGTTCCCGGTTCTCAGACAAGAGGAACCGAAAACTTAACCGCCAGAGGCGGATCCGGTTATGGAACCGAGAGCCACGATTCCGGTTCAGGTTCTAATACCGGCGGTCCGGTTCCGGGTCGGTTCCGGAACCATCTCTAGTGTGAATACATACAAGGATCTTTGTCGGACACGAGGCACCAGTTAAATATTGATCTGAATTGTTAAACGCAGTAACGGTTTTACTAAACGCAATAACATTCCCCTGTAAAAATACTAAAATACCCCTGGAGCAAAAAAAAAATTTTAAAAAAGAAAAGGTATTGTTCAAAGTTACTGTTCATAAACAGTACGCGCGTTACTGTTCATGAACAGTACGGGCGTTTGAACAGTAACAAATTTCAAATGCAATAACATTCCCCAGTAAAAAGTTCGAATTACCCGACCACAATCCATATTACACTTAAGTAAACACTATTTTATTTTTTTTACTTTAAATTAGTTTGTATAAATTCTCTATATACCCCTTCATTATAATTTTCGAGAAAAAAAACCCATTCGGGGGGGGGGGGGGTTTTTTTTCCGGATCGGCGATTATCCGGACGTTTTTTTTTGTTTCTGCAAGTCTCCCCGGTTAAAAAAATTTCGGAAAATACCGCCGATCGCCGGCGATATTTTCCGGCGAAAATATCGCCGTTTTCCGGCGGTATTTTGGCCGGACGGTATTTTCCCCCAAAATACCGTCAGCGATATTTTTCGGTGAAAATATCGCCGTTTTCGGAAAATATCAACAGCGATATTTTCCGGCCAAAATACCGCCGGAAAATGGCGATATTTTCGCCGGAAAATATCGCCGGCGATCGGCGGTATTTTCCCACCGGTTACTACATTTAGTATTTTTCGATTTCCTTATTTTTGGTCAGGGATATTTTTGTCTTTTCACAAGGAAATGTTACTGCAAATAGTAAAATGGTTACTGCATATAACATGCCTCATATTGATCATACGAAATACTGAGATACAACCTAGCTCATAGGCAGACGGATCAAGTTTAAAGCTAGTTGGAAGATCAGATCTGAAAACACCACTTTCCAAGCATTCAACATGTCTTATCTCACTCTCTAGGAGATGAGTGTTGTAAAATTTCTCAGGATCAGATTGGTGTTTGTTTGGACAGATAACATTAGCTCTATAAGCCTGCAAATGATGCGGGCCTGTTCTTTTTGTTCTGTTTTGAAAACGGTTTTGGTTTTAACAGTAAATTTAATATATTTTAATCATATTTCATCATTTCCAATACAACTTTTTACTATTCAGCATCTACTTTTTATATTTTCAATACACTTTTTACATTATAAAATTATTTTTCAAAACTTATTTTCAAAATCGTTTTTAAAACGATGAAAAAGCCCGAAAATAAAAACTTGAGATGAAACTAGCAAGCCAAAATAGAGAGAGAGAGAGAGAGAGAGAGAGAGAGAGAGAGAGATGAAACTACCTCCAGGGGATCATAACCCAATTTGGCCAGCCTGCTTAATGGAAGCAGATTAGTAATGTACTTATCTTCAAAATAATTTGATCAAGAAGAGGACAACCCACAATATAAAGGGAAAAAAACTTATTCATGTGGACAAGGTGCGAAACCAAAAAATTATCTGCAAGAACTAGCATAATAGCCTTAGGGCCTGAATTTTGTCAAAGTCTATAGGATGGACCTATCATGCAATCACTTTTAGGGTCTATTATTTAAGTTTTAGTTTTTGTCTCAACAATAAATTTAATATATTATAATTAATTTTTATTATTTAACTATACCTTTTTATATTTTTAATACACTTTTTATATTATAAAACTATTTTTTTAAAACCAAAACTCAATATTTTCATAAAGAACATACCCTTTATATAATATCACACCCGATTGACACCCGGGAATGGAAATGGGAATGAGGTCATCTCACACTCGAAAATGGATAACTCTCTTATTAAAGGAATTTTAAATTGTCTTTGATCTTATATAATAGCTTAAATTATTAAATTATTGTGTGTACTAATCATATGAATTTTTTTAATCTTATGAATCAGATGCACATTCCCTCATTCTCATTTACACATGCCAACCACATGCATATTGAGATGTATTTAAAAGTATGTTTTAAATTGTAATAAACTAAATCAAACATATATAGATATAAACAAGCAGTCCTCCGCATAGATCTAGTTAGTAATTTAAAAAAATCGTCATCACATTAGACAAATCACGTACCAAAGTATGAATTAAATCTCGAATCTGCCACTAATATTTTAATGAAGCCCTAACAGACTGGATATTCACTTGATAATAATAAACTACCCATTTATATGGGGAGAAACTCTCGTTATTTTAGGGATGTGAGATCTCCAACTATGAGAGAACAAAAAACTCTCACCATCAAAGACAAAATTAAACTAAATAAAATAATATATAAAAGAAATCTATTTCCCCAATCTCCCTCTTATGGGAGATGGGAAAAGTAGATTAGAGAATATAGAGAGTGGGGTTTGAGATAAAAAAAGAAAAAGATAGGGAGGAATACTTTTTCTTTTACACAAGATCCATATATTTGTTAAGTAATTTAAACAAGTGACAAAACATGATAATTTATAGTAGTTCGGATTCTACTTTAATTATAATCCATCCACTACCTCCTCCGACTTAAGATTCTTAAGCCACTATTATGAAATCTTAAATATGTAATTCAAACTCTCGCACTTGGTCAATCAACCTCTTTATTTTAAATTTTTTTACGCTGGTACCTAACTTAATTCTAAGTTGGGATATTTCCTAAATGTCCAAGATTAAAATTGGATCTTAAATCTCAATTCACACTTTGTCTTAGAACTTACTCAAGACTTCCTATACCTTCAAGTTTCACATTTCACGTTGTCTATTTATTCCCCAATAACTTAAGAACTTATTGACACTTTGTATAAAAAAGAGTTTTTGTTGAAAAGTAAATGAGCTACAATTTAGTACAACACAAAGAAACAATACAAAGAAACATTACTCAAAAAGTCTATTGTGAAATTTAAGCTTAAATCCCTTTTGGTATCAATTATTGAAGACTTTGATGATATAGACTTGATAAAACTTCAATTTAACATGGTATACATATTAAGTGTTTTTGAGTAATTTATAGAACCTCTACAACTGCCATCAAACAGCTCTTAATGGCTAACTAATTTCCAGCCAGATGCGACTCGCATGTGCCGTCGTAGCTCTCATCGCGGCTCTCCTAAACTATTCAAAATTGTGTTTAACAGACATGTAGGTGCGAATCATTGTGCATGTCGGAACCTCTTGCGAATGTCTAGTTGCAATTTTGGCTGTTGAACTTTTCTTCTTTGTTGACTTGCAATTCAAGGTGCGAATTGCTGACGGGTGCGCAACTTCAACTTTGCACTAGCGAAGATGTTCTTCATTTTTTGGGTGTGTTCTTCCGCTGCAATTTGGCAGCTGCAACATTACCTATACAGCATTTTCTAAAACTTCATCCTTTTTTCTTCATTAATGTAATTATTTATTTGTCTTTTTAATCATAAAAACATGTTAGATTGAGACTCTACGGCTAACAAATGTTCCTTAAATCCATATGAGATTTTAGAGGGATTTTTGTTGAATTTAAACACTAAAAAAAAAAAAAAACATAAATTTGAAATTTTAATTAGGTATTTTATACACATCTGCTTTGTATCCACATCAAAACTTCATGTCAAAATTACATAGTTTTGTGGCGAGAGCCAAAGTTCAACTATTCAAATTCAATAAGGGTGGTTCTCAACCTCATTGTTGGTTCGGGTTCGACCCTAAGATATTAGCGACAAATGTATACTTGCATATATAGATGGGGCATGTTAATTGCAGGACACCTTTTACTAAACACATGACACTTTTTAAAATTTTAAGTGGTGAAAAGATAATAATATCCTTATACATTTCTACCATCATAAATATTTTTTCCTACACCCTCATTTCCTCTTCAACTCTCCATTTCACTCTTTAACTCACTCTCATTTTTCTACTCCAATTTTTTCAAATTTTCTTTCACTCATCTCCATTCCTTCTGCAGTAAAATTAAGAAGAAAACAACTTTAAAAAGAATCACCCCAACCAGGCAATTCTATGGGAAAGAATCGCCCCGACCAGGCTATTCTATGGGAAAGAATCACCCGGATTGGGCGATTCTTTCCCATAGAATCGCCCGGATGGGGCGATTCTTTTTAAAAGTTATTTTCTTCTTACTTTTATTGTAGAAGGAAGTAGAAAGGGGAAGGGCAAAAAAGTAATTTCACGTCTAAATTTTTCAAAGAGTGTCATTTATTTAGTAAAATGTGTCATTCAATTAACAATTCCGATATAGATTCCAGTTTAATTTTATTATATGCAAGGTTGAAATAACTTACTTTTAAACCATTATCTTAGGGTGTTGTATTTGCATTTATCCTGTACATACCAATCATGTAAAAATAATGCGCATTTGAATGATAATTGCAATTTTTAGCTTTCACTATACATCAAAATATAGTTTAGGCAACAAAACTTTTACCCATATTGCCAACAAATGTTTCGAAAATTGTTTTATATTTTTTTGAAACCAAACTAATAATGTATTAGATTTGCTGGAAATCGTCCAACCACGAGTGAAAAACAAAGTTTGAATTATATCCCAAAACTCACCGCAGGTGGTATTGTTCTTAGCACGAGAGGCAAGTTCATGTGCTACATTGTTTGCAGAACGACTAATCCAGAACACCCCGTTACAAGTAAGTAACCTCACCCCTTTACAAGTGATAATTTTTTTATATTAAATTGATAGTTTAAGGGTCTGTTCCTTTTTATGGTTTTGAAAAGAGATTTTGAAAATTAGTTTTATAATGTAAAAAGTGTATTGAGAATGTAAAAATGTATAGTTAAATAGTAAATAGTTGTATTATAAATGATGAAAAATGATTATAATATATTAAATTTATTGTTGAAACCAAAACAAAAAAAACAGCCCCTAAAAATGCATAGGTAATTTTAATTAAGACAATAGTTTTTTCGCAGTTATCACTTAACATAGACATTTTGGGCCTGAAGCCCAGAATGTTTTTGATGGGTTAGTAACGCAAGCCTAGTCCAAAATAGAATAGAAGAGAAATCAACGGTCAAGATCTCATCAAGAAATCCGGATACCACTCGAAACCCTAGAAATAAATAGGACACTGGAAGTTCCTTATAAACAGCCGGTCCATTATGTTCCTCCCCTCGTTAAAACCCTAGCGCAGCGTCATCCGTAGCGGCTTGCTCGCGAAAGTTCATTCCGTTTCCGATTCCGAAATCTCCATCAAAGTATGTTTTCAATGTCACTAGTTAATTGATAGTTTAGGGGTGCATTTCAAAAATTAAAAGTGCATAGGGTAATTTTCAATTAAGACAATATTTAGGGTGTACTTGGTTGAAGAGTTTGGGAGTGGAGAATGTGAATGAAAATTAAAGTTGGTGCTTGGTTGGGGGTTTTCAGTCCCGGGCCCCACTTTTCTCCAATCAACCATTTTCCTCCATTTTGGGGGGATTGGGAATCATTTCCCTATAAAATTATTTTTGTGTATATTTTTTATTTAAATTACTTTAGGTGGGAAAAGTTATCATTATAATACATTTAAACATAATTAGTTTACATATATTAAAAGTTAAATTTTATTTCTACAGATTTTATTTTTGAATCAAACACCATTCATTCCCTATCATAAACCAAACAATATCAATAAAATAATTACCTCTACTATCATTTCTCACTACTATCAATCCCATATAGTGCTGATAACGAACACGAACAAGCTCGAGCTCGGCTCAATAAAAAAGTTCGCAAACACAATTTTTAGGCTTGATAATAAACGAACACGAACAAGGTGTTGAAAGCTCGTTAACGTTCGTGAACATGCTCGATTAAAATATTAATTATATAATATAAATAAAATAAGTATATACAACATTAAAATTATAAATAATACAAATAATTGAATCTTTATATATATATTTATATGTACATAGATATCAATATATGAGTTTAAATTGAATTTTGATTTTTATGTAAGTTGATATAGTATATTAAATTAACTAAATATTACAATTTTTGGTTAGTTAATGCGATATAAAATGCACACAAATGTTCACAAACAAGCTCAGTTCGACTCGATTAATAAATAAACGAACACGAATAAGCTTTTAAGTTCGATAAATAAACGAACAATAAATGAACACGTCAAAACTCGGATCGACTCGGCTCGTTATCACCCCTAATCCCATTCCCCTCCCTCTCTACGAACCAAGCGCAGCCTTAGTTTTTTTTTCGCAGTTATCACTTAACATAGGCATTTTGGGCCTGAAGCCCAAAACCTTTTTGATGGGTTAGTAATGCAAGCCTAGTCCAAAATAGAATAGAAGAGAAATCAACGGTCAAGATCTCTTCAAGAAATCCGGATACCACTCGGAACCCTAGAGATAAATAAGACACTGCCCTGTATGGTATCACCTTTTGAAATGTGTTTTAAAAGTTGTTTTGAGATTGTTTGGAAGCTAATCTTAAAAGTTGCTTTAAAAAGTGTTTAGAAATGTGTTTTAAAATATGTTTGAAGACATTGTATGGCATTGCAAAATTTTCATTTCTATTTCCCGAATTCGTTTTTCTATCAAATTATTGATGTTACTCGTGAATAGTATGACATAATTATAGTATACGAGTTTATTTAAATTTTTATTTTGAATATTTAAAAAAAAAAAAAAAACACATATCAAACATACGTTTAAAGTACTAACATCATTGGTGATGATACAAACTTGAGATTTTTTCCTTATCTGTTCGTGATTTATTACTTTACCTGAATTGATTTATACCAATATTCGTGAATAGTACCACATAATTACTGTTCACGAAATATATATATCAAAGTTACTTTTACATTGCTAACATTATTGGTGATTACATGAACTTGATATTTTTTCTTTCTATGTTAATCATATATTTCTAAACCTGGATTAATTGAATCTGATCCTCGTAAATAATACCACATAATTACTGTTCACGAGAATTTTTATTTTTTTTCCCCATCAAAGTTACTTTTACATTGCTAACACCATTGGTTTACATGAACTTGGAATTTTTTCTTTCTAGGTTAATCATTTATTTCTAAACCTGAATTAATTGATTCTGATCCTCGTGAATAGTACCACACAATTACTGTTCCTGTTATTTTATTTTTTGGATGTATATAAGATTGGGATTTTTTACTTCTAGGTTGATTATTTATTTCTAAACTTGAATTAATTAAAGCCGATACTTGTGAATAGTACAACGTACTTAATGTTCATGATATATATTTATATTTTAAAAATTTTATGAACATATCAAGTATACTTTTAAATTACACAAGGTCTTTGGTGATAATACGCATTTGAAATTATTTTCCTTCTATGTCATTATATATTTCTAAACCTGAATTGATTAATACCGATACTCGTGAATAATACCACATAATTAATACCGATAATTGCCGCTCTCAAAGAATGATAAATTAGGAACTCAACTGGAATAGTAGGAAGAAGGGACCAGGTGGTGTCAGCCGTTGTTGATAGGAGTTCTGAAGGAATGGAACCGGAACGACGAGGCGTTGGGCGAGGGGATGGTTAGGCTATTGTGTTGCATAGGTTTTTCTCAATTTGGGTTCAGATGGAGAAGGCTGAATGAATGACAATGGATTTGGAGTTTGGTTTTTGGGCCAACAGTTGCCATACAACTCAACTTTCAAAATGAGATGAAAGGAAATGCATCCCATGTATTTGGGCCCACAAAAGAGAGCCCAAAAGGCATTTGGAAACCGGTTGCCATACAGAGCCTGAAAGTTCTTTATAAACAGCCCCGCCCATTCCGTTCGTCCCTCGTTAAAACCCTAGCGCAGCGTCATCCTTGCGGCCGGCTCGTTCATTCCATTCCGAATTCTCCATCAAAGTATGTTATCCTTTTCTCTGGTGTATTTTTTCCTTTCTTTATGATTCGTTTTTGGTGTTTGATGGTCGATTGATTTTCACGATTGCAGGATGAAGGTTATCGCCGCTTATTTGTTGGCCGTTTTGGGAGGCAAAACTTCTCCTACCGCCGAGGATATCGAGCACATCCTTGGTTCAGGTCACTACTCTATTTCCTATCTCCTTTTTTTACGTTGAGCTTACAATTGTTTTGAGACTTCTAGTGTTGTAATGATGAGCTTCAATGATCTTGCTGGTGAATTTTCTTTTTGGTTCTTGATCCATTTTGCCCCATTGACCATCCCGGGAGTTTGTTTATGTGAAGCTATAGATTTTTTTTTCAATGTCAATCGTTCCCTGGTTTAGGATTGTGGTTTGCTAGTTTCGGGCTTTGTTAGTTTCAAGTGCTTTTACTGGAAGTTTGAAAATAAAATTGATTTCTCTATGGCTTAATGTTGCCGAAAAGGCCTTCATACTAGTATTCTCCCTTAACGATGGGGGATTTCAACATGCATTGGTTTTTTATTCCAAGAGGGGAGGGGAGTGGCGGGGGAGGTGTTCCTTTAGGATTTTCTTCTGGGTTTGCCAAGTTTTACGTTTGGTGTTGTTTTAGGCTTTTGGGTCAGATTGGGTTCCCAGTGAAAAGTGCTGTCATTGCTATTTGCTGTACTGCGCTTACTAGTATTTGTGATTGTGTTTTAATTGGTGATATTGTGAATGGTTTTAATGTATATTAGTTTTCTGGACCATATTCAGCTGGAAATTGAATTTACACCTATCTTTGTTCCTTTACTTACCTTCCCCACTTGATTAATAAATTTTGGTTGGACCTTTCAGTTGGAGCTGAAGCCGATCATGCCAAAATTAAGCTTCTATTGTCTCAAGTTGCGGGCAAAGACATCACCGAACTGATTGCATCTGGTAGGGAGAAATTGGCTTCAGTCCCTGCTGGCGGTGGTGGTGCTGTGGCAGTATCTGCTGCTCCATCCGGAGGCGCTGCAGCTGCCCCTGCTGCCGAGGCAAAGAAGGAGGAGAAAGTAGAAGAGAAGGAGGAATCTGATGATGTAAGAACTTATTTGCTTGATATATTGATTATGCATTATTCTTGTTACTTTTGAAGAATATGATGGTTAATTTGAGTTTCTTTCCGATGTTCTTACAGGATATGGGCTTCAGTCTCTTTGACTAAGGAAATACATGTGCCAGCATTTTCCATTAGAAGCGTTCCTGCTTTTGTTTCGTGTCTAGTTTTAGTTGAAAACCTTTAATTTTGTTTAGGCATTGAGTGGGCAGAGGTATGACATTCTTGTTCTGAACTAAGATTTTGAGTTATATTCATCCATGGAGCTTTTTTGGGTTAATACAATAGTAATTTGATATATATAGCTTGCATCGATTCTGCTTCTTTTCAAGTCTTCATTAATTTGGCTGTGAAGCTAGATTACACTTGCTGAAGAAATAGATGTGGTTGTACTGTTGTTTGCTTCTCCAATTAATTTTCTCACTAGCATGATGAATGATTATAGTAACTCTCGTGGAGATGCTACTTAGTTTTTGTCTACAAAATCACAACGGGGTGTTTTATCTAGCATATTGAAACTTAGTAGATTATATTGATTATAATATACTCTTATGATCTATTCAAAGAGTTTATTTCAAATAAAAATTTTGATCTATTTAAAGAGTCTATTATGAATTTGTTTATGTTATATATTTTTACTAATATTGTAATGCGGGGACTCTTCGACTGGGAGTGAAGGAGTAGTTGGATCAAAAGATGTTACTATTTTGTCAAATATTTATTTAACTATTATACAAAATACATAGCACGAAAGAAAGAATACATTGCATGAAAGCAAGAGTTGTATCTTTAGTTCAACGCTCGTGAACAGAGAAATCCATTTACATAAATGAAGACTTGATCTATCTTAATAGGAAAATATATTAGAACGAAAAATATAGTAACATTAACCCTCTCTTTAGTGGATAGAGAGAAAGGAAAAAAAAAGTGTCTTTGAGACGAATTAAACATTTTTTTTTAAAATTAAAAAAAGAAAAAAAGAGAGGAAAGAAACTTTTGTGCAGTACTCATTGAGAAGAATGAAATTCATTCTTTGAAAATTAATATAAAATTAGTAGCGACTTTCTTCATAATATATTTAATCAAAATTATTTACAATATATTAAAATTTTAATATAAAATAATTTATTTTCTTATGCCTATACCATCTCTTCTCTAAAAACTGAGAATTGTCATGTTTACTACTCCATTAATTAATGTTGTACTTTTGTTGTCTCTCAATTAATTGCTACATAAACCAATTTCATGGGAGACATTAAAAGAAAATTTACATACTGTTCATAGGTAGGAGTGGACACAAACTGTGAATCAATTTCATGGAACAGTCAAAATAAAAAATAAAAAAAATTCATGGGAGACCATCCCATTATATAATTTTATTCACTCAAACTATTTAATATCAAAGCATCCACCTATTTATTTAAATCAATAACAAAATAGTATATCATAAAATAAAAAAAATTTTAAATAACAACTAAACATTTGTCCCTATATGTAAAATCGACTATATGAATCAGATCTCGTGTACAGTCATGGCACATCAATTAGTTTATCATAAAAAAATAATATATAAAAATCTGATGGCCCTTCTAGTCATGTACAACAAAGTCCAACACAATCAACCCGAAACTAATTCGATTCTGATCTATTAAGCAAGTCATTGTTCATACAACACGAACTATACCACAATAAGCTAATGATAGCAACGTGGTATACGTCTACATACCCAATCTGAAAAATCATCCAAGTTTACAAACCCTAACAAAAATTTGAGAATCTCTCTTCATCCAAATGACATCTCTGAAGATTTAAGAGAAGATCTTAACCTGCGGATTCTTCTTTTAAAAGTTCTGCGTCGCGCTAGTTGTCACGGCTTTCTAGTCAAACCGACCAGCGTGCCTACCTAAGACTTTGGAACAGTCACGTTCAAAATCTTTACATCTTGGTATGGTTTATCCGTCCTGTCTGTCTTGACTTTCTCTATGCCCTGTTAATTAAGATGATTAGTTCACAGTGCTCTCAAGGAAAATTAGGTTTAAATGATGTTTCAATGCAGAGGATGCGAGTCAGCCATTCCAAATTTAGAAATCCAAGATATAGAAAACAGGCATTTCTGTAAAAAAAAAAGTGAAGGGAATATCAAGGTGCCGTGCTAAATGAGTTAAGCTTATGCGATGCATACCTGTACAACATCCATTCCTTTCACCACTCTACCGAATACTGTATGCTTGTTGTCCAACCATGCAGTGGCAACAGTGGTGATAAAAAATTGGGAACCATTAGTGTTTGGCCCAGCATTAGCCATTGATACAGTGAATGGCCTGTCGTGCCGCAAGCTGCAAAACAGTAGCATAAAGTAAGTAATATTGAAAATGCAACACAAAATCCAAAGCGTTTATCTGGTAGGAGAAAACCAAACCACCTAAGCGTGTATGAAATATTTTAGCTGCAGCTACTACTCCCTCAACCAAACAATTAAAAAAGCAAGCCTTCTGCTAGATTTTACTTAAAAATACACCACTAACACTTTCAACTGCATACTGAAAGTGCAATTAATAAAAATGCTATATCGCCCTCAGCCTTCAAAATGTGCCAATGCTTGGAAACCATGAATACAATGAAGAAGTAGAGCACTAAGGAAATGGCCTCTGAAAAAGTTATATGTCCAACTTGGGCGGGCAACAACAAAACATTTATCCCACCATGTCGGGTTGGCTATATATAGATCATATTTCGCCATTGTGTTCAGTTGAAACACGTGTTTCAATTAAAGAGTCAATTAAAACAAAGGAAAAAAGGTATTATGCGTATTTAGGGAGTACAACTCACACAAAACTTGAGGATACAACTCAAACCAAGCTTATTTAAATTTCAACAAATAGCCAACACTGATTAAAGAAGAGATAGCTAAGCTAACCTTTTATGAAATTCATCCTCAAATTCCCTACCCCAGATGGATTGTCCACCAGTCCCATCTCCCAATGGGTCTCCTGTTTGTACCATAAAACCTTTGATCACCCGATGAAAAATCAGATTGTCGTAATACCCATTTCTGCAGTGTGTAGTAAAGTTTTCAACAGTTCTTGGACACTCTTCAGGGTACAGCTTCATGTGAATGTCACCCATACTGGTGTGAAGGATCTAGCAGAGAGATAGATGCAACATGGGGTAAATTCTACAAAGAATTATTGTTGTTGCTTTCTATCTGAATCATAAGTATCACAAGAATCTTGGAGAAAATATATATATATATATATATATATGGCAGGAAATGACAGAAGAACTTGACACAAAATACAAAACTACTAGCTGAAAAGTGCAAAAATCAAGTCATATAGAAATTATATAGATAAGCTATTTTCTAATTACTTTGTATCCTATTTTGTAGTGCTGAAGAAAACCTAAAATATACTAATAAGAGTATACACAGGAGAGATTTTATTTATAGAATTTTGCAGAAGACCTGTAGAATTGTTTACTAAAAGATAGAAATCAACATAGCCAGCCAGCCAGCCAGCCTTTCTAACAGGCGGTCAGAAGCAGTTCCCTAGTAAAGAATATCCAATACCCAAGATTAATTATTTTTTCATTATCCTCATCTCATAAAAGAAGACATTAGTGGGAAAGTAGACTTTTCACATGGTTCCTCATTCAATTAGACGTTTCTATGTAATATATGGCTCATGTGCTCATCAGTACTAAAGAATACCTGCTTGGAAAGGTAGCCTGAGAAACAATAAAAACAAAGATGAGATAGCATACCACATTATCCGGAAGAGACGTTGTAACAGCCTTTCCTAGTTCTGATACAGCCAAAAGTTCATCAGCAGGTGGCTTTTCATTGAATACATCTCTTCCCTTTGTTGGATCTTCAGGTTCCTCGGGATCTCTGCGACTACAGAAAGACAATCCAAACAAATACTGGTAAAACATCGAAAATGAAAGAAAGCATGGTTTTCCAATTCCATGGTAGATAGTATGATAGAACTACATAATAAGATGGATGATCACCACTCAAATATCATGAACAAATCTACGAAAATTGGTGACCTATATATCACTGAAAAGAAACTTATAACTGTAGGTTGAGAATTTTCAGCAGCTTCAATTGACTTAGGAGTTATACTAATAGTATGATTAGATTTAAACAGTATTGTCACTGAATCTTTTGTCACCTGGAGATTTGTTTTGAGTAGGCCTACACCAACACCGGTGTGAAAGAATTAATTGACAAGAACAAGTAAATAAAGCGAACTGAAGGGCACTAAAGGGATTATAAAGATGCATGAGTCCAAAGAAACAAAAACTTCCAAAAGAAGCAGTTATTCATACCGCTATACCAAAAGATTTTAGTACCTGAATAAATAAATTCGATGCTTCTTAAAGGCACAACATAAAAGGGTCGGATCTGTGAGAGGTTCTTTTCCTTCATTAGCATTTGCTGCAAGAGAAGGCATCTTCCTTACTTTTTTACTGCCTCGATCACCTTGATACAAGGCAATTCTCAGAAACCTATCATTACTCTCCACCTTCCCAAGGATACGCGCAACTTTATTTGTGTGCAGATTTACAACCTAGCAATGCAAAAACAAGTAATTCAAAGAAGTTGAATGACAGCTGCAAGGCCTCCAATGCAATAACTGAATGCTTATTCCAAACATAGTTCTAAGACAAGTGCAAAGAATTTGTAATCTGGCTCGGCAAGAAAAAATTGAAATCTTACTTTTATCCCTAGAAGTGTTGCATAAATAAGGAAATTTGAGCTTTCATCAAAAACTGCATTAGGCTGAGGCGCAGTTTCTGTTTTCTCAAATTCTTTTTCTATAGCCATTCTGCGACCAAAATCAATAGCTTCCAGCCTGTAAAGAGGGACATCACTCCTCTGTAGATCTTGGGCCACCTGAAATATAAAATTGAGTTATTTCCAAAGTACCGAATAAAAAGGTTCAAGGATAAGATCCTTAATGGCAACGTAATACCTCAAGAGATTCATCATAAACTCGCCTCAGTTTGCCTGTTCTAAACCAGAACACCCGAATCCTACGATCGGGTGATGTAACTGAAAACTGCTTACCATCAGGGCTTACCTGAAAATTACAAAACACAATATGTAGACCTTGATTTGGAGCAACAAGAAGATTTATAACTGTAAATCCTTCACAATATTTAATGACTGAAGACATCTCAGCTGACAATATGCAGGCCAAAGTATAAAATCTGCGTGACATGCTCACTGTAAGTTATAAACCTGGACAATATAACATTTCCATATTACCTCAATGCTAGAAACTGTTGTCTTGCACTTTGCCATTTCAAATAGATTTGTGTCACTTTTCAATCTAAAGTCAACCCTGCATTGCACAAAGGAGGAAAAAAATGTGTTATCTTGAAAGTAATTTCTAGAATGATCAATAGAGTAAAAAAACATTTGCCTAAAAAGTACCATCTAACTATAAATACATAACAATGAGTCAACTGTAAATAGGTCCATCTTTTTATGAAACAAATGAATCATGTATTATGAAAGATTCTGTAACAGAAAACACAAGACAGATGAACAGAGCATGCAAAATAAACTGCTTAAATTAGTATATGACGACATCAACAACTGAGATATTTTCTCATGTCAATCACCGTTGATGGATTATTAATGCTTAAAAGAGTTACATATGAATGCCTATGAGGTCAATACTTATAAATTCATACCCATCCTCAGGGAACTTCAGTGTGTTAGGATTCCAGTACTCAATAATTCCTTTGTCATCTGCAGAGATCACCGTGTCACAAACATGATTGAACTTCATTACTTTAACTGACCCGATGTGTATCTGGATTTATAAGTTATAGCAACCATCAATATTTGTTCCAAAACTTGTATATAAATATAAAAGAGGAGTAAAGTCGACATTTGATTGAAGAGTCAGATTGGAACAGTACCTCCCTGGATATGATGGGTTCATTTGTACCAGATCTAACATCGTATATATGAACAAAAGAGGAGTTTCGATCACTAATGGCTAGTTTGGCCTTGACGTCTCCTCGTTTATAAACCCATTCTACAGAACCAGGTACGTAAGGGACACGTATCATGGCCATCATGTCATAATTGACAACATCATAAACTTTTACTGATTGGTCAGATGACATTGTACAGCAAAGCATACCATCCACGCTAACCTGTAGAGCTGGAAAAGGTCAAGGAGAAAGATGGGAATAGAAATCATATGAATAAAACCACAAAACATGATAACCATCTCTGATCCCCAATCCCGGCACATAATATTTTGACGAAGTTTTTCAATATTGTCACACAGGATTAACTGCCAAATGTTGCATACAACTGATATAAACAGGAATATAGAAAATACTTGGTTAGGATAAGATAAGCTTCGATTGAGTGGTCTGAAAATTTGATGCTTTACAAGTAGGTAAAAAGTATAAAAGACAACATTAGACCCTCGAGACAGATTAACATATAATTGATCTATTGATATGTAGTAACAAAAACCTTTCTCAACTGAAATCATACCAACAAGTAAGTGTATATGTGTACCTCAGCCCAACAACAAAGCGTATAAATTATATATGTTTCTTATTGTTTCTTGTTTATTGATTTCAGATATGACATGTTTATGTTGCCTAGAAGGAAGAAGTTAAAGATGAGGATGACATAAACTGATAAAAGTTTGAATACAAATAGCCATTTAAACATGCATAAGAAGACATCAAAAAGTCCACTGGCGAACATATGCTCAAGGTAACCATAGAACAATTTGAAACCATGCAATCAACAAACAAATTTCACTACAAAGCCATTTGAAGTAAGAAAAATTTCTTCTTCAGCCACAAGGGAAAGAAGAGGGGTTCTCACAAGGGAAAGAAGAGTGGTGAGAACCTCTCGATGAGACGTGCCAAAAATTTCATTCCATTATTCTATCCAATCAAATGCATATATGACAAAGAAAAAGGCACAACTTACAGCTAGGCCTTCAATTGGCCCTAGGTGAGATCTGAAATGTTTTGCAAACTCAACGCCTACAGGCTTTTTCTTCCAGAACTTTAAGTGACCTGAGAAAAATCACAAGCATCAAGAAGCAACCAGAAATAGTTTTCAACGTATAATGGCTCTAGTATCTGCATGCTTCTGAGAAATCACACAAAAATATTATCATTAATACTAACAAATACAACAACAACTAAGTCTTTATCCCACTATGGGGCTGTATGAATCATATCTCACCATTGTGTTTGATTGAGATACATGGTTTCATTCATATTTAAATATAGCAATTTTTTTTATTATTTAGTTTCCTTCCAATTCTTTTATTCTTTTTAGGTCTTCTCCTTTCTCTTCTAATATGACTTAATACTTCTCTCTTTTTTTACCCGTCTTACTAGGGCATCTAAGGGTTTACTAGGCTATTTCACTCATTTTCTCATCTAGTAACACTAACCAATACAATGAAAAAAAAGGTTGAACATCTAATTATCCTTTCTCTTTATCATGAGGAATAATTTCTCGAAGTATAGAAGAAAGGAGAGTGCAAATAGCTAAATATTGCACTTCTCTTAGTTGTATTCATTTCCACCATTCCTAGAACCCACTTCATTGATCCTATTTCAACTTATATCAATTTACTCTTAACATTAAAGAGCCAGATTTGTAAATTGGCTTCCAGTAGTTGAATTATCTTTCAATGTAAAAGTTTACATAATGAAAATGTTTGTACTAATATGGAGTGCTTCTTTTAAAACTAAGACTATACATGATGCCCAATCTTGCTCTTGAAAGCCCAAATAACAGGAAAAGGTGATAAACCAAAACATAAGTAAACTGATAGGGGCGTGATTCCATACTTTCCACAAAAAGAACCCTTTTCTCCTCAGGCACCCTTCCCCCACCCTCTTAGAAGAAAAATTAATAATAAATTAAAAACCGAGGCACAGGGGACCAGAAGATAAACATTTCTATCTGAACAGTTGCTCATTAAGCACAATTAGAAAATTTTCAGGCAACTTAACTAATGTTAAACCTTAGGTGTGTAATGACTCTTTCCTTACCATCAGCACTCCCAGTAATGAAAAATTCAGCCCCAGAGACAGCAACATGAGTGACCACATCACGATGCATATAGCTCTTTTCGTACCTAAGCAACAATGATCAGGACTTTATACAATTTTCCATTTTTTGAATCTAGCAGAATTCTGCGCACATTTGAGAAAAAAAAAAAAAAAACATGGATGCATTACGAACACTGTGTAGCTTTCTCCCACAATGTAAACTTTAAAGATCAGAAAGTGTTTTGAAGAGCTAGGGTAAATTACAACAACTTCTTAGCTAATTCTATAGCACACGACCCTAGTCAGGCTAGTAAACTGCTATGCTGACATTTATGATTCAATGAGAATATAAAATTATCACTCAAGTTGAAGCAGTTACCAAAACACATTTAAGAACTCTAAAAGGGATAGTAGTAATCAGTTATGATAAAATAAATAGAGAAAATTTTGAGTCCCTAATAAAAATTAGTTGGCTCAGCATTTTCCCCCCTTTTTCTTTTACTGTTTTTTAGCAGCAAGACTTCAAAATAATTCAGCTTGGAGACATAAAATTGAGAATTCCGAGCAATATGTCTTGCACTGTGCTTCCAAATCAGAAAGAAATATATGATTCACACCAGCCAAATTGCGATTTTGACCTAATTCAAATAGGCAAATTGCAATGAAAAAAGAACCCTAACCTCTAATTTGAAATCTATTTACTTAATATGCGAGCTTACATATTGGCTGAGGGGAGACAGTCGAGATAAGCCTGCTCGAACTGGAGAGGGCGCTTGGGGCGAGCAGCAGGAGCCGGGCCAGGGCCAACGATGGGCTCGTCATCGACAGTCTCCGCCTTTGGAGGCGGACTGCCTGAGCTTCCATTGTCAACCGGAGCTTCTGCTTCTTCCATTTTTTATTTTCCCTGAAAATTTGAATAGAGGGTTTTTACGAGGTTTTATTGGTTTTTTTGCCGACTTATAGTTTAGGGGTGAACTGCAGTTGCAGTTTAGTTACATATAGGTAATAAACGCAGGTAAGCTCAAAAATGTTTAATGGATAAAAAGACCAAATTATCCTTTTTTATTTTTATTATTTTTTTCAATTTTCATCATTCCCTCTTTTCTTTTCTCCCTCCTCCCCTATAATATTTCAAACTTTTAAAATCAAAATATATTTTTTCTTTCATTTGAAAAAAAACACAAAAGCGTACTATACAATTTTCCATCTATGATTTTACGTGAGAGACCATTCACCCTGTGATATAGAAATATCCAATTTTCCCTATGTAGTTTTGGACTAAATGAGGTAAGGTTTAATCTTTCAACCTATTACAAATTTTAAACATTACCTACTTTTAAAATTTTTAATAGGTTAAAAGACTAAAGTGTCCCTCAAAAATCAAGTTTAGAATTGTATCCTAACATAGACAATAGTATGAATGTGACACGTATTTTATAAAAACGTAACATCTCTATAATTTTTACATTTATAGTGTAAGAAATGATTTTGAAAATAAAATAGGGACCCAATAAAATGAAACAAAACCCCTTCAACGGCCTATGGTAGGGCCGGTAACAACAAGATTCAATTATTTTCTTTCTAAATTTATATTATTTCACTCTTTCACTAAACACATGTAATCTTTAAACTTTTTAATGGACTAAAAGATCGAATTATCATTCAATAGTTTTTGAAAGTTCATATTCGTTTCTAGTCATAACTAACAAAGATCACTTTTGTAATTATAACCAAATTAGAGGATTGAATTGGTACTTTTTAAAACTAGAGAAATTGATTTGCAATTTTTAAGACTAGAGAGACTGAATTGTAATTTGATCAAACATCGTGCAAATTAACTTAATTTGCCTTATTTTGAAAATATGGCAAATATTACGCCATTTTATTTTTTTTTTACATTTTTAAATAGGGCAAATATAAAAAAATCCCTAAAGTTTGGTAAAAGTATAAATTACCCCCATATTGGCCAAAAATTGATACTTTTTGAATTTTATGAAAGACAAAGATATCTTTCAATTCTTTGCCATTAATAGGGAGACTTTGGGGGGTTTTTTTTTTCTTCTCATTAGAATTTAGGATATTAATAATGTAGCCCATTTTTAAATAAAAAAAATTTTGGCTAAATCTCGATGGCCGTTTATACTTTTACCAAAATTCAAGTGCATTTTTAATATTACAAAGATAAATACGTGTGCTGTTAAATGCAAAAACTTGCTTCAGACGCAAGCTTTTGCCGGATGCACATTAAAATTTATCAGTATTATTAAATTTATGTATTTGTAGAAATAGGTAATACTTTTTTTTAATGAAAATATCTAGTTTAGTTTCAAAAATATTACGTGTATGCATGAAGAAGGAAAAAAAAAAAAAAAAAGGTATTGTCAACAGCCTCCGATGTATTGTGCATTGCGTATAGTCTGTGATGTGTCGATTTTAGTTGTTGATTTATTACATGTTTCTAAACAAATGTATTGCTTGCAGTGAAAACAATATCGATTATAATAGTCAAAATATCACATGTAAAATAAGTATCGATGAATTCCTTTTTTTTTTTTTTATCACGTATAGCCTTTTATGTATCGTATACCGCTTATTGCCAATAATATGTATTGAGTTTAGCTGTTAATATAGTGTGTGTGTATACATATATATATATATATATATTACTTGTAGTGAAAAATAAAAATATTGATTGTAATGGTAAAGTAATCGTATGCTTAAAAAGGTATCACATGTAAAAATAAAAAAATTACATGTTCTAGAAAATAAAAAGTGTTGTGCACGTACAAACATGATTGCGTGTAGTGAAGTCTCTTGTTAGACGGTACGAGTTCCCTCTATTCGAAATTAAATTTACATTACTTTTCTAAATGTGGTTTTACAAAATATTTATTTTGACATTTCTTCTCTCATCTGTTTGTGGTTTTACAAAATATTTATTTTGACATTTCTTCTCTTTGTTGTTATGGTCAGCACAAAAATATAATTTCTTAAGCTCTAAATAATAGCTTCAATTTATAAGCAATGATGTTGAGTTTTCATAGCCGGGAGAATGCACCAAACTCATATCAATTATCAATCGGTTCCTTCATGCAAAAATCAAGCAAACCATGTGGGTGGGGGCAGATAACAATTTGCTTGATTGTGAGTTTTTTCTCCAAATAATTAATCTATCGTTATTTAAGATATTTTTCTCCATATTTATGGTGTTCTCTTTATTGGCTATGGGAATTTTTTTCATTGGCTATAGTAATTTTATTCATGATTATAGTGTATGAGTCACTGGTTATGGTTCTATTCATGGCCATGATATATGAAGATTCGGTCGAAAATTAAGTATCGTAACTTTATTAGTAATTAATAATAGATCCGTAACAGTCGGTACAAGATTTGTTCAGCACAATTGCGAGTTTTATATCATAGCTATTGTGTTTATATCTATACTATGTATAAATTTATAATTTAATAAATTATTAAATTATATACATTGTTGTGATGTTCGAATATGATAAAAATCAGATCAAATTTTTTGTAATTAGTTGTATTAACTATATTTCTGGTCTTCTATTGTTAATCTCTGTCGGACGATTTCTAACCGTATTAATAAATTTTTATTTTATTTTCAAAAAGGTGGGAGCAGATGGCCCCCTTCTTTAATTAATCCTCGTAATGTCTGTCCTCATCTTTCTTATATAATTTGGTGGTTTTTTATAGAATGGTATTTATGCTGTTTACCTTTTATCAAAGGGGCATATTATTTGCAGGGATAATTTTACTAAATGCAAGGATCATTTTAAAATTTTAAAGAGTAAAAATATCAAAATATCCTTTCACTAACAAAACACAAACCTCACTTTAATTTTATTTTATTTAATTTTTGAAAACACTATGGTTGCCGGCGAGATCGCGACCTTCGCCGGGGACCAACGAAAGTCTCCCAAACCTTTGCCACAGGATGGCAAAGCTTTCCCGATCCCTTCGCCGTCCTGTGGCGAAGGTTTTAAAACCTTCGCCACAGGACGGCGAAGGTCTCCTCTTTTTTTTTTTTTTTAAAATTTTCTTTTACGAAGGTTTCCTCCTTCGCCGAAAATTACAGAACCTACCTTGTAGGTTCTGCAATTTTAGCTTTTCCATCGGCGGGTTCAGTTCGGCGGGTTCAATTGGTGAGTGAAGCAAACGGGAAATCGGTAGTTCCGGTAATGGCGAATGAAGAATACGGCAACTTCCGGACGACAGATATGAAAGGAAGACAAAGATGTCATGAAGAAGAAGAAGAAAGGAAGAGGCAATTACTTCTCAATTACGTGAGGGTATTTTAGTATTTTTAGTGGATTTTTTTATAAAATGGTCCATATGTTTAGTAAAACTGTTCCTGCAAATAACAATTTCCTTATTAAATTCATTTTAAAGATGCTTCAATAAAAATTCATTTTTAGAAAGTGGTTAATAGCAAAAGAAACTATGATTTTTTATTGAAAAAAAAAAAAGTAATGTTAATAGCAAAATTATAATTATATCCTGCCCGAACATTTGACGATAACGTCGACAAGCGGTACTTCAACTCCTAAATTCGATACATATGTGTTTTCTTTCACACACAATACTTGTTGTTTCAACATATATGCGATACTTCAAATGCTAAACTGCATATTTCATCATCTAAAAATAGTATGTGATATTTTAGCACTTAAAATCAACTCAGAATAATTTAGTGATTGAATTCGATACGTGCACAATCTAACCTTCAAATACGTCGATGTTATTGTTTTTTTTTTTTTTTTTTGTCCCAATAAAAGAGTACCAATTCTAAATTTTTTTAATTTTCATATCATTATCAATGTGACTATGTGTGTGTGTTATATATATATATATATATATATATATAAAACCGCAAATGAATACTTCAAATATAAGTGTATAGGTTAATAAAAACAAAAGAACATAAATAAAAGAAGATATCCCGATTCGTGGAGAATGGAGAACCATGATCCGTAACAAATAACAAAGATGGTTGGTGAATGTGATTGTGATTTCTGCAGTGTCCTCCATTTTGTTGTCAAAAGATCCTTCCGACAGCGCCATTGACTTGTGAGATAATAAGGTTTCATTCCTCGCTCAACCCCTTTGTTTTTATGACTTTAACAGAGAGATAACGAAGTTTCTTCTCTGTCGTTTACTTTCTGTATTTTGGCAAGTGAAGAGACAAAAGAGGGTAGAGGGACCTATCCATAGTCTCTTCAATTAGTTGTGTGTTCTTACGAACAATTCAGTGTGTAGTCGAATGTGATGAATAGATGGTCACTTAAAGGTTAAAAGTTCGATTACTACTTCCGTTAATTCTGTCTATTCAAAGTACGGACGATCGACTCTTTAACTTTTCATTAATTCTGTCTATTCAATATGTATCTTTTAATGTAATAGCGATGACTTTAAAAAAGAAAAAGAAAGAAGGAAAAGTGTGTGTGTTTTGAAGTTGAAAGGTCATTTTCATTGGTTTTCATTTATTGATTGACACTATCTTACGAATATCCCGGAAATCTCTCATTGCCACATGTGGTTTCAAATTATTAACTTCTCCTATGTAAACATTTGAAGACCAATCACATGCATCATGTCTTGTTTGAAATCTTTTTTTTTAAGTCTAGAAAATTAATACTCCATTTAATTCAGAATAAAAAACCGTAGTAGAATTTTTCAAACAAATGAAAAATTCTTTTCTTCTGATCAGGAGGAAGTAGTTCAAGGCTCAAGCAAAGATTGGGTGATAATGTCTTAAACGATCTGATGTTTACATTCACGACAAAAACGCAGCAATCTCTCCCTTTTTCTCGGCTTCCCTAAAAAGGGTCTTGCTACCGTTGATTAACCTAGCATTTACTATAATTAATGATTTAATCAATGCCTTATCATTCTTTATACTTGCATATCATTTTCACTCACTATTTATAGAATCGGTATATTATTTAAGTGAATAATCTATATATATATATATATAGATTATTCACTTAAATAATCACATTTTCAATAGTAAAAACATAACATTACTTTTAGTAAGACGAAGAAGAGAGTACTATAGTCAGAGTATGTCAAATTATCTTGTGGAAACCTTGAGTTGGCTTGAATTATGAAGCAAGTGTCCTCTTATTTACAAAGAAGAGAAGATGAGAAGCCGACCGTTGACAGCAAACTGAGCATTATTGCCATATTCTTCAACCTAGGTAAGTAGAACTATATATGAAGCGCATTCAATAGCACAGAAGGGAAGAGACTACATTCCCGTTAAAGAAAACCATTCAATCATTGAATACGCAATTGAACTAATAGTGCGCTAAATTCAATGACTGAATTGTTTCTTAACGGGAGACGGTAGTTTTCCCTATAATTATAACTGATATATTTAAAACTACTACTACTAAAGTAGTCTGCTAACTAATAATAATCCAGCCGGGCACTATCTTCAGAACAATGTCCATCTGATATAACATCTCGACTAAATTTAGGAGGAACAAATGGCGGTGGAGTACACCTCAGGAGTGCCCAGTTCACCCCATGAAAGAAAGGGTGGTGCTTGATGGCGGAGGCACCCATGGTGGACCCCAACCGCCTTGCCGGATCCTTCACGAGGAGCTGCGTTATCAGGTCCTTCGCCCCGGCCGGCACCGTCGGCTCTTTAGGGAACTCAAGGGCTCTAGCAACAATGTTAGCCAGGGTGAGCTCATGGTCTATCCCCCTGAAGGGCGTCACACCGTAGAACAGTTCGAAAATGAATATCCCCAGCGTCCACCAGTCCACCGCGCTGCCATGGCCTTCCCCGGACACGATCTCCGGCGCCAGGTACTCATGCGTCCCCACGAATGACATGGACCGGACATCCACCGGCTCCGCCACAAACTCCGGCCCGCTGTGCTGCCCCGGCTTCTTCTTCCGCTTGCGCTTCGGGTGGAAGCAAGACACCGCGGGGACGATGCAGTTGGGGAGGATGCAGGAAGTGGAAGTGAACGGCGGCGGATCGAGGCTGTACTCGTTAGGTTGAGGAGGATTGAGCGGATTATCTTTGGAAATCACTTGTGCTGGTGTGGAGGTGGAAACATCACATTTCAAAGACAAGTCAAAATCCGTGAGCATGATATGTCCGTCTGCTCGGACTAACACATTTTCCGGCTTGAGATCCCGGTAAACGATTCCGAGCATGTGGATATATTCCAGCGCCACCACCACTTCTGACGCGTAAAACCTGCTTACAAACACAGCATGATGATCAGACCAAATTTAGTAGTGAAAAAAGAACGATACTTATAACTACAAATTCCTAACACATTTTCATAACTAGATAATGCGATGATAATAAACATTTCCTAAAAATGTGGCTAATGAATGAATGCCACATAACTGACTATGAGAAAAAAAAAAAGAAGAAGCTACTCTCTCACCTCCGGTCCTAAATTAAGTGTTCCTCTACACATGCAAATCCATTACATAAATTCTCATTTCATACGGGAGAAAAGATAATAAAGAAATTCACCCACATCATTAATTCTTGTGTTAATAAAATCTCAAAATTTAGCAAATGAGCAACTTGGCCCTCCCTATATTGTGGCATCAATTCCAATACTTTTCTATCTTTCCAGTTTGTTCTTTACCTTTGGTTGCTTCCTTGCATCATCAGTTGCATGAATGCATCCAAATGAAAGCCAGAAAAAAATAAAAATGATGACAACAACGTTGCATTGCATGATAGAGCCAGTTGAACTAATCAAATAAAAATCATGACAACACATCGATGTTCTTGACTTTTGAGTTCCGCTTCCACTTATAAATAACCAATCTTTATAATCGCTCACGTGTCACGGGTCGCTCTACGTAAAGTAAGTTAGAACAGAATTTCGTATATATATATATATATATATATAGAATACACACTTTTAATCTCACCAAGAAAATTTGAAGAAAAAAAAAAGTATTTAACTTTCTGTGCAATCAATGAGAGCCCTTTTTCCAGAATTAGCTAAGACAAATAACTTCAATAGGGAACCGGTATTCATGCATTCCTTTTCGGAAGCAATAATTCTAAAATATGCAAGCATCAATTAAAGAATGATTAATAACTTTTTGCTCCCCAATGTGTTTCTTCCCTCGCTGAGCTTTATACATATAGTGAAATGACATTTTTATCCTCCACATGTTTTGCTAATGTTATCAAAAAAATAGGGACAAAATTGCCATTTTACTATGGACATCGAGACCATGCAGGAGTAAAAGAATGTAGTATCTTGCAAATTAGTACTCATGAAGCAAAGTCAAAGGTCAGAACTAACTTTAAAAAGAAAAAACTAAAGGGCAAAAAGTTAATAATAAGCCATTAAAGAAACGAAGGGTATGTAATAAATAATACGGTTAGGAGTTAGGACTTGGGATAGGGTAAAACAGCATTTCAATTCAATTCAAACGTAATAAAGGGCCACCAAAAGTTTGGGTCCAAAATTTATATTTTGTAAGTTCTACTTAAAGTGTCGAGTTCAAAAATAAAAAGTAAAATTCAAACGTAGTATTTCCCGAAATTCAGCTAAAGCTTTCTTTTTCTTGCAATATTTTCTGGGTGGAAGTGGAAGTGGAAGTGAAAGGCAAGCAATACGTACGAGAAGACCAAAAAAAAAAAAATGTTTTGAAGGTTTGTCCCTATCGAAGCCAGAAAAAAAGAAAAAATAAATGGATACCATTTTCTCTATAGAGTGGTATACTAGAGGAGAACAATTACAAGGCACACGTGATCAACTTCCAGTTTCTCTATCACATGTGTCCTTAGAAGGTCAACCATAAACACTATTCTTAAAAAAAAAAATAGTAAACCACAAAAAAACCCCATGTGTCAGTGATCGTGAATCCAATCGACGGTGATCCGAAACCTTGCATTAACTAAGAACACTGTCGCTCCGATCTGGAACCTCTCCCATTTTTATAATTCAATCACCCCATCATTATTTTCTTCTTCCCTTCAATGGCAGCTTCTCTTCTGTTTCTGTACCAGATATTTATTTATCCTACTCTATGATTAAACCCAGTAGCTGTTTCGAAGACTTTCTTTTCTTTTTCCGACAGAAATATCAGCAACGTCGTCCCATTCTCATAAATGCACACTTTTAACGTTAAATTGTTGTTGAATGTGTTCAAAATTGGTTAACAGAGGGCAAGCTCCGGTCGCCGGAGTGAATACCGGCTAAACCCAAATCTCCCAACCCCACCCGACAGCGTAAAATAGACTAGTTAGAAGATGGGGTCCTACACAAACGCTCTCTTCCCTCTCTTCCTTAGCAGGAACAGGTGGTAGTGGTCCCCACGACATCCCTATGACACATCGCCATCGTTCTGGACTCACACCATCTCCGTCGGAAACACAGCAATATCCAAAAATTTGAAAAATTAATTTTTAAGGGGCAAAAACAAAAAATTGCACACACGCATTTGCTGCCATTTTTTTCCAAAAAAAAATAAACCTAATAATACGGACCTGACAGCAGATTCCGAGAAGCGTTTTAACGGCTGACGTTGCCGGAGCACGTGTAAGTCGCCGCCGGGGCAGAACTCCGTGAGTAAGCACGACCACTTGGGGGAGTCGATGGAGGAGTAGAGCGTGGGCAAAAAAGGATGGTCCAACATTTCCAGGATTTCCTTTTCTGTCCTCGCCCTCCCTTCTTTGTTACGGCTCGCGAGCTCTCTCTTGTCCATCACTTTCGCGGCGAACACCGGCGGCTGCTGAGAATGCTGCTGCGCCGCCGTCGGCGGCGGCTCAGGGGACTTGATCTCGGCGAGGTAAACGGCCCCGATGTCGCCGGAGCCCAGGCGGTGGAGGAACCGGAGGTCGGCGAGGGACAACGAGGGCGATGCGCGGCGGACGGCGTCCCAGCAGGGGTCGCCGGAGGGGGTGGAGGAGGAGCGGGGTTTGTGAGCGGAAGAAGAGAGGGAGGAGGCTGTCCAGGTGGTTTCGGAGCCAGAGCCGGAACTGGTGGAACGGTGGATGTCGGTGGTGGTGTTAGTGGTGGTGGTGGAGTTGAAACTCATGCTTTGGAGGTCGTCGGCTAAGTCGTCAAGCCATGGCTCCATAATGACTGACTGAATGAATCGAAGCAAGAGAAGAAGAAGGAGAAGTATATATATATATAAGAAAATGTGTGTTTGTGTTTGTTGAGTGTGTGAGTGTGTGTTAATGGCGGATTTTGAAGGAAGAGATTTGTGTTGGGAGGGAAAAAAGGAAGAGGTGAAAATGGGCCGGGAAAAGAGGGGGCAGTGTAAAATGTGTAAGTTGGGGGGTTTTTTGGGTAGCGGATTTAGTGGACAAATTGACATTATTTGGGCCCCTAATTATACTTCTCTTGTCTCTCTGCGTTTTGGGATTCGTTCGATATTTTATTTTTTGTAAATAATTGTGCAAAGAAACAAAAACTAAAGCAAACATGTTTGTGTGATTTTAGGGGATTTTTAACATTTTCTTTTAGAATTAAATATGGAATTATAAAAAAGGAGAGAATTATAGAATATTTTGTTTCACAATATAAATCGTTCTATCTTTCTATACATGCTAAGAAGGGTTTCAAAATGATTATTAAATCTTCTGTAAAATAACGAATCATGTGAGAAATCATTAATTCATATAGGCAATTTGATGTTGCACTGGTGGAGGCAAATCTGAAAATGAAGTGTTAAAAATAACTAGAATGACTTATATTTTGAAACGAAATTAAAAAGTTAGAATGACTAAATATTTTAAAATGAGAGAAGTACAAAAAAAAAAAAAAACAAAAAAAATGGTTTAGTCAAATGAGTAAAAAAGATTTATATATAACTTTACTATTTATACATGTATAGTATGTTTTTAATTTAGTTGTATTTCTAAGATGTAAAAAATATATCCATTCCATTTTATCAAAAGAGTTGTATTTATTATATTATTCTTAATAGAAAATAATATATACAGTGAAAAAATTTAGAGAAGTCTTTTTAGAGAATAATGTGATATCTACGTGGCAATAACTACTAGACAATTTTAATTATCACGGTCCAATAACTTTCATTTAAGTGGTTGTCACTGGTCATATCATTCCCCGAGATAATTTTATGAGTTTTTTCTACTCTGTATATCACCACTCATATTCAATATTAGACAAATATTAACTCTTTTAGAGGTATGAGAAATAATATAAAAGAAGCAATAAAATGAGAACCAATATTAGACGATATATCTAATAAGAAATGAGATAGAATAATTTGAGTTAACTTCAAATTTGCAAGAAACTCAATGAACAATTTTTCTCTGCGTTTTGCAAGGTGAAAATGTGTAGAAAGGGACTTTGACAAACTAAATTAGTGATGAAGAAAAAGCGTTTATCAAAATTTACCCTAAAAAATTAGAACAAAATTAAATGCTAATATAAACCAAACATGCATGATATAATAGCAAACTGTAATTAAAATGAAAATGAAAATTGAGTTTGAAATCAGAACGAAGATCAGGTTTGGTGAAATTCAAACTTTTACATATAATTCTCGGACATTTTATTCAATTACCATCAAATGAAATAAAACTTATTTTTCATTCTCATACACTTCATTCAAACAGTCCCTAACATATTTGCTAAAATGTGACATAGATTTTTCACACTCTTATATTATACTCGAACACTCATTGATTTAGAAATGAACAACTAACGTTCATCCATCAAAGCATACAACAATGTTACTAAGAAGTACTTACAAGTAGTACACCTCCCTAACGGGCTTTGTATGCATTTCAAGTTTTGTGTTCAAAATATATTTTTCAAAACTCATTTTTCATTTTAATTATGGTAATTTTTTATTATTATCAATATATTCTTATACATATATATTTCAATACTTTTGTTGGGGTGGAAAGAAATGGAACACTAGAGAGCATTTTCCTAAAGATAAAAATCAATGACATACAACTTGTCATAGGCAGTTAGACTATAAGTTAAGTGATTGCACGTAGTTGGATCCGAGAAAGGGAGGGCAAGTGGGAGCTAGTCACAAGTTAACAGACCTCGATGACTATGATGCCACGGTCCGAGTAGTCTTTAGCTACGGAGTTGCCCTTCTAGACAATGGTTTGGGCATTGCAACTAGATAAACCCTGACACTAACCAGCCGCCTTCGGCTCTCACCAGCAGGGTTTCAATACATATTTTTTATTTTCCATTTTGTGGCAAGTTTCCAACAGATTATGTGGCAATACGGTCATAATTTTGTCTCTCAATGTCCAACTAATCTATTATCTAATGGTTTGGGTTAAGGCTTTATTGGGCTTTCATTTCATTTGATTACAGATGGGTTCACCCGCCACCATTTTTGGACGGATGCATCGTGCACTTTTTTTTTTTCCTCCATAACTTGAATCCACTGTGGTTTCTCTTGTGGTTTTGTTGCAGCAACTTGCAAAGACAGTGCATTCGCTGCACCATCTAAGACGGAGCAATCATATATATTTAGAAAAATATATATTTTCTTCATTCTATTAGAAGAGTTCATTTTGATTATACTATTTTTAGTATAATAAAGTGGACTCTTTTAATGAAACATATAGAGTATTTTTTTTTTCCGATTCAAAATAAAAGTCGCTTTAGAGTTTTTTTAAAACAAATTAAGAAATCTATTTGAATGACAAAAGATATTTAATTATTGTAATTGAATACTACTAGAAGTCTTGAGTTGAAAACCAATTAATACTATTTTAGAGTATTTAAATTAGATAGATAAGTTTTGGAAAAAAGGTTATGTTTTCTGTTAAAACATAATTTATTTTGAATATTGTTACTCATTCTAAGACGACTTTAATTTTGGATCGAAAAAAAGTACTATTTTCTTAGCAGATTGAGGGAGTATATAAATAAAAACAAATTTTTATTAACTTGATAAACTATTTTTAAATGTGTAATGAATGTAATAAATAATAATTTTTCCAACTTGCAACTAACAGTTATGGTGGTGACTATAGAACACAGTTGGCATGAATTAAATTTGTGTCAGCTCTTCTTTTTTATTTATTTATTTTTTTCTGCTTTTCGTGTCAGCTTTGAATCAATCATCAATGGATCACTGTTACAAATATTCCGTGCATTTTTACTATATTATTGAATGCTCGTATGACTATTATAAATACTCGTTTGATTAGGGGCCTGTTCTTTACCAATGGAACAGACCTAGGTTTGGCTATATTTTTGGGTTGAAACCCAAGAATTAGATGAAAATGGGGTGAAACTCATGTTTCTCACGAATAAACGCAAACCCGGGTCTGAGTTCATGTGTTCAGCCCAAAAACCCCCACTGTTCCTCCAACCCCTTTCTAATTTCTCTTCACTCAAACCTTCTCTGCTCCCTCCTCGTTCTCTAATGGCCGAAAAAGAGCCCCCGAAATCCCGGCCGACCAGAGGTTACCACCGAAATCCCGCCCCAGTCAGAGGTAGCCGCGGATATCCCGGACAATGGCGCAGCCGATGTAAAGCGCCCCAGAGAGGAAGAGGAAGGAGCTGAGATTGGAGAAAACAACAAAGAAGTGAAGAAGCGCTCCTCTGACAAGTCCATCGAAAATGAGCGGCTTGAGAAGACAACCGGAGAGGAGAAAAAATTGGGTTCTGAGCTGGAGACCAAGTCCGGTCCGATCGATTTGGGTCTAAACAAGTTTGAAACTTCTTTGGAGATGTATGCTTTCTTTTTCAAGTTTGAAAATTTGTGCCCCCATTTCAATCGAGATGTTCTTGGTTATCAAGCAAATTAATCGAATGGGTTTCTGCCGGAAAAATAAGAAAGGAAAAAAAAAAAACCGGAATGTGCTGCTGGAAAAAAGGAAAGGAAAAGAACTGCCAAAAAAAAAAAATTTGTTGGGGAAGAAGATGAACAGTGTCACCGACACTGTTCATCAAAGTTTTTATAAATAGGCCCCCGCTATTTTCTGTTTCTTAAATGAAGGCCCCAACTTATTTTTTTTACAAAAATTAAATAGGAAAAATTAAATATTAAACTATCTTAAACTAAAAATATTGTGTAAACTTAAATATATCATTAACATTAAAAACAATTACTATGGACTGAAATATTATTATAATGTGAAAATTAGTTTTTGGTTGAATATGTAAAAAATAAAATATTAGGGTTTTATTTGCTAATAAAAATAAAAATTTTGGAAAAAAGTATTGGAAAAAAAATTGGGTTAAACCCCATGTTCTTTAGCTTGGGCTGAGAACTGAGTTACAACCCAGTTCTCAGAACCTTGTTTCTTAAAAATGGGCTAAGACCCAGTTGGGATGAGAACAGGTTCTGAGACCTGTTCTCAGAACTCCCTAAAGAACAGGCGAAAATTTTATTTTGTAATATTAAAAATATTATAAAATATATATATTTTTAATGAAACAGAGTAAACATAAAATTTTAAATTAATATATATATATATATTATTACAAGAGTTTTGTGTTATTATAACACATGAGGAAGCTTACAAATTGGGAAATGAACTTGGTGGTGATATAGCGTCGCTGACGTTATCGCGACTTTTCGCTTTGAAAATATATGAGTGATTTGACTTTATATATGTGTTATAACTTATAAGACTTATAAGTATTGTATACAAAGGAAGAATTTTTTTTTGGTGGGGGGTGGATTTTTTGCATCAGAATTGTTATTCGCAGTAACCGTTTCGATATTTGTAGTAATATTTTCCTGTAAAAAGTCTAAAATACCCCTGACACTAAAAAAAAAAAAAAAAAAAGTCACATGCAGTACATGAAAAAGAAAAAAAAAAGAAAAAAGCAAAAAAAAGTGGTAGGCATTTGTCTAAGAAGCAGAGCGTAAGTTTTTTGTAGTGCAGACCATTTCATTCTGCACTGCAAAAAATTAAATCCTGCAAAGCAGAGCCGTGTGGATTCACAAAATCGGATAAAAATTGAGACGAATCGGATCGGAAAAAGGTGAGGGCTAAAGTTAATATTTTTTTGGGTATTGTTTTATTTGTTGTTTTGCTTATTTTGGTTGTAATATATCCGGATTTGTTAGTATTTTGTCTGAAATTGTGAATTTTTTTCCCGGATTGGCGAAGGTCCGGCCGATGGTTACTGCAAATAACAAATTTGGGGGGGGAGTGAAATACCGCCGGTCGCACTCCATAATACCGCCGGTTGCCGGCTGCGGTATTTCCCGAAATAACACCGCCGATCGCCGGCGGTGTTTTAACGGAAAAATAGCGCCCGGAATCGGGCGTTATTTTGGAGGAAAAGGTCTCCAGCGGTAATTTTGGGAAAAATACCACCGGAGACAGGAGCTATTTTCCAAAAAATACGGCCACGGAAAGAATTTTAGGAAATTACCGCCGGAGACTGGTGATATTTTCCCAAAAAATATCGCCGTATTCCGGCGCTATTTCCCCTAGGAATACCGTCGGTCGCCAGTGGTATTTTCCCCCGAAATACCGCGGGAATACGGCGATATTTCGCTCGGAAATACAGCCATTTTGCATGGCGGTATTTCCGGAAAATTCCAGCCTGGGAGACACTCTCCACAGCCGAAATGTGACAAATACGGCAAAAAATTGCCGGATAATCGTAGATCCGGGAAAAAAATCCCCCCAAAATGGGTTTCTTTCCTGGCAAATGGTCTGCACTGTGATGCATGTGACTTTTTGTTTTTTGTTTTTTTTTTGGTGTCAGGGGTATTTTACACTTTTCACAAAAAAATGTTATTGTAAATATCGAAATGGTTAGTGCGAATAACATGCCCCTTTTGCATTTGTAGTCTACAATAGGCTTTTTGTCTACTTTTAGAAGTCAACAAATGAAAATTAACCTAATAAACGTACCAACACAACCGGTTGAAATGTTGCTCTATAATGGGCCTTTTAGGTGGGTAAAATGCAGCAAATTAGGGCATTACCATTTCCAATTATTTGAACATCAAACTAAACGAAAGTTTGGGGTGAAAAATGTTAATTCGTCATAAATCTGAGTCTTGGCAATTGGAACATCGGAAATGAAATCACAATCTACAAATGTACGTAGCTTCAAAGTTGAGCGAAAGATTTCATGGACCAGAGAAGAAACCCAAAGGCTTTGGAATTTTGTTTGCCTCGTGCCCTCTACCAAAGCTAAGATTTTGCAAATAGATTATGTATATGCGGGCAAGAATTTGATGAATCAAAAACATATTTTTGATATGAGCATTACTTGGTTGGAGGGTGAATATGTGGGATATGAGAATGGTATGATTCAAAGATGTGAAGTTAGGAACGATCCGATACTTCAACAAGTATGACAAACGCATAACGAATCACCTAGAGGTAAGGGGTTCGATTCCTACATTCGTTTGTTCTGTCTATTTAGAGCGCAAGCTGACAATACCTTGCAGTTGGCTCCCCAACTTTATTCTTTCCCTCCCTATAGCCCCAAAAAAAAAAAAAAAAGAGGTTAAAGATAAAATGAAAATTCGAATGCACGATTTTCATTTCTTTTATAATTGCATTTGAACAATAGTCAGTTTGTAGTTGAGGTAAAAAATAATAAAATAAGAAAATATTCACTTTCCTCGCAAAATACAAAGATTGTTCTGGGCCTAACTACTTTTGTCACATTTTCATGGGCCCAAATCCCTTTCTCGGGGCTGGTTCTTATAAAAAAGAACAAATATTTTCATGAAATAATAAAATATTTCCTCCCTTGAATTTTGTATTTTATTACAAAAAATGCTCCTATGAATTTTAAAATAGAAAGGAATTCGTAGATCTTTTTCTTATTTTATACAAAATTTAAGGGATCTTTGATGTTTAAAGAAACTAAGGGAATATTTGTACTTCACCCAAACTTTGGGTGATTGAAAAAATGAAGAAAAAAAAGTAATCTAAACTGCAAGAAAACTAAAAAGTGTAACAAATTATTAAACCAATTCAAAAATAAAAATAGAAATTAAGAGAAATGAGCTTAAAGACTAAAATGAGAAAAAGTTAAAAAGTACACGATTTTTACTTGCAGTGGGGCCATCAATCGTAGTGGTCATCGTGTTGATATATACTAAAAGAATTATGCTAGGCCAAAAGCAATACCTTTTTTTAGACAAACAGTGTAATACTATCTATATATCAATAAAGAAATGGTGTGTTTATTGTATCAAAATAATAATAATAATAATAATAATAATAATACAAATATGAATTTTTATTAAGATATGATATTTTTGTATATATGGCTTGTACATGAGACTTCTCAAAATTCATTGGGCAGTTTTGCCTAAGCTTAAAGAGTGATTAATTAATGTAATTGAACCTTGTTTTTTACAGGCATGTGAAATAATTGCCAAACTTCCTATTAATTAGCACTCGCCCATTGTATTAGGAGAGTCCACATTCAAAATTTTTTATTTTATTTTAATATAAGAGTTTAATTTCAAATTTTTTTTATTTTTCTTACTTTTACTAATATAATTAGGTATGGTCCACAATTAACACATACTAAAAAAGTAATGATAAAATTGGAACAAATGGCGTCCAATTAACTATTTTAAATGTACATTTGTGAGAGTGAACTCTTCTAATGGAATAGAGGGAGTAGTATTTTCCTCACTATCTTTTCTCTTTACATGAGTAAATATTACTCCCCCCATTCCATTAGAAAAGTCAACTTTGACCAATGTACAACTTATTATGAATGTTAAGGTACAACATCTAAAATAATTAATTTGACACTATTTATTTCATTTATATCCTTACTTATATATTAAGCATGAGCTAATTATAAATCACACATGATTATATTAGTAACGGTATGAGGACTAAAAGAAATTGAAAGTAGACTCTTCTGTAATATACTACGAAGAAGAGACGAAGAAAAGTCTTCCACTTCATCATAAATGGCTACTTCATTATATTATGGTTGAGCAAACACGTGAATGCATTCATACGAATTAATATTGGGGAGAGAACATGCAAATTAATTTAGAGACAATTCATTGAATCTCCAATTTTAGTTTCCTTTGAATAATTAAGAAAGCTATCGAAGAGGAAATTAGAACAAACGAACAAGCCATACATTGTTTTTCTTGCTCATAGATAGACATGCATATAACAAAATTAATAAAGAGACAGTTGCATCCTCCGATGCCCGATACTTTCACCCCTAAAATCGATACATAAACAGATATACGCGATACGCTGATGGACTATACATATGTGATACACAATACTTCACATTAAAAAAAAAGGTAAATTAATGACCATAAATTGATTGAAATTAAAGCCAAAAAAAGAGGGATCAACCGACATGCATGCATGAAAGCAAATTAAAACATCACTTTAATTTAGGACGACTCAAATTAAAGTTTATCAACAAAGCTATATCATTTGATGAGATCGATCGATGCTTAGCTAGCTCCATCTAATCTCTCTGAACCAACGAAGGAAAATTAAAGAAAACAAAGTGGTCCAATAATGTATAAAAACAACAATAAATATCGTCTACAAATGCACAATTAATTAATATGACAACTCGATCCATATATTCATGCTATATAAGTATATTTTATATATATTAGGGTTGATAGTTGGGTCGTATTTCGAGTTGACAGATCGCTTATAATGTGTTAGCTAGATTCAATTTTGTTAGTGTCGTGTGAGAAATTGTCAAAAATAGTCTCTTGTAGGTGACAATCAAGATGTGTTTTGAGATAACAGATCACTTACAACATGTTAGTTTCGGTTCGATCACTTACAACATGTTAGTTTCGGTTCGAATTTTTGTACTAAATCAGAAATTTCAACCTAAACAAAGATGAACACCAATTTTCGTGAATATTGGACACCATAAGCTGCATAATCATTAAGAGATAAAACCAAAAAAAAAAAAGAAAGAAAGAAAAGAAAACTTTTACATCACAAATTAATTCATGATCTTAATCTTAATTAGCAAAGTTAATTAACTTTATTGTGTTGACATTTCGGGAAAGCATGCATGTCGTTGAAAGGGAAGAGAAAATATAAAAACTTCAATAAATGTTGCGGCAACATTAATTAGCATATATATATTTCATCAATGCCCTAGCTCATATTATTGTTGAAATTTCTGCCAGCTCTTCCAAGTTTCATGCGTGGCTTCCATCAATACAGTATACTAAAATTCGAGATTGACAATTTCAGACACAATATAAAAATATAATACGTTATAAATGACACATCAATTTATATACAATTTTAATTTGTTTCTCTAGAAAGAGTCATGTCAATTTGTAATGCCCAACCAGCAACAAAAATTATTTACTGCATAAAATTAATTTTGCAAAATATTTGTATTTTCTACCACCGATAATTAAAATAATAGAGGTAAACATTTATAACAAATAATATTTTAGCAAAATTTCCTCCACAAAATATAAGTGTTAATATAAATACCTTTATAAAATTTATTATGTTATTTCTAATAAAATATTATTAATGTATCATATATTTTGGCCCTCCAAATTTTTTGGGGGTCTGACTCTGCCACAACCATAAACTCATATATAATTTAATTTACCACTCCTATTAGTAGTAAAGTAGAAATTTGAAAATGCATTATTAGCATTCGTAGAGGCCAGGTTGACACTCAGCAATGCATAATAGAAGGTTAAATTACTTTATTGGTCCGAAATATTGTTTTCATTTAGTTTCCTAGTTTGAAATTATTTTATTTTGATCTCTTAATTTCAAAAAGTATTTCGGAATGGTCCATAGCTTAAATTTGTACAATATTTGAGTTATTTTTTATTAATATGTGAGTTGTTTCATGTTAAATTAAACGGTGAATAAAGTAATTTAACTTTTATCTTCACATTTATTGCCCATATTAATATGTATGAATTTCACACGTTAACTAACTAGTTCAATTTTCCTAGCCATTTAATCGATTGTTTACCAAAAAAAAAAAAAATCAAATACTGTTTGAATTTGAGTTTGGTACCATCTTGGAACAAAAGTTAAAATTAAGGGACCAGGACAACATATCAAATTATGGGACCAATAGAGCCATTTAACCCATGATAGAATAACATATGGTAAGTACTCTCTCCCTCCTTAATCATGTTTCAAAACATGTTTTTTTTTTTTTTTGGTATTTCAAAAGAAGAGTTATAATTCTATTTTATTTGTTTTTTACTTTCAATATCCTTACAAGTAATATGATTATGTGCTATTCATGATTAATATATATTTAAAAATTAAGGACATGAGTAAAACAGATCGAGAGATCAACTATTATATATATATATATTGTAATTTCAATCTTATAGAAACATGTCTTTCTCATTAGAGTGGAAAACGTATAAATATTTTTCAGGTAACATGAAAAGGGACAGTATAAATAATCTTTGTTATGAGGTGACGTTATTGCCAGAACAATTAATATTTCACCATTCAAAGCAGATTATATATAAAAACATCCATATTTGCTTCACTAATAAGTAATTTGACAAATAACTGCTCTATCGATCATATTATCTTATATATGTAGAGAGAAATGGGCTTAGCTGGGGAATTGGTAATGACTACTCATTGACTCATAGGTTATGGAATATATCCACTTTAAGAAGGAGAGTGGCAAAAGGCCATTGCTAAATAGGACTATAAATGGTCAAAAGGACTTAAAAAGGAGTATTGTTAGGAACAAATGGAATTTGAATGGAATAGAAAAGAGAAAAAAAACACCATATATTTGCCCTAGCCTTTAATCATTGGCCTTTGTCTTTAGATTAAGTGGTAATCATAGTCTATATAGCATACTAAGTTTTGATCAGCAAAACAAACAGTACTTATTTATAACTTTAGGCAGACATTGAATAATTAATATATACAAGCTACTTTTTCTTATCCATGATTAAACTCTATGTACATACGTTATCAAAGTCTAAGTAGGACTCGCAACAAAATTAACCCTTTATAGATACAGTGACGAAATTTGAATATAATTATTAATTGGAGAAGTCGTTCTTTTGTAACTGAGAAGAAAAAGCCATTCTTTGGTCCCTTCGGGAACCTTCAGAAGTTGGAACGACACAGAATATATTAACATGATCCTTTACTTGATATATATATACACACACAAGTCTTTGGTGCATGTTACAACAAATTAATAGCTACCTAGCTAGGATTCAAATTAAAAGGGGGCTGGTCCTGTCTATAGAAAGTGATGATGAAGTACCTCTTCTAGTAATCTTGGATGAGAAAATGATTAATTTTCTCTTGAATGTCAGGTCGAGTCGGGTCAATGGGTCACGGTTCAACTTGCCACTCTTTCATAAATTTTTCGAATGCCACACTTTTTCAGTGACTGATTTGATCAAATTATAAATCAACATCTGTAAGTTAGAAAAATAAACATAAACTTCTCGATAATTTAAAAACGCCCAGAAAGAATTGATAATACTCAAATAAAACCTTTTAAAAAGGCAAAAAAAAAAAGAGTCAATTCTAGCATCATTAGTACATTACTATCTAATATAGCAGCATTAATTTAGGAGCGGCAGGTTAAGGACGGACGGATTAATGTTGTTATGAATAACGTACATTTAAATTAACACTACTTTGTTGTTTTCTTTCTATAATAAATTCCACGTTGTTTTTTACTTCAAGAAGAAACAATTTATGTATCCACCATCGATCTGTTTCGGAGGAAACAAAATTATTGTAAAAATAAAACTGTAATTTCAAGTTTTCAACACCGGAATAATTGAAGAAAATTAAAATGAGTATTTGTTAAATTCGATACATATGTTTTCTATCCGCACTTATTTTTTTAACATAAATTTGATATACGTATTTTCAATACTAACCTAATCACGATATTTTAAAAATTAAACACTCGATATGCTCGCTATTAAACCATTACACACGCTCGAAATGTGTAACTCTTTTCTCGGAAATGAGTATATAATTAATTAACTAGGATTTCTAGAGTTGTAAGGATAAATTTTAGAACACCTCTGAAATTTGGTAAAAACTCAAAACAAATTCTGAAGTTCGAAAAAATATATTAAAAAAAAAAAAATCTGTTATGAACCTTAAAATTTGTATGAAATAGTGAAAATCCCAAACAAGAGACGTTCTGAGGATTTAGGAAGTATTTTTAATTTTATGTCGTTTTATGATAGTTAGCCAAAATTTGGAATTAATTTTTCAAAATTAAGCCTAGTTTTAATTTTTAAATCTTTCCTTTCCACCTCGAGTGTCGATAAGAACTATTGGGCGGCCACTTGAAATTTTTACACTTAAGTGAAAAACTTTTTAGGTCCTTGACTCCTTTTGACTTTACTTAATTAATTATAGTATTTTATTACTATTATATATATGATATATGTAAGAAAATTAAAATGATCAAAATTATATTTTAATTGTAGAGGGGATCATAATTAACTATGAGATGTTCACGGCTTTGCATGCAACAAACCACCTCAAAATGCACACTAAACGAGGTTTCATTCTTCATTAATCATTTCTTTTTGGAAAAAGTTTAATTCTATTCAAATTAATTTTCTCATAGTACTTTGATTAATATTGTTATATATATAGTTTGTATGAAGACAAGGACGAATAAAGTGAACTCGTCTAATGAAACAATATTATACAGTGAACTTTTTAAATGAAACAGATCGAGTAATTAATTTTAAAATTTGATCTAAGGCATTAGCTAGGTAATTGGGTGTTACTTGCTCATTTATTTGTTTCATGTAAGTGTTATGTTATTATTGTAGCCGTTGTTATCTTAAAATAATAGTTCTGTTTCGAATATTAAAACAACATAGAGACTAGTAAAAATAGGCCTTTTCTTTTGGAATCATACAAGTATAAAACCAAAAAATGAAATCGAAGGGGAGGAGAACAAACAAATGGAAGAAAAACACACTACTATAAACATGATAATGTTTCTACATTTTAAAAGGAAGTTAATTGGTTTTACATTATTATCAAAGGAAGGAACAAGTTTCGATCACTTAGTTTAGCAGATTCATGTGAATTACTATAAGTATGCGATATCGAAACCTATGGGGTGGGAGAAAATTCTAAGATGTAAGAGCGGCATACTCAAAGAAAAAAGAAAAAAAGGAAAGAAAAAAAAAAAAAAGAGAAGAAGGAACAAAAGGATTATGTAATACTATCTGAGTCTCAAATTAGTATTAGAGACAAATTTCCTTTTCTAGAGACATATATGTGAAGTATTTTTCTCATTTCTAAAAAAGAATCTAATTCTTCTCCAAAAATAAAAGAATAATTAAATTAAAAAATTTCTTTAATATTTTTACTAATGTACTTATCAACAATGATTCATTGGAAAAAGACATATTCCTTCCGTTCCACTAAAATAGTCAATTTTGTATCACTAAAAACAATAATACAAAATTGACTCTTTGAATGGGATGGAGGAGAGTGTATATAAGCGACAAAAAACAGAATAAAGAGTTTAGTTTATGTATTAATTGATGGACCTTAAAATTATATTAATAATGCTATATATACTCAAAACTACTATTCCTTTTGTTTCTTTCTTTGGGATGTAGATTTTGTTTTAACAATATTAATTCTAATTAATTTTTGAGTGACAAGAAAACAAAGAGTATGATAGAAAGAAACATGTGATGATTATGATGCGTAGTTAATTATTAATAAACTAATGGAAATGATCGTACATGCATATTGTATTTATTAACCATAGTTTGGAAGTAACGGTTCTTTCAAATTTTCTAATCTGAGATTTCTGAGAATAAAATCAGTAACTCATTTATCCATAAAATATTATTTTTGCAACATAAATTATTATTATTATTAATTTTGTGATTAGATATATTTATATGTACAATTACTGAATATGAATTTGTAGTCCAGATACTTTGAATTTGTTTTCGATGATTTGTAGATTAATTAATTTTAAAATTTGGTTTTAGTAATGAAAACCCATAGAGACGACGCTTGGGAGGTAATTGATGTGCATGTGCTTGCCTAAATTGATAGATCGCTCACAACGTGTTAGATTTATTTTTTATTTTTATGTCGTGTGAGAGATTGTCATAAATTTTCCTTTAAAAGTGACAATTTCGATTTTACGGAAAATTATTGAGTGCATCCGATGTATCCTTAAAAATAGTGCAGCCAGCCAATAGTAAAGAGTTATTTTTTTCTGGGCTCTCTACGTGTTAATCACCCTCCTAAGAAAATATCACTTATCCCCTTATTGTGTCTTGCTGCACCATCTTACATTGTGTAGTGGATGTACTGAATAATTTATCCGATTTTACATATTACTATTATTTTTTTTTGCAACGTGTTAAATGTGTGTTGGATTTTATGAAATATTGTGACATTTTTCGACAAGATATCCTTCCATATGATAATTTCAAAGTTGAAATTAAGGGCCTGTTCTTTTCCCTATTTTCAAAACAAGTTTGGGAACAAATTTTGAAAATATTTTGGTTTCAAACTAATTGTAAGAAACATGGGTTTCAAAACAAGTTTTTAAAAAAAAAAAATATTGGGCAAAATTTTTTTTTTTTTTCCCTTCATCTCCTCTCCCTTTCACTTCTTTCTCCAATTGGACAAATTCCACCCCCATCCGCCCCGCCGCCACCCATAATGAGCCACCTCCGGCGAAGAAGAAGAAGAGAAAGAAGAAGAAGAGAAGAAGAAGGAAGAAGAAAAAGAAGAAGAAGGAAGAAGATGAGAGTGATGAAGATGAAGAAGAAGAAGGAGGAGGAGAAGAAGGAAGGAGAAGAAGGAAGAGGAAGAGGAAGAAGGAAGAAGAAGAAGATGAGAGTTTGGCGACGGCGGCGGTGGGCGGCGGTGGTCGGCGGTGGGTGGCGGTGGGAGAGAAGAAGAAGGAGAAGATGAGAGATGAAGAAAAAGAGGAAGAAGGAAGAACAAGAAGGAAGAACAAGAAGGAGAAAAAGAAGGAAGAAGAAGGAGAAGAAGAAGGAAGAAGATGAGAGTGATGAAGATGAAGAAGAAGGAGGAGGAGAAGAAGGAAGGAGAAGAAGAAGGAGAAGAAGGAAGAGGAAGAAGTAGAAGGAAGAAGAAGAATATGAGAGTTTGTTGGCGGCAGCGGCAGTGGGCGGCGGTGGGTGAGAAGAAGAAGGAGAGGAAGGAAGAGGAAGAAGAAGAAAAAGAAGAAGGAAGGAGAAAGAAAAAATCTTGAAAATTAGTTTGCAATTTTTGGAAAAGAACAATGTTTTGAAAATGTTGTAGGTTTATTCACAAAACCCATTTTCAAACTAAGTTTGAAAATGGGGGAAGTGGCCTATGGTTTTATGCGACAGAAAGACAAAGGAGAAATTGAGTCTTCCACAAATAATGTTGTCTTGTTTTTGTCTATCCCTACGAATTTGGTAACAAAGAACGATAGAAAAGAAAAAGTGTAAAGTGAATGATGTATCACGTGTTAAAATATCTATTAACTATCATATAATAACAAATAAGACGTGAATTTTTTTTTTCTTCAAACACATGTAACATTATTCATTTTATAATTTTACTTTTGATCATTACAAAACATGAAATATCCTTCACTTTTGTAGGTGCAAAAATCATTTCTAAAAATAGAAAAAAAACTTGATTGCAAAATTTGATTATTTTATTTCAATAATATAATATTGTGCAATCGACGAGTAAAATTTTTAGTCCCGCTACTAGTTATGTCACTCGTAAATTTACGATAGCATTGAACTATTGTTGGTTGTGACTATGGGGTTAACGTTAACATAATTATATTGAAATCAAAGTTTTCTTAGTCCTGCAACTATTTACATCACTGGCTAATTTACGATAGTACATAACTATTGTTGATTGTGATTGCGAGTTTAATGCTAACACAATTATACATATTGAATTCATCGTTTCTTTACCAGGTGAATTTAGTATTATTACATAATTGATAGAGGTGGGAATAAAATATTAAATTTGGAGTGATACTCAATACGTCACAATTGTTGGAGACACAAACTCGTTCCTAACACGCTACTTATCCAAGTATAAAAAGTGTCACTTTTATTATGTGACTATTGCATCACGAATACTAAAAACAACCTAGGCTTTCATTTTCGACAGAAGAAAAAAGGGCAAAAAAAAAAAAAATGAAAGAATCCAATCCGCCATGGATGATGGTTGGCTGAGGCTCACGAAGAAAAAGAGTGTAGAGTCAATGCAGGCAGCCGCAGCTGCACCACCACCCTTGCTTTTCCCGTGTATTCCTATACTTCTACACACATTCCTTACGCTATTCCTACCCACCCCCCAAAATAGTTGTACCTTTACGTACAATACATTTGGCCTACGCGAAAATCTCTCTGTATCTTTCTTTCTTTGTTTCTCTCTGTTTCTGTTGAAAAGTTTGCCTTTTTCTTTCATTTCTTTCCGCCAATTCATACGACAAAAAAAACTCAAAAATTAGCAAGAAAAGTGAAGAGAAAAACACAGTGATATGAAATTACACCTGCTGAATTCTCACTACTCGTGATTTTCTCTCTGCCTTTTTCTTTCTTTCTCTGTTTCTTTTCTTCCATTCCTTTCCATGTTTGGTTCAATTCTTCACCAGAATCCCACCCAACCCTCTAAAAATCTGTTCTTGAATATCAAACTAACGTGCTTGTACTTTGTGAAGTTATAGTTGTACTACCCCGGACTGTGTTTTCATGGTTTTGCTTCTTTACTGACGATGTGGGTTGTCTGAGTTTTGTTCAAAAATCCTGGAGAATTCGTTTTTGATTGCTTGAACTTTAGGGGGAACCCGACCCGCTTGAATTCACCCTGTGTTTGAACTTTGAATTCGTCAGGTGTGCTGTCTTCCCGATTAAACTTGATTGTTTATGGAGTAACTATCATTTCTCACTTCGTACGTAGATGTCCGTGTACATGTATTATCTGAGTATTTTTTTTAAAGATATTCATGTGTTCTACTGATTTTGTAATTTAATTCTTTCTTTAATCTGTATATCTAAAAGGGCTATTCAAATTATGGTGCTTTCTCTTCTTATGTTTTTTTTTTTTTTTTTTTTTGCTTGATTTTCCTTCGTCATGTCAGTGGAGGCACTTTTTTCTCTGGAAAAGAATTTTTGTTTTTATCTGTTGCTTTGGATCTCCTAATCTTATGAAAGTTGAACAGAATTTTTGATTTTCTTAAGCTGAAAATTTTGAAAATTCGCAAACTATGGATGAAATGGACATCTTTAATTGTCATGTGTGTTTTTTGTGATTTGCACTATTGAATTTAAGTTGGCATGCTGTCTATGCTAGCCATCAAAAGTTTGTCTGTCAGTACTAATCAAGAAGAATAGTTGATCTGTCATTTATTCTCTTTGAATTCAAGTTAATGCGGTAGTTGTTTTTTTGTGTGTAAACTTAATTGGTTGTTTAATTCTTGAAGATCAAGTTAAGGCAGTTGTTGTGTAATGTATAGGACTAGGAAAGCATCATTTTTCGCATGATAAAACCGGTCAATAACAATATATCAGCATACAGAAAGATGAATTGATGCAAATGTTTACTAGAAGTTGATTTATAATGTATAGCTGTAAATGTTGGTTTTGTTTGTAGCTAATTATTTTTTTGTGAATGTCTCGTTCGCAGTTTCCTCTTATCGGTTCTGCAACAGCGGTTGGATTCTTCAATTTGACCGCAAATATGGTTGAGGACTGCAGTAGAGGCTTTGCAGTGTGCCTGGCAGACTTTGGCCATCCTTGTTTCTTTAATGCTTTTTCTGAGATGGGTTAGCATAGCATTTCATCTTTCTTTAACTGACTATAGGACTGGTAAATGTGATGGCTGGCACGAGTGAGATCGTGGAGGCTATCGAAGTGGAATGTGAAGGCAGAATGGATGACAATGGTCGAAAGTATCAGGTCATGATGCCCGGGCTGAAGTACTCTATAGAGGATGATATCAACAAACTTTTCGAGGCAATAGAATTAAGGAATTCTCGTAGAGTTTCAGGACAAGAAGAAGGCCATTCTAAAAGTGCAATGGATAAGAGTGCCATGAAAAGACCAATGAGAATGGCATCACCTCAAGCATCTGGAATTGGAATTTCGGAGTCCATGAGTTTAAAGCAGGCACTGAGAGGGTTATGCATCTCGCAGGCATCTGAGATGGCTGCTTTAAAGAAGCGTTTGTCAAAAACCGGTATGTCGAGGCATTCAGAAGCAGGAACCATAAAGAGACTTTACAGGGCTGTGGTTGTTGAGGAGGGTCAATCTGGTCTTCCACTTAATGAAGGTCGAGGAAATCTGGTGGAGATATCTCTTGTTCCAGAATGCAACACTCCGTTGGCTTCTGTAGGCAATAGAGGTACAATGGAAGCTAGCTCCTCTCATCCTCCAGCAAATGATTTCAAGCAAAAGGATAAGACTGAAACATCGAAAGATGAGCTGGTACCAATTAGTGTTTCTGGTGACCTTTCTGATACTGAGCTAGGGAAGTACAAAAACCCGAAACTACAGCATTCTTCCATTGGCCCTTTATCTGAAAGGAAACTCCAGATGCTAAATGAGCTTGTTCCAGATGCATCCCTTTGTCTTGAGAAGGAGCATAAGGAAAGGTTGCAACCTACTTCTTGTTCATCGATTCTAGCTGGAACTAAGTCCTTGAAATTCACAGCAAGTGGTCCACGCTTGATAAAACCACTTTTCAGAAGCAAGAATTTTGTTATGAAGAAAATTGCATCAACTGGAAACACTCTGTCAAGCAGTCCCTCTCAGTTTAATACCGAAGAAATTTGTCATACTTCTGACTCTATTACGAAAGATGGAGATGAAGATAATGTAGGCTCTCCTGAATTAAGTAGTGCTGGTGCAGAACTTGAGGTCAGCTCAAAGTTCATGGATTCTAGTTCTAGTAAATCATGTTTTCCGCCGAATTCCTGTGATAAAACTAGAAGTCCATTTAGGCAGGGTGATGAAAGCTCAGGATCACGAGAAAGGGGAGATATCTCCCAAAGCTCAAAAAGTAGCAATGGAGACTATAGCAGCACCACAAGCTCTAGTGAAGAAAGCTATCTCAGCAGGTCGAATCGTGGTGGGTATAGGCCACATATGTCAAAGGACTTGAGATGGAAAGCTATTCATGGCATTCAGAAGCAGCATGGAAACCTTGGATTGAGACATTTCAAGCTGCTTAAGAAGCTTGGTGGTGGGGATATAGGGAATGTTTACCTTTCTGAGTTAATTGGTACAAGCTGTTTATTTGCTGTGAAAGTGATGGACAATCATTTTCTCACTAGCCGTAAAAAGATGAATCGAGCTCAAACTGAACAAGAGATACTGCAAATGCTTGATCACCCATTTCTGCCTTCTCTCTATGCACATTTTAGAACAGACAAATTCTCCTGCTTAGTTATGGAATTTTGTCCAGGGGGAGATCTCCATGTTCTCCGGCAAAAACAACCAAGCAAAAGTTTTTCTGAACAAGCAGCCAGGTAACTTATCAAGCTGTATTTTGACGGCTTCTTTCATTTTTCAGCCCTATGTCATTTAGTTGAAGGCATGCTTTCCAAATTTTCTGAATTGGCATTAGATTGCCTTGCCTTCTTCAAGTTTTCTCGCATATTTCGTAATAGCCATGAGAAGTGGTAAATGAAGTAATGTTGCTTGCACTTTATGTTTTATTTGTGTTTCTCAAATAAGCTATCTGGTTTAACAAAATTACTGTTGAAACCATTTGTAAGCAAATGATGCTCTTATTTCCTTGAGTTGGATAGAGACGCGTAGATTTTGCCTAGTATGTTGTGGATAGCAGCTTATGTTCTTGGTTAGCATAAAATTTTAACTTTGAAGATTGAACCAATAAGTTTTAGTATTTGTGAGAACTCTGCATCAAATGAACATCAAGTGATTGAAAGAATGGGTACCATTTTTGAGAAGAAAGAACTAAGCATTTGGTGGCACAATGAACAAAAAGTTGAAATTATTTATTTGGAATCAGAACAATTCTTCAAGGATGTTTGATCAAATGAGAAGTATGATCCCTAAATGGTTAAAAAATAGTTGATTTCTAGGATTAAAATTTCTATGTTGGGTACAAGGCAATCAATGAGGGATTTATCCATTCCCGGATATGAGATGCCTCCATTCCCATTACCAGGCGCCAAGCGCACCCTAATTGGCATCAATGGCATGTAATGTATGTGAATTTTTGCTTTGTGGTTTGTTAAGTTCCATCAAGTTTTCCAGGGTATTAAGTATTGGATAAAGTCAACTTAAGGTTCTCTTATGATGTTGGAGCAGGTTTTACATTGCTGAAGTTCTTCTTGCTTTGGAGTACCTTCACATGCTTGGAGTTGTATACCGGGACCTGAAACCCGAAAATGTTTTGGTCAGAGAAGATGGCCACATCATGCTCACAGATTTTGATTTATCCCTCAGATGTGCTGTGAATCCAACTTTGCTTAAATCCTCTTCTCCTGTTGTGGAGCCTCCAAAGAGAGTTCCAAGTCCTAACTCAGAATCCAGCTGCATAGACCCTTTCTGTCTGCATCCATCCTGGCAAATGTCCTGTTTCAATCCCAGGTTTCTATCTGCTGCATCCAAAACCCGTAAGCTAAAATCCGAGCTAGCTACCCAGGTCAGTCCCCTACCTCAGCTCATAGTGGAGCCAACGAGTGCACGATCAAACTCCTTCGTGGGAACTCACGAGTACTTGGCTCCAGAGATCATAAAAGGAGAAGGTCACGGGAGCGCAGTGGATTGGTGGACCTTGGGAATCTTCATGTTCGAGCTTTTGTATGGTAGGACGCCATTCAAAGGCCATAGCAACGACGACACATTATCCAACGTGGTATCTCAGTGCCTGAAGTTTCCAGCCAGTCCCAATGTGAGTTCTCATGCTAGAGATTTGATCAGACGTTTGCTGCAGAAGGAGCCTGAGAACAGGCTGGGTTGGGAGAAAGGGGCTGCTGAGATCAAGCAGCATCCCTTCTTTGAAGGCCTGAACTGGGCTCTGATTCGATGCGCCACGCCTCCAGAGGTGCCCAAATTTTGTGACTTTGGAAAGTTAACTCAACAGACGGCTTCACTAGATAAGGAGAATGGAAAGTGTGGAAAAGAGAAAGAATGTAGGACCATAGTAGAGGATATAGTGTTTGATATGTTTTAGCAAAGAATATGAATGAAAGAAGAATAGGTTTGGTTTTCTTTTTTAACAACATAGCAAATATTGTAAATTCAGTTGCAAAGACATTGGTTTAATGTATATTGAAAAGTGAAACATCTTTAGAAAGCTGTTGTCTTGTTCTTAGTTGTGCTGGTTTTCTCTCTAATGTTTGCTGACAGCTTCAATGGAGGAGAATTGACAAGTTGATCAGGATTAATTAGTGGCGGAAGCTTATATCTTCCAAGTTTCTCCTCAGGACAATTTATCAGCAATTCAACATACTTCTGCCACAAAGAGAATTCATGATCACCACCACAGTTTCTTTTTGCACCCTCAAGAGCCACCTTCCACTGTGTCACGGGTCGCTAATTTGAATCATCAAAATGAGCGCACCGTGAGGCAAGCAAGGCTACCGGTTAATTCAATTGAATATCCACTTGAGTTTCGGGTGACGCACCTCATTTTGATGCATCCTCTCCCGGGGAACCAATGCCTCCTCCTCGGAAACCACCGCCGCCAGGGAACCAATGCTTCCTCTGCCGCAGCGGCCCATGATCCACCTAATTCTCTAACAGTATACCAAAAAAACCAAGCAATTTTATTATTTTGAAATAGCAAATAACCAGCTTCATCTTCGTCTTCGGGCCGGCCTGGTTGCAAATTGCAATCAGAATACAATTGTAGAATCCAAACCCAAATCGATGTTTCGAGGAGCAGCCTAAATTCTTTGGGATTTTTTAGAAGTTCTGAGTTTAAATATTTTGTATGACCATCTTCAATGGTGTCCAAGAGTTAAAGCTATTTTTGTAGTTACTTATAAATATTATTATTTTAATACTTTAATATTATTTATGTAATTACATTAATATTTAATATTTTAAATAGTTATTAATAATACTAAATTATATTTAGTGAATAAATATAAGAGAATTGTGAAATTAATTTTATTAAAATTTTATATTCTACTATTGCCATAAAATTTAATAATTATAAAATTGAATTAAATTAAATAAAGAAATCAAATAAGATTTCAACTCAAAATATGCATCAAATTGTTTATTAAAATTGTAATATTCATTAAAAACACAAATTTTTCCCCAACACTAGGAAAACATTGCAGTACGTAAAGCCAACAATACCAAAAATAAAATTATGTAAAAATTTAACAATTAAAATTAATTAAATAAGGAGAAAATTGAAGAAGGGAAAGCGTTCTTACCAAGGAGAAATTCAGATTTGTTGCAAACAGAGCAAGCAACTCGAGAAGGGCATGCACTTAGGGAAGGTATGAGTGCTGGGTTTAGTCTGATGCGTCAGTGAATTTTGAGTCCACGTTGGACTCTATTGTGTACAGTACATGTAAGTTGAGCTCTGAATTTGAGGAGATTTGTCGAGAAATCTACCATTACCCTTATAATAAATGAATTAATTATACACATAATTACAAAAACTAAAAACACAATGTTTTAAAAATAAAAAAAAATATAGTTAGGGAAATTGGTAACCACTGGGAATGGCCAGCCGTTGAGGATGCCTTAAGTGTGAGTTCGGGATAGCTCACCTATCTGTAGAGTACTTGTCTCATTTCTGGAGGAAGGGTGGTGTGAGCGAATTTTTCAAGTTCTGCCGTGCTTGGTAGTAATTCATTGTGAAAAAAAAAAAAAAAAAAAAAAAAAAAATTGCAATGCTTTATTTTGACCTTTAAAAAAAAAAGGAAAAAGCATTACTAATTGCAGATATTTCATTAGAAAATCTTGCATTTTGGGCCCTTTTTTTTTTTTTTAGGGTTGTGAAAACTGCAAATTTTCAAAAATATTGAAATAGCCATGGTTATCAACCAAACCACTTCTCCAGGATCACAGGAAGGCAATGAGGGCCTTATACAACTGCTACAGTTCATCATTTGCATCCCCAACAACCACCAAATTGCCATACTGCCACCTACCAACAAAATCCCCATTATTTATGCTCACTCAGAAGAAGCAGAGAGTATCTCCAGTTCTTCTTGAAAATCCCAACTCTGTATATAGAGATTCAAAACCCATAAATCTAATCAAAGCAACAATGGCTTCCTCCACCCCATCAGCTGCAGAAACTGACTCAAAGATGAAACCTTTCTCCGTTCTCTTTGTTTGCCTCGGCAATATCTGCAGAAGCCCAGCTGCTGAAGGCGTGTTCAGAGACTTAGTGAAGAAAAGGGGCCTTGATTCTAAGTTTAACATTGATTCTGCTGGTACCATTAATTACCATGAGGTAAATTCAAGTTTCCCATCTGCTATTTTCGCTTCTCTGCCGCGGATTGTTTTTTCGGGTTTATTACATTTCCTTGATTTGCTGGTGTATTTTTTAAGGGCGATCAAGCTGATCCAAGAATGAGGGCCGCCTCGAAAAAGCGGGGAATTGAGATAACTTCGTTATCCAGACCAATCAGACCATCCGATTTTCTTGATTTTGATCTTATATTGGCAATGGACAGACAAAATAGAGGTGGGTTAATTGCAGATGCTATGGTTTGATTGACGGTGTTTACATTTCCTTTTGGTCTCCTAACTTAGAGCCCGTTTGATAAAAATTAATGCTGAATTGATTAAGTAGCTTATTATTTTTTAATCACTTGTTCTTGTTTGCTTATTTATCTCTGAATTGTCAATTGGTTGAGCTTGTGATATATTCTATACACTGCTCTAAAGAAAAAGAGTTGCTTAATTTCATACATATTGTGGAAAGCTGCTTGTTTGATTTAATATGTTGTTGTGCCTGTAGAGGATATCCTTTCAGCATTTGAGAAATGGAGGCATAAAAACCCTTTGCCTGATGAGGCGGCGAAGAAGGTTGGTATATAGCTGTATTGACTGAACGCAACATTGGTGTTTGATTTGTGATTAAAAAGGTTCGTGTGTCTCTCAGGTCCGACTAATGTGCTCCTATTGTAAGAAGCATGAAGAAACAGAAGTCCCTGATCCCTATTATAGTGGAGCAAAGGGTTTTGAGAAGGTAATGATGCTCAGATATCTCTTTCCAAAAAGTGATTGTCAGCTTGATTTTATTGATGGAGTTTTCAGTGAAATTAAAAGCTGCACTAGCCTAAGTTGATGCATCCATAGATAGGATTTTGTGTCCTGGATCATCGTGCTTTGTGTTTATTGAACATGTTGTTTCACTTCTGTCGAGTAGCGAAATGGAGTCATAATTCATGAAGTTTCAGTTTTGTTCAGTTTGAGTTTTCACTATATTGAACTTGGTTAAGTATATGCTAGATGAAAATGCTTATTTACTCTCCTTTATGAGGCAATGTTATATGAAAATTACTTCCTTATTCCCTTGTGAAACAAATTGGCTCCTGATCTTAGTGAGCACCGTGATTGAAAGATCTCTGTGTATCATATACTGAGTCTACCACAAAAACAGAAATGACTGAAAATTGCCTTTGTTGAATGCCTATGGATTATTGCTTTTCTCCCTCCTCCCCCTAGGTTTACTTGACTATGTTTTGAGAGTGAAGATTTGATAGAGGATGAGATAGAAGCGAAAGAAGCTATAAATCTAACTTTTGATGACTGCTTCAGGTCAGATACTTTTCTTAATGAATGTCAACCATAAGAGTGAGTACAGAATCACAGATTATATCATCCATGATGTTCAAGGGAGAAGAATCCTTCTTCAGCTAATATTTAGTACAGCTCAAGGGCAGGCTTATATAAAACTGAAATCTTTAACAACAGCTCTCCATTTGTCTAATTAGTACTTGAACGCTAAATTTGTGATGCATAATTAAACCGGTAGGTGTGCGTGTGATGTATGCATATTTTTCTTCTGGTCTTGATTTGTTACTCTGCTCTACTCATGATGGCTGAGTATTGGTAACTTTAGCAGTTAGCATGTCATGATGCTCCATCTTACGCCAAACTAATCTATCCTTAGGAAATCTTCTCATCTTACATGAGTTATGTCAGCCAGCAGCGCCTTTGAGATGGTTACTTTCTTCATTTACTCTATGGAATTCCTTCTTGGCTGCATCCTTATATATCACAGACCCACCTACCGAGCTTCGTTTGTTATATATTTCCGACACCCCAACCCTTACGAGAGTTGAACCCAAATCTATGGATTTGGCTTCTCAATGTCCTTGTGCTTTTATGCCCAGCAGAAGCTAAAATCCACGGTTTGCTGCAGTAACTGTATGTTTCTTTCTTCTTTGTTTGTTGTGCTATACCTCCTGAGTTGAAGCAACCTTTCATGTTAGTGCCTTGTGGCTCTATCCCCAGTAGGAAGCTAAAATCTTTGGCAATATATGCTCATTTTTTCACTGCTTATGCAAACTCTTTGCTTTTTCTTCTCTGTATGGCAGGTTCTAGATTTACTTGAAGATGCCTGCGAATCGCTGTTGGAAAGCATCGTGGCAGAAAACAAACATTTACAGGATTCTTAGCTGTTCACTGCAAACATGAGATACCTCCATACCAGTAATTAAAGATGAATAGCAACTAGAGATTGCCAAGAACAACGTTTGTACTGCTGGTTGTTTACTCTATGGAACTTTGTACATTCACTAGGTAGGGTAAAATAATGAGGAAATAACAATGTAACTTTTTTACACTAGGTATGGACAAAACCCATAATGTTACAATATGGTTCTGATTCTGGGAAATCTGTGTAATCAAACAATGTAACTTTTTTTCAACTTCCTCCGTGGGCGTTTCTGCTTCGGATTAGCAGCACTAAGCGCACATGAAAATGCATCTATCAGTTCCGAATCCTCTACGTTGATCAGCATTTTTGCTGCACTTGGATTCGCGATGAGGAGCTTCGCTACTAGATATCCGGCAATGGACCAGGTTTGGAAGAGGCGCGCCTGTTTCCCGACAAATCTTGCTCCTTTGGTGTCGTAATATTCAGGCCACTTGTCTCTGGCTATCCGTTTCTCAGCAACCTTGACGGCATTTTCTGCGATATCTAGTCTGTTCATCTTTATGCAAGCCACAGTCAACTGAGAAAACAGATTTTGATAAGCAACTTCAAATGCCAAGCCTTCGAAAATATAATCTCTACACTTACTGGTGGCATATTCCAACTCAACAAGAGTAATGATACTCATCTCAACTAATTCATCACAACTCATGACATAATTTTCAAGGAAAGATCAAGTATATAACGAATGACTGAATACTTAGACGCACCTGCCACAGCAGAGTTGGCCATGAACCTGCATTATGGTAAGACCATGGTCTGCATCAGAAAATTTTGTAGTAAGAAAGATGTGACAATCACCACAATGAGAAAATACCATCTCAAACAACATCATAACGAAGAAATTACGTGTTCTTTGGGTCGCTGCCGGTAATTATTCGCCACTCCTCTCCCTCGAGAGCAGGGTATGCTATCTTCAAAGGCATATTAGCCACAATATCTTCCCATTTGGCCTCAAAAAGGTCTAGAATAGCATTTGACTGGTCCGTAGTTGCGAGACTACTGATAATAGACCACAAGTTCCCGAGAGAGAAAAACCGGAAGTCCATGTGAGCTGGCTGCAGGTTGCCAATGAGGTAGCCTCCCTTGCTGGGCATCCACTCCACCAGCCATGGTGGTATCTGATCTGGATAGATGTTGAACTTGTTCACTGCATCGTATGAGTATTCTTCTGTTGTGTATCGGTATATTTCATTGAGTTTTTTCAAGTCTATCCAATAGTACTCTCTGATGTGAAATGATAATGCTACAAGACGATTATTCAGTGCTCTCATAAGGTCAGCTGATGCTTCCTCGGGCACAAGCATTTCACGAGCACAAAGTAAGGTCGAGTAGAACAATGCCTGCACAAATGACCAACAACCCACACAAACTAAAGACATCAAAATGCAGATTGTGAAAAATAATCTGTTGCCATGTCACTAGAAGGCACAGTTTTCAAAGTCGTGAAAAATAATCTGTTGCCATGTCACTAGAAGGCCAGGTTTCAAAGTCACGAAATAGACTCATAGAAATATGAGGTAAGGCTACGCATTAGAAACCTTAATGGCTTGATCCTTCCTCACGCCCTTCGTCATATATTGATGCATAACATTTTCCCACATTTCATGATATAGGTTATATAAGAAATTGTGCAATTGATAGAACATAATGGCAAGATATGCGTAATCTACAATTACAAAGTAGAGGTGTAGGAGAAGAAAGAATGTCTTTTTAAACCAATAAAACACAAGGTATACGCATAAAATATAAGAAACAGAAACCCAGAAGGAACTGTAACTAAATGCACAGATAATGAAGATGTCTGACAATGGAAGTAAAGCGGAAAAACCTGAATTTCCAGAGGATGGCCATGAATGCCCATGCGGCGATCTATCATGCAAGAACCATCAGTCACCAACAGGGTAGGAAACATGTCAAAGCCATCTGCAAGACATAGCTTTAAAATCATCTTGATCCCAGTTTGAACATCAACTCTTTCCTGAACAGACAGATCGCCCGAACACTTCCCATAAGCTCGCAATAGAATGATCCACCACAATCCTAAAGAAGATAGATGAAAATCAAACTAAGAAATTTGATGCTTAATAGATTCCTTTGATTTCACAACGAGATTCAGTAGTGCCCTTCCCGAGCAAAGTAATAAACTACCTGAGTCAACTGGTGCTACCCGACCAATTGCTGCCTCACCAAAGTCTGGCTCCAACACCTCTTCTGTTGCAGACTCATCACCATCAAGTGGGATAGTGCGCACTTTAAAGCTGGCAGGCATTACTCCTTGTCCTGGACTGTAACAATCCATAGTTCTCTCCCAACTCTATTTACACAATGAAAGAAGTTCAACTGAATATAATCAGTTATATTGGAATAGAAAACTCTTTTTTTCCAAATATAGTTTTCCTATCAGAGACTAGAAACCATAAGAAGTTCCTCAACCAGCTCCAACCAAAATAAATTCCTCTGGCATCATTGACCAATTTCTAACCAACACTAATTTTTTACTGCAGAGGCATCAAATCAAAGAGAGAAATCTATTTTGTAACACATATGGTTCGCCAAACGGGAATCGGAATGGGAATGAGGGGTATCTCATATCCAGAAATCGATGAATCCATTATTAAAGGAATCTTATATTGCCTTTTAGAGGATATGATAGTTGAAATTATCACATTCCTACACGTACCAAACATAAGAATTTCAATCTTAGAAATCAAATGCCCATTCCCTCCATTCCAATTCCTGCGTGCCAAACACACCCATAAGGGTATCAGTGAAAATAACCAAGTTACATCCTAGCCTGAGGCTACCGAAAAAGTTGGGGTAAATTTTTAGACAACAGCAGAAACTAATTCTGATGATTGAAAATTAATACCCTCAGGAACATCAAAGCAGTCATAAAAAAATTGGCCAAGAAACTCTCTTTAATAGAAAAGCTTTCCACTCCCCCCACAACCATAATCGAAATATAGAAGGAAAATCTGCATACTTGTTCTCATTGAAACAATCCAATGACTTGCTACTTGAAGTCTATTGTATCCTAGAGATAATTTGACTAAAATTCCTGATAAGCAAGTACACTGGGGCATAATAACATAGTGTTTGGCATGCCTTAAACTTTTCTAAGCCTATTTCCTCACAAATTAAGCCTTATCTCCTCGTTCTCTTTTACTGAAATTCTCGGCAATATTCTTGAGTAGCTGCCACCATATTGCTCAGGGATTTTATTTTTTTTATTGACAAATTATGAACTCAATTGTGGAGAAGACAGTATATGACACATTGTTGCTCAAAGAAAATTAACATAAAGTTAGCATATCAATGGGATCAGTCTGTAAAATATTAATCTCCTTGATTAGAGACAAGATTGGTGGCATCTAGTTTCTTCTTCATTCTAGTTATAACCAATTCACCCAATACTTGAGAAACAGAAGACCACATTCACCGTTGATTATGCAAATAGATTGTTTCTATACTAACAGGCAATGGTAAATTTTTTACACAAACAGTAACTCAGAAATGAACACATTCATACAAGATATCATAGGACAAATATGAGGAAGGGCTCGATTAGTTCACCTGCAACTGAAGAGTGTGAAGGATGAAATTACGAACAATATCATACTCTCCTTTCAGCAAAAAAGCCATCCCAGAAGGTATGAAGTCCCGGATAAATATCTGATCATAGTTGAGAATGTTAGCAGCACTTGGATCATTAGCAGCAATGGTTCCAATAGGGTTATTACAATAATACACAATGGATGCTCGTAATAGATTCCACGCTTCATCCTCAATAGAATTAATCCCAAACTCCTGCAAAGAATCACTCATTTCTGAACCCACCACCGATTCATCATCAGAAGTAGAGACTTCCGTCTCATTCTCCCTCCACTGAGAACTATCAAAACTTTGAAAATTTGAACCATTGGGCACAACACTCACTGATTTCCCATTTCCACTCTCAACAATCGCCTCACTAAAACTCTCAGCCCGTTGGCATTTACAACTGAAGGACTTCCAACTTCCATTCAGCTTCCTTTCATCTAATTTACTAACGCCGCCTACCGCGTAGAAACTCAAGCTTCCTTGAGCTACTGCAGGACCCTTCAGCCTCTTGTATCCAAATTCGTTAACCTTTCTATCTTTTCCATAGTTTTTGAAGGGAAAATGCCAGCTTGATCTTGTTAAAAACGAATCAGTCATAAATTGGCGTGGCATCATCCCTGAGCCTAATTGTATTGAAGTCCCCATTCATAAATTATGTCAACACAAAATCTGTTCTCCAGGAAGAAATAAATCTGAATACGAACACTACAGTTCATTAGTCTACTCTGCAAAATCATTCAACTCGAAAGTATATATATCCTTAAAGACACCACAAGATAAGGAGGACCCATCATTCAAATCGAAATTCCAATAAAGGGAAACCAATAATGTTAAGAATTACTGAAGCCAAAAAAAAAAAGAAAAAGAAAAAAGAGCAAGATTGAGGTTTTGTGCTACCTTTTGAATTCAAGAAGTTGTAGTTTTCAAGTTGGCAATTTTGCCTGGAGGCTGAAGATGCTTTCAGGGTTTTACTGGTGGGTTTTTCATAACTTCGGGTGGTTTAAGAAGGGAATCAAATGAACCAAACTGGCTTCAGAATTCAGACGGGGAGTCTCAGTTAAGAAGGTTCTACAGTCTACACTCGAAAATGGTAAACTTATGGTGGGTCTGGTTTTGTATTTCTTAGTGTCTCCACATAGACACCTGTTTGTTAACTAGTAGCAGAACGGAATCAACAGATAATGACGGAGATGAGTTGATTAGTGTACGTGTTGCTGAATGACCAATCTCTTTTTTCATTTTTTATTTTTTATTTTTTCCATTTGAGAAGAATATATCTAAAAAATGGCTCACACTTTTGATTCCCCTTTTATACTCTCGTTACACTTTTGATCTCTCTTCTGTGCCTCAGTTGTAGGCATGATGTTTGGTTCTTAAAATAAAAAGATAAAATAAAAAAATGGAGTTACTTTTGTAAGCGAAAATATTTTTGTATTTATATTATTGAATGGTGTGCCAACATTTAGTGTTACATGCAAATAACACCACCCAAAAATGACTGCAGATAACAAACTAATCTTCCTCAAAAACCATAACATATACTCTAATTGGATATTTTGGATTCAATCATTTAAAAGTTTCCAAATATGATACAGTGAATATGCATCCCACATTTAAGCTCCCAGAAGCATCAATAATTTACATATACCAGAGATGAACTATATACAAAAAAAAGAGCTGCTGCTGCTGCTGCTGCACCACCATCTCTTCTAGCAGATACAAATGGAGGCCATCCATCTCTAAACACAATTCTACTCCTGAGCTAAGTCATATTCCTCCCAAAAAGACTAACATCCTAACATTAGCTCTATACTTTAAACATCATGAGTCATCCATCTGATGATCGTTGTCGTTGTCGCCTTCGTAATATTCATCGTCCCGCTGGATTTGCTTGTCTTGCGTGTGTTCTGCAAAAGTTGAGTTCAATTAGAAGAAAACAGAACAATGTAGTAACCACAACGTAATAGACAATGGTTAAACCATCTGCAAATGGAAATAGGTAAATCAACATGATCAAGCTGCCTATTTTTTTGGTGGAAAGGAGCTTCAACTTACGATCCATGCGCTCATCAGGATTCTGCTCATCTTCATCAAAATCAGGAATGTAAAAGTCTGGAGGTACCTGTAACAAGACAGACTAGTTTAATTTTTACGAATGCATGGACAGTGATGCTCCCACTGCTAAAAAGGATAGCATGAAACATCTATATGATTACATGCAAAACTTCCGGGAACCCTAGAGATATGGCAGTTGAGCAGGCAGTGCAAAGGAACTGTCCACGAAGAACCATTTTGCATGATTTAAACTGTGATCCAAAAATGAAGTTCCCTAATTTACAATGCTTTCTAATTCTTCCTCATAATCATATGCATAAATGCAAGTCATTTCTCCATTCTTGAAAAGGGATAACCAGAACATGGAAATTTTCGATGAATTACCTCTTGCATCTGTACACTAGGAGCATGCTGGATGTACCTAAGATTTTCCAGTACATTCATCTTTATGGTGCTGAGATATGATTTGCTATTAAGGTTCTCCTGTCATTCTCGAAAATTAGAGATAAGAGAAATTCAGAAGATGATTAATGTATCATACCATGCAAAATGTATCATCGAAATGATGCAATTGATTAACATTTGAATCAAAATGCCTCGTCTGTGAAAGTGAAGCCATCAGTATTAACTATATGCTGAATGGAAAGAGTGATTTTGATCCTTAAGATGAGTTTATATGTACCACTGATCAAATTAACAACATAAAGAACTTCACGTACTATGTGACCGCCAGGAATCTTCAGGGAATAATCAGGTTTGAAAAATTCAATGTACTCATTATCTGGGATCTCTGCAATGGAAATACATATCCAAGTTAAGGCGCAGAATCAGGAATAACTCCTTACAAAAGTTTTTATGCATGATTCAGATCTCAGCAGAAGATAGTAATCCAAACTCCAATTACTTATTGAAAAGAAGAAAAAAAAAAAAAAAACAGACAACTAACCAATGTCAAGCCCATTTTAAATAAATTTAAGGGCAAATTACCAAAACCACCTTGAGGTTTGTCCAAACTACCAAATGAATCCCCTAGTTCGCAAAAACTACTAAACAAACCTTTAACTAATAAATCCAGCCATTTCATCAGTCGGAAAACAAAAAAACACAAAAAAATCAGTCGGAGGTTTGGGAGAAAAAAATCCGCCCAGCACCCGACTAGTTTTTTTAGTCTTTTTGCATGTTTGCCGACTAGTCCACTAGCCAGATATATTAGTCAAAGCTTTGTTTGGTATTTTTTGCGAACCACGGGGTTCTTTTGGTAGTTTGAACAAACCTCAGGGTGACTTGGTAATTAACTCTAAATATAAAATCAAGGTCTAGCATAAAAAAGTAGCCAGAATTATGAAAATTGTCTTTGCTTTGTATTTACCATTAGGAAGCTCTGTGTCTAAAAGTACTCCAGTTTCAACGGCCCAACATCTAGCAACATTCTCCTTGGTGTATCCCCCACCCCCAGTTACCTGCAATAAGGATAACCTTTTAAGCATGTTCCATGGCACCACATAACTGTTGGTCAGATAATTGTTCAAACTTGGAATAGAAAATCTACCAGAAGGGGCAAATTAAATTTTTTCACAAATCTGACACATTCAGCATGTCCTGCAAGATGAATGAGACAATATAAACAAATAGGTACTAGGCTGGGAGAAAAAACTGCTATAATAATAAATAGAGTAGCACCATCAATGGAAAGGTTGAAGCATCCCAAACGGTCTCCAGCAAGGGAATCGGCCCCACATTGGAGAACAATTGCACCAGGCAAATATGTTTCGACAACCTTTGCAATAATCTAGAAAGCAGCATGTTCAGAGAAGTAATTTTAATATCATCTATTAATGTGATAAAGAATCATACTTTAACTTACTGTTTTGAACAGTCTTGTAAAGCTGTTATCATCTATTCCATCCTTGAGAGGGACATTTATGGCATAATATTTTCCTTCTCTTTCTCCTATTTCCTTTAAGATGCAAAATGTAAGCATATGAGACAAAATGAAAGTTACTCAAATCCAAAGATTCAAGATAGATATCGTAATAGAACAGAAAAGTTAACAGTCCAATGAAAATCCTTGTATAATGCCAAAGATTCAGAACGAACTAGATCTAAAGCTCAAAAAAGTTATACATCAAATTTTACAGCAGATAATTATATCTTATAAAATGAAGCCAAAAAACATAACACATGGATCTCTCACTAAAGATGTAAGTATTGTAAATTGTCTGATAATAAATGAAGGGAATGTTTGCATGCAGAAGATAAACCCTTCCAAAAGACCTATATTCACTGCTCCCAAGGAATACACAGATGAAGAAAAGGATAATTACCTTGACATCTCCAGTTGCAGGAAAAAACAGATCTCCATACTTGTGGAAACTAACTGTCATTACCCTGCCAAGTAAAACACATATCAATTAATTAAGATGAACAAAGATTAAGAAATTCACTGAACAAGGTTACTTGCACATATTTATAAACCGTCTCATATAACACAGAAGCCCTGTTAAGGGTAGATAAGGTATCCATATCTTCAGAGTTGAAAGTAGAAAAGTGAAACATCAGTTATCTTCCCTGGTAAAATTTGAGTAACAAGACAATTGATAATTCACCACAGATATTGCTTTTCAGCTATCTACTGTTGGACATTGAAACTCAGTCTGGTTCTCAAAACTAAATAAAAAGTTCTATTACCTATCAGTTAAGTAAAAGGCTTCTTCCACACCATCCCCGTGATGCACATCAATATCAATATATAGAACTCTAGCATGATGCTTAAGAAGCTCCAAAATTCCCAGGACTAAATCATTAATGTAACAAAATCCAGATGCCTCACACTTCTTAGCATGGTGTAATCCTCCAGCCCAATTTATAGCAATGTCGCAAAGCTGATTATTTAATCTCCGTGCAGCATCTATTAGTGTATATAAATCTCATGTCAGCAACTGTAAGCAACAGCATAAAAGTTGAGAGCCGTGATAGCTAATTTACCTATTGTTCCACCAGCATAAAGTTGGCAAAACTCAAACAAGTTTTCAAATACAGGGCAGTCTTCACCGAGACTATCTGAAATAAATAGAATGCGAGTCAGCTTAAAATAGGGCAAATTATCCACGAGGCCACTAAACTATTACCATAGATTACTTTTGGTCACTAACTATTTTTAGCTCACTTTTGGCCACTCAACTAATAAAAATGGTTACATATGACCATTCTGTTAAACAAGGCTGTTAGCATTGACGGAAGTCAATAAATTGGGGGGTAAAATGAAAAATGCAGAAACAAAATATGTCAATTAGATCAGTGAAGATCAATAACGGTGGAGCGGCCAGGGGAGCAACTCCAGTCCAGAACCTATGTTGTTTGGATCTGAGATGTTCAATAAATTTGAGCGGCCACCGTGGCGGGCCGCAGCACCAAAAGGGCTTCCCGATCAGAGGCGATGTCGGAGAAAGTAGCAGCGAGGAGAAGGATCAAGCAAATGGGGGCGATATTAGTGAAAGTCACCATTGAATTGTGAAGTAGGAGGAATGTCAGGGAAAAAAAAAAAAGCTTCGCAAAATATAAGTTGAGAAGTTTGGGGAAAGCTAAAGAGTGGGTTTCCTGATTTTTTTGGTGTTGTTATCCATTTCCATTTTGCTTCTGCAAATCTCCATTTCACTACAGGGAAGGTGAGCGAGTGAATGAGTTGTACAATGCCACTAAAGTACAACATTAACATAATATTTGAATATGGAAAATGAATTACAGCAGCAGCTGGAACTGTGTGAACAACATCAGCTAATTAAGCATCCAGATTCATACCCTCTTAGCTATTGTTGTTGTTGCTGTTGCGGTTTTAGCTCTTCTCTCCATAAAACTGAGACCCAAAAAATATACCAAACTGCTTACACTGTACAATATGTTCTAATGCTTCTTCCTTAAGTAGAACAAAAGATGCAGTGTAACTGTTCGACAAAATGTTTTTTTTGGGGGGGGGGGGGGGGGGGGGGGGGGGGGAACAAGTGCAGCAAGACAATATATATTCTTTACAATTTTGCCCCCCAATTTATTGACTTCCGTCAATGTTAACAGCCTTATTTAACAGAATGGTCATATGTAGCCACTTTTATTAGTCGAGTGGCCAAAAGTGAGCTAAAAATAGTTTAGTAGCCAAAAGTAGTCTATGGTAATAGTTTAGTGGCCTCTTGGATAATTTGCCCGCTTAAAATAAGGTGAAAAAAAACACAGTACCTAAGATAGAAATGTCATGAAGAATTGTTCTTGAATCTTCCGAAATGATTTTAGCCTCTTGAATTTGAAAAGTTTAAATGGAGGAAAAAAAAAAACCAACTCTTGCAGAAGCACATGAGAATGGATGATAGAAGAACTGCAGGGCACTGTACAACTAATTATTCTCAAAACCGTGCTTGTAAACTGTCAATAGGGGAAGTGATGGCAACCAAAGGCACAACAGAAGCATATTAGTGCAGGCTGTGAGATTTGCACACACTCTACCCAAGCATTCTGTTCACCAGGATTTATGCCAAGAACACAACTCAGAAACAGATTCTTACTTCTGGTCATGTCAAACTCCATATTGCCATTAAAACCTTTTCACTCTCCCAGGATTCAATTACCAACTTTACAACCAGTTCTACAGCTAGTCATTCAGCTAACAATCAAAGACAAGTGACTCGATTTCTTTATTTTGTGGAGGGTAGAAGCATAACGCACATATTTGTCTATATTATTTTGCAGTAGATCGAGCCAAACTCACATAAATATTTCAAAAATATAACAGTATCACCCAACCAAAAAAAAACGAAACCAATAACCAATTGGGCAAAAGCTAGAGTTTTTTGCATTACAAATATTAAAGATAAAACAAGTGAGCAAATAGGTGTAAGGCGATCATAGACTCGCACACCTTATTATTCTTCTTCATCAAGATACCTAATTTAATCCCAAGTCTCCATCTTTAGACCACATTAACTCTCCTATTCCACATCATTATACTTATATTTATTAAATTCAGCTTCAACGCCTAAAAAATTTGGTAGGAAAATCACGAAATTCACAATAACTGAAATCTTACATTTAGCCAATTCATTGGGAAACAAATGCTGGGTTTCTGGAGTGATTCTATGCAGAAATTCCACATAATCCGCTGAATGGAACTGGGCTAGCTCCACAGGATAAGCTTTGTGAGGCCTCTGCAATGAGCAAAACAAACTGCGAACTTCAACCAACCGGAGGTAAACAAAAAAAATAAATAAATAAACAATAAACAAAAGACCCCTCGAACCCAACAAAAAACCCAAGTAAAATAAACCCCATTTAAGACAAAAGAACACTGACATAAATTTCCATCTTCTTGTGGAGCTCGTAGGAGAGAACTAGATGGTGGGTCATACATAACCGGTGAGGTTTCATCGGATGATTCGGCCCGAAGTACACATTCCCCACATCCCCTGCAATTAATACTATTTATTAGCTTCAACATCTTTCTCTAATCAGCACAATTTCATAGATGCCAAAACTGCTATAAAAAAATTTTATAAAAAAAAAGGTAAAAATTGGAACTGTTTTTTCCGGGTTGAAGACTAGGGTTTAAGAGATTTGGGGAATCTCACCGTCGTAAAAATAGGAGATTCGATCCTTGGAGCGCATCTTAGAGGCACCTGGAGAAGGTAGGAAACAGAAACAGAAAATAGCCACTGAAGAGATTCTTCTTGCAGCTGTCGACTTTTGTTTCCATGAATGTGCTCAGTTTTCTATTGGATGGAAGTGGAACTGGAAGGAAAAGGATTCAGGTTTCACGCTTTTAGAAAGTTTGATCGTGAAAGCGTTTTTCTTTAACTCTGCTCCAACGGCGCGGGTTCCATTCGCGTCACGCTTTCAGTACAGTGGGAATTGGAGACACAATGCATCAGCATTACTGGGGTCCCGGGAATTAGTGAGAAAACGTGGCTTACATCTTGAAGAAAATTCTAAAAAATTGTATGTTTGTTTTTTTAACTATTACATTTTGTGTATTACAAGTGAATGATAGGGACTGAAAAAAGGAAAAGAAAGAAATTGGAATGCACAAATTGTACTCCGGTATCTGAATGATCCATCATACGTCACAGTCGCTTGAATACTGACTCGTTTCTGTTATTAAAATTTTTAGAGGTTCATTAAATTTAACTATTACCAAATCTAAGTTATCTAATTATGAGAATAGATAATAAAGGGAGGCACACATTGGAATCTTTTCCTAATGCTCACTCTAAAATAACTTAACTATGTATTGTGATTCAAAGGAAAAGAGGGAAAGCCTGTTACATTTTGCAATGGCTGAGGTTCAAAACTTTTGAAAATTAGCTAATGGAAACAAGCCAACTCAAAAACTCTTGTGAAGAATCAACCTAAATCACCTCATTTGATTCCTTAAATATGCAATTGTTGCCTGGATTTGAAGAAGGTTAGATAACAACGTGCGACTTAAGGCATTTGTCTCTATATTTAGTACAAATTATTATACGAATCACATTTTATATTTTATAATAATTATTTATCACTCTCAATTTCAATATCGAATCACATTTTATATTTTATAATAATTATTTATCACTCTCGATTTAAATATCGTTTCACAACATATAAAATTTGTTCCAAAATAAATATCATTCCTATTTCAAGAAGAAAGTATACCACTTTTTCCACCTTCACCTATTTATGCACACATTTTAAAAACATCTCCATCATTGGAAACTATAATTTGTTATTACTAAACTAACATTTTATTTGAGATAAAACACCTTTCACTTAAAATGATACTAACATAGTAATCACTCAAATTAATAAAGTAACATTAGTAATTTTAACAGTTTCCATAATTTGTGTGAAAAGTGCTAAAACAATACTTAAATTGGCCTATAATTCAAAAGTAGCTCAATGGCAGATGAACCTAGAATTTTGGAACACCAAAAAAATGCAACAAATCTTTTGAGGAGAATAAGAAAGACAATCCCAATATGTTCATTCACAACTCAATACATTATTATTATTCAAAGTTAAGACACCAAGAAATCATTCATGTCTTTCTCAAAATTCAGCAACTATTGCAAGAGGTGAGGTATGCTCATTCCTTCTTTCCAATCCCATGAGACATACTGTAAATCCCTCTGCCCTGCAATTGAATTGGGTGCATAGGAGATCCCGTTAGTAGTGGAACCTAAAATTTTCATACTGAAAACAATCTCATGACTAGGGCTGTTAAAATCCAGAAATCTGATCCGATCCGACCAGATTCGGATTAGTTCGGATCAGTGATCTGAAATTCCGACCGAATCGAATCGGATCGGATCGGTTCGGATCAGTGATCCGAAACTCTGAATCGGATCGGATCGGATCTCGGGTGAAATCCAGACTTACTTTTTTTTTTTCTCTTCCTTTCTGGGCATCCAGCGATGCTCTTCCAATTTTCTTTCTTCCAAGCTCCAATTTCTCTGCTACTGAGCTAAGCATATCCATCTATACCAATCTGAACCATTAAACCAATCTTGGAGTTCAGGCAAGGAGGGAGATTTTGACCGTCGATCTGAAGCAGAGGGAGACGGAGGGTGGAATCTGGCTTCGAAGGAGGGAGCTTTTCTCCGTCGGTCTGAGGCGGAGGGTTAAATCGGCGGCGGCGGTGGCTTCAAAGGAAGGTGGAATCTCGCTGCCGGTCGAACTGGCATCGATGCAGCCACCATTAATAGCTTGCCGATCATTGACGTTAAAGAAATAACTGATAATGATGAGTGTTGGGTTTTGAATTTCTTCTAATTTTCATGGGAGAAAGAAGAAAAAGACGCAAATCAGATCTTGATTCAAATCAATAGAAAGAAGAAAATGACACCTCTGTCTCTCTCTCCCTTTTTTTTTTTTTTCTAAGTTTTGGATCGGATCGGATCATATGCCGATCCGAAGCTGATATCGATCCGATCCGAACCTATCCAAAAATCCGGATCGGATCGGATCGACTGATCCGAACCGATCCGACCCGACCCGATCCGTGAACACCCCTACTCATGAGTGAGCGGCAAAGAAAAAAACTCACAATTATAAAAACGCAGGTAGCGGCCAAAGCTGCAGGAATGGCGACTGAGGTGATCTTTTCAAGAGGACCTTTCAGATATGTGTGCTTGTGAATGTTTTGGAAGTACTTTTGCTTCTCGACGAGCTTCTCTCTGGGCCTAAATGGTGCTTCTGCTGACGACATCCTGCATCAATCGGTTGAAGATAAAAAGATAATAATGCAATAAGCACGTGTTCAAGACTCAATAATATTTTTTTGAAAAACTTCGAGACTTTCAACAAATGTTAGAAGGTATATTCAACAATAAGATAATGAGTCCAGAGGATATCTGTAGTTCATAAAGACTTGGGGAAACTATTAAGGAATCAAAATCTTCCACTAAAATATATAGTAGAAAATAACCTAGTTATTATTCGCACGTGTAGCTATGCACGTTAAAGGCCACATAACAATAACGTAGTAGATATGTAGCCTTTCCACCCAACCTTTCTTAATAGAAAACATTCCTAATTCACCGTGTCTAGATTCCTATGTCTCTACAAACAACGGTTCTATGAAATACTGCAACCACTAAACTTCAAGTAAGTTGAGAAGACACTAAAGCACACAAATGTCCAAACACTAAAATGGTATAAACTGATTTAGGGTGGGCAATGCCTAGATTTGCCTTTGATTTTACCGTCAGCATACAAGGAACTCTTGGCCACTAAGATCACCCACTAAATGGGTACTTTGTAATTAACACCAAAACTGTGAACCATGGTCAAGAAAACCCTTGTGAAAGAGTATCTACTCTTTCAATAGAGTTACTATATAAAGAAAGCAATTGCATCTTATTTCATACAACAAGAAACTGGAATGAAATAATAGAAATGGATGACAACTCAACACAGTGACAAGCCTTTTTCAGCCCATTGAGGAGGATTATCTTTGTCAGAGTAGTTTACAAATTATGGCAACCCAGAAATGCAGCCTTATTTTACTTTGAAGTAAGCACCATGAGCTCAAACTACTGATCCAAATGTGGGTCGAAACTTTGACTGGGTCCTCTTCAAACGTGGATCCAGTTTTTGGATTAAGAGTTTAGGCCCAATAGTAATGGTCCATTTCATTTCGTGCGTATTTTTGTTATGCTTATACGGATTTAAGGCAAAATTATGGCCAAATCAATTTGGGAATTTTCATTAAGTGGGAGTTTCTCCTTTATTGGAACGGCGTCGTTTCGAGCCAACCCGAAGGAGTACTCTTGTTCTGTTCTAACACTTATGTTTCATTTGATAACCATGATTCAGCACTTAAAATGAATGATTAAGAGCTTATTCGCATTAAGTGTGTTTGATAACTGTTAGTCATAAGTTTTAATGAATTAAGTGGTTCTGAAGTTAAGTGCTTAATTGATTAAATGCGTTTGATAACGAAAACTAGCATAAATTAAATAAGTGAATCTTAAAAACAAGTAAAATTTTGGCCTAACAAATAAGTGATGAGCGAATCACTTATGACTGAATCTGAATCAAAAATTTTTTTTTCCTCTTTAAATTTTCTCCTTTTTATCATTATTTCTTTTCTTTTTTTTTAATACTTTTTAAATTTGATCAATTAAAAAAAACAATCAAAATAAATTGATTTTATAACTATAAAAAATTAAAAAATAAATTATCATATATTTTTATAACTTTATTAAAAATATATATAAGTTTAATGATAAAAATAAAATAAATATTTTTATTTTTAATAATTTAATAAGATTCATACTTCAGTTTTCAGATTCAGACTTCAGTCTTCAGATTTCAGACTTCAGTCCTAATTTCATATCTTAAATTTAAAATTTTATCAAACAGAGTCATCTTATGAATTCAGATTTCAGACTTCAGATTTCAGACTTTAGACATAAGTTTTCAGACACAAGTTTTATCAAACGAAGCCTTAGTCTATTTTTAGTTTCATTTGCTGCAAGTTTGCATTGTTGATGATCTCATGGTAAGCACACTTTTGGTGCCACCTGTACTGTTAGTACACTTGGGAGTGAGTGTTAGCTAGTATCATATAAATACCTTGTGAAAGGGATTGGGGATCATGTTTTTGGTATGAATTTGCTTTTCTCATCTAATAGATCTTCATCTCATCCCTTCTTTTCTCATCTCATAATCTTTGCTTTGCTTTTCTCATCTAATTATGCAAATTACTTGTAATTTGCCTTACAGTGGTATCAGAGCTTCACATCCTTGGCTGTGGAGTTGTAATGGCGGATGGTACACATGTTTTAAGCAGTTGGAATAACATGCTAGGAAAGCTGAGGAACATGACAAGAAGCCGGATCTGAAGATGCAGGAATTAGCTAGCTCCATCGATGCTAAAGTCGAGAAGCTTTTCGAAAGGCTGGAACATCATGAGCAAGCTATCAATTCCATCAATGGCAGATTTAAACAAGGAGACAAAATGAAGGAGACAACCAAAGATAAAAGTACAGCCAGATCCAGATTATTTCTCCTTTGATTCCTACACCTCCAATAGGACAAAAGGGAACATTAACAGGGGAGTGTTCTCAAGGAGTAGACAAACAAAAAACAAGTGGGGAGAATGTAAGTAGCTGGAGGGAGAAATTGCAACAAGCACCGTGGCCAAATCAGGCTAAGATTGAACTCAGCCCTTTCTCAGGACAGAAACCCAAGGAGGGGCTACGTAAGTGCCAGATTCCAGATCATGAGAAGGTAGAGGCTATAGAGATTTATTTAGAAAATCAAGCTGAAGCATGGTATGATTGCTATAAGGTGGATAAGGATCAGAATCCTGTCAGGAGTTAGTCCATAGATTTGTGGAGTTAGGAGCAACAGATGAAGTGGAGGATTTCAAAAAATTGTAGCAGATTAAAGGGGTGAGGGAGTACCAAGAGTCTTTCGAGGCATTAAAATCCAAAATGCTATTTAAGAACCTGAAGCATCCTGAGAGTTACTATATTTCTAGTTTTATCAGTGGATTAAAGGGTGAGTTAAAACCACTGGTGCGGATGATGAAACCCAGAACTCTGAGTGATACTGTAGAGGTAGATATTTTGCAAGAGAAATCCCTGGCTAAGCAACAAAAGGCTAGTAGGATTAGGAAGTATGAGAGGATAGTTACTGAGAAACCTGTAGTAAGGAAGGAAGGAGAGAAAATGCTAGTGTCTGACAAGTTTAAGAAAATCACTCCTTAAGAGTTGCAGTATAGGAGGAACAATCACTTGTGTTACAGATGTGGGGAAAAGTACCATGTGGAGCATCAATGTAAGCTGAAACAGGTGAATTTCTTGGTAGTGGATGATAAAGAAGAGGCCATTGCCATAGGAGGGGAGTTTGAGAATGAGGTGAAAGAAGTGGAATTAGAACCAAAAATTGAACAACTGGCTGTTAATGCTATTACTGAAAGGGGGGAGGAAAAACACCATAGCATTATAAGGGAAATTGTATGAAAGAGCAGTGAAGATACTAGTTGATACAGGAGCTACTGATAGCTTCTTGAACAAAAAGTTGGCTGAAGAATTTAACCTGCGAAAGATTGAGGCTAACCCTTATCTGGTAACTGTGGCAGATGGAGGAATTACCTTGGGCAATGCTAAGTGTCCTAAGGTCAAATGGAGCATTCAAGATTATCAGTTTCAGTTTGATTTCAGATTGTTGAGTATGGAAGGTTGGTATATCATTTTAGGGGCTGACTGGATGGCTGCGTAAGCCCTATTCTTTTTTATTTTGAGAACTTAAAGATAGCTATAACTCAAGAGGGAGACTTATGTTACATGCAAGGAGAGACAGAGCATGCGGTGATGCAGCTGGTGAAAGAGAGAGAGAAGCCAAGCTAATGATTCTGAACTGTTTGAGGTTTGCCGGAATTGGTTACGGGCTGTTCGGGCTATTTGGTGGGTTTTCTGGGCTGAATGTTCTCTGCAAATCTCCTGCAATTCTGCACTGAATTTGTGACTGGAATTCTGTTTTGGGGTCAGCACGGTTCAGCTGTTACTTGTTTGGTTTATCTGATTGGGATTTTGGAAATTATTGGGGATTGGAGGGTGGAAGGGTAAGTTATACTAGTTGGAAAGCTTGGCCTTCTGGGAAACCAAAAACAGGGGTTACTCTGCCAAAATTTTTCAGAATTCTGGTGATCGATTGTGGTTCAATGGCGTCGACGTCAACACAGCCGGTTAAGGAGATCCGGTATCAACAGAAAAAGAAGGACGGCAAAAAGAATGATCAGGGGAGAGTACCTTGGGTTAATCTCTTCAAGGACAATCGTGCCTTCAATGAAGATGTTCAGGTTACCTATCACCCTCCGGTTGATGGGGAAGAGAGTGTAATTTTGGAGCCCAAAGATGCGGTGGACATTAAAGAAGTGTTCAAGATGTCCCTCCTTGGTTGCTTCACGGGTAGATTCCCTGGGGTCAAGGCCGTTAAGGAGATTGCGGCAAGATGGAAAACCACTACCCCTTGTCAAACCCTCCCGTGTCAAAATGGCTGGACTATGTTCAGATTTGGATCGGTTGAAGAGAGGAATGTCGTGTTGTCAAGAGGCCCCTATGGCATATATGGAAGGCGCCTACACTTGCAGACGGTGCCGGAGGAGTTCACATCGGACTCATATGCCTTTTCCACGGTTCCGGTGTGGGTCCAATTTCCGAATCTCCCATTTGAATATTGGACGACACAAGCTCTTGGAAAGATTGGTTCTAGGATTGGTAAACCGATTAACACGGATAAGGTCACTCTTACACATGGTAGGTCCGTCTTTGCGAGGTTGTTGGTTGAGTTAGATGTTTCCGTACCGCCCAAGCTTACTGTGAATATCACCCTTCTTAGTGGCAAGAGGGTTGACACCCCGGTGTGGTATGAAGACCTTCCAAAATTCTGCAATGGATGTAAGCTATTTGGGCACTATGAAGGTGGCTGTAAGAGCAAGATGGAGGCGAAACCGTCGCCACCCATTGTAAAGGAGCCGGGTGAGGGAACCATGCAAAATTCACTTCGGGTGGATGTGGTGGAGACGACTGAGAATCACAGCTCACCTACTGTGGTTTGTGAATGTGACCTTCCAACTGTTGATCCAATTCTTGAAAAAGATAAGGAGTTGGTGGTTGAAGGAGATGAGTGGCCAGTGTTGGAGCACACAAAGAAAAGAGATGATGTTACCAAAGGACCGAGCAATACTGTTGATAAACCTCGTCTCTCCCTTAGGCCGGAGAGCCCCCTTGTCTCCATTGTGATTGAAGGAGCGAAGAAACAACATGATAGTCTCCATTGGCTTTGATGACTGAGCCACTACCAAAGGATGTTATCCACACTATCCTTGAAAATGAGATATCAGATGAAGAGAGGAGCTACTCAAAGGTGGAGAGGTCGAGAAAGAAACATCGTAGTAAGAGTAGAGGCCCTAACAAGAGCGTGCCATTAATTTCTGGTGTGGAGGGCAAGCAGGTGGAGGTGACTAAGTCGATGAAGAAACACAGGAGTAAAAGTAGGGGTCAGACTTCTGGAGATGTATCTGTAGGGTGTGAGGTGGTTTCGGCTGCCTCATCTTCTACGCAATGAGAGTAGCCTTTTGGAACATAAGGGGTCTTAACAGTCCCCTGAAAATGAAGGAGGTGGTCGGTCTTATACAAATAAACAAGGTTTCCCTTTTTGGTATTTTGGAGACCAAGCTTTCGGAAGCTCGACTGAGATTTTTTGCATCTACACACCGTCCTGGATGGGAGTTTGTGTCAAACTTTGACACAATCAGAGGGGGTCGAATTGCTGTGTTTTGGGACCCCAAGGTGGTCAACTGTGTTTTGTTGCATACATCGAGCCAGGCCATCCATCTTAGGACTTTTTGTAAATCCTCCGGTGCTACTTTCTTTTGTACCTTTGTTTATGGTTTGTATCATGTTGTTGAGAGAAGACTATTATGGAATGACTTGTTGATGCTGGGATCGAATTTAAATGATCCTTGGATGGTCCTTGGTGATTTCAATTGCATTAAGGATGCTTCGGAAAAGAAAGGGGGGGTAGCCCCTACAGAATATTTCTTGAAGGATTTAAGGGATGTTTGTGGTGTATTGGGGTTAAGGGATGCTCATTCAGTGGGAAAGTTCTACACTTGGGTGAAGAGTGGATTATTTATTAAATTGGATCGCCTTCTCATCAACCAGGTGTGGTAGGACAGAGGCTTATTTTGTCAGGCTGATTTTAAACCACAGGGCCCTCTTTCTGATCATTCCCCAGTTATTGCCTCTATACTGCAGCCAGACTTCAAAGGCAACAAATCCTTCAAGTTCTATTACATGTGGATGAAACATGAGGACTTTAACCCTTACTCTAGGAGTCGTGGCAATACCTGGAGCGAGGGACTAAGCAGTTTATCTTGTGTCGGAAGTTACTAAATCTAAAGCAACCCCTTAAGAACCTTGACAAGCAACATTTTTTCCATATTTCTGAGCAGGCTAAAAGGGCTGCCAAAGAGTTGGATGAGGAAAGGGAGATTCTTCTTACTAATCTGGATGACGAAGTTTGCATTCGCAGGGTGTCTGACTTGAGGAAAAGGGCGGAGTTTCTTATGGAAGCGGAAAAATCTTTCTTTGCACAAAAAGCCAAGGCCACCCACTTGCTTCTTTCAGACAGAGGAAATAAATACTTCCACGGGTTAGTTAAGAGGAATAACTTGAAGAATACAATTGTCTCCGTTGAAAAGGAAGATGGGTCTCACACTTCTTCGCCTCTTGAATTGGGTGTGGAGTTTGTTAACTTCTTCCAAAACCTGTTTGGTCTTTCTGAACCGGTTACTGGAATAGATACTCAGCTTGTGCAGGAGGGGAATTGTATCACTGAAGAGGAGAGAATGTGTTTGGAGGCACCGGTCACTCAAGAGGAGATAAAGGCAGCCATTTTTTCGATGTGTGATGATAAGGCACCGGGTCCAGATGGATATCCAGCAGGTTTTTTCAACAAGAATTGGGATGTGGTCGGACCGACAGTATTGGATGCGGTTATGGAATTTTTTGAGAATGGGAGTCTTTTGAAGCAACTCAACCACACGGTGGTAGCTCTCATCCCCAAGAAGGACCATGCACCAAAAGTCTCGGACTATAGACCAATCTCTTGCTGCAACACTGTGTATAAAGTCATCACCAAGATTTTGGCCCAAAGACTGAAGAGTGTTCTCCCAAGGATTATTGATGAGGCTCAGGCAGCCTTTGTGGGAAGAGGAACATGGCGGATGATTTTCTTCTTACTCAGGAGCTGATTAGGAACTACACAAGGAAACGTATCTCTCCAAGGTGTATGTTGAAGATTGATATCAGGAAAGCCTATGATACAGTTTCGTGGGAGTTCTTGTTCGAATTGTTGGCTACTCTTGGGTTTCCTACCAAGTTTGTAGAATGGACTAAACAGTGTGTCACCACTGCCTCCTTCTCCATCTTAGTGAATGGTAACTTGCATAGGCACTTCAAGGGTATGAGGGGATTAAGACAAGGGGATCCCATGTCACCTGCCTTATTCACAATTATCATGGAGTACTTTTCGAGGCTAATGAAGAAAAATACAGCTAAGGATTTCAACTTTCATCCTAAGTGTGGCAGCCTATCTATTTCTCATCTGGCCTTTGCTGATGATCTCTTGTTATTCTCTAGAGGAGATGAACTTTCACTGACAATTCTTAAGGATACTCTGGACCAATTCAGATTCGTCTCAGGATTAGCCATTAACCCGGAGAAATCAGAGATCTTCACGGCAGGTATGAATGATAATCTTTTGCATAACTGTCTTGATATTGTTGGTTTTCCAATAGGTAATCTCCCGGTTAGATACTTGGGGCTTCCATTGGCGGCCCATAAGTTGAATGCCATTCACTATGATGCTCTTTTGAATAAGGTTTCTAACATGCTTAGTGCCTGAAAAACTGTGACTTTGTCATATGCAGGTAGGCTTGAGCTAATTAGATCCGTTATTCAAGGAGTTGAGTGTTTTTGGCTACAGAGCATCCCGTTACCCGCGTCTATCATTGACAAACTGAATGGATTTTGCAAAAAATTCTTTTGGGATGGGGGGAGGTCCTTGGTAGCTTGGGAGAGGGTTTGTATGCCACAAGAGGAAGGGGGGTTGGGATTACGGAATCCATGCTTTTGGAACAAAGCTCTCTTTTTCAAAAATCTGTGGGACATTCACTTGGAAAGAAAGAGTCTGTGGGTTAAGTGGGTTCATGAGGTGTATTTACAAGGGACTTCGGTTTGGGATTGGGTACCCCATAAAAATGATTCTCCATTTTTCAAAAACCTGGCTAGTATTAGAGATTTACTTGTGCAAAAATTGGGTGGTAAATATGCATGCATCAATACCTTAACCCAGTGGTCTGTTTCGGGTAAGTCCTTGACTAAACAGGTTTATGATTTGTTGAGGCCTAAAGGTAATCCTACATTTTGGTCGGGGGCAATTTGGAAAAGTTACATTCCACCTAAGTGTTCGATTATTTTGTGGCTATGTTTTAAGGGTAGACTGTTTACTAAGGATAAATTATCTTTTTTGGATATTGAAGAAGAGTGTGCATTTTGTGGCAAGGAGAGAGAGAGCATTCATCATTTATTTTTCTCTTGTGATTTCACTAACCTTGTTTGGTCTCAGATTAGACAGTGGCTCAATATTCCGAGAAGGATGAGCACGATCCACAGCACCATCAAGTGGATTAGTAGGGAGGTAAAGAGGGATAGGAAGGCGTATATAACATCTATGACTGCTTTTGCTCTCACTGTTTACCATGTTTGGATATGCAGGAACAGTTTGATCTTTGACTCTACTACCACGACTTCTGGTTCTGTGGTTGCTATTGTCAAGACCAATACTTGGAGGATCATGAATGACTTATACCCCCTCGTGGAGGGTGGTTAGTCAACGCAGTGGTTGGCGGTTAAGCAACTACCTAGCCCGACTATATCGGTGGTTGGTAAAGGCTCATCAATTCCTTTGAAAGCTGCCCGGTAGCTAATAACGGGGAAGGTGGTACAAACCACTACGTTGGGGCATACGGTAAATGCTCTACACCACTTCAGAGGTTGGCTTAGGCCATGTCTGGAGAGCTGCCCTTTGGCTTATAAAGGGGAAAGTGGTACAGACCATCACGTTGGGGTATACGGTAAATGCCCCAATACCATTTCAGAGGTTGGCCTAGGCCGTGTCTGGAGAGCTGCCCTTTGGCTTATAAAGGGGAAGGTGGTACAGACCATCACGTCGGGGTATACGGTAAATGCCCCAATGCCATTTCAGAGGTTGGCTTAGGCCGTGTCTGGAGAGCTGCCCTTTGGCTTATAAAGGGGAAGGTGGTTCAGACCACTTCTGGATATTTATGTCTGGTCGTGAAAGTTGGCGGTTGGATGTAAATATTTGGAGATCATTGTTGCTACGGAGTGATCTTGGATTGATACTGTTGATTACTTGCTGAATGAGGGGCTTGTTGGACTGCATTGGTGGGGTGTGACGTCCTTGGTATTTATTGCTAAATACTTGGGGTTTATTGAATGCTTTGTGGGCTGTTGTACCATGCTGTTTCTTGCGCTTGGAACATGGACATTCTCTCCACAGTATGTGTGGATTCTGCATACGTTGCATTTCTGCTTTGTGCAACAGGATTAAAGATTCACAATTTGTACTGAATGTGTTCTAAAGTGTGGCAATTAGAGTACAAATAGTGTAAATTGCTAGGGATTATTATTAGTTTGTTACTCTGCTTTCCTTTGTATTCTACTAGTGGCAGGTTAGAATACATTAGGATATGGCTGTATATGTTTCATTAGGGGTATGCCCCTATTTTGATGTATTACAGAATTGATGTATTGTTGATCTCACGGGTCTGACCCGTTATTTTCGGGGAATAAAATCATTTACCTTTCCTCTAAAAAAAAAAAAGAAGTAGTATGTTGCAACTTCCTCAAGGGAAGGAGGGAGATTCTTAAGCTGAACTGCATGTCAACATCCAGAGGGTGATTGATGAGTTTCCAGAAGTTTTCCAAGTCCCTACCACCTTGCCACTTGAAATGACCATTGATCACCAAATCAATATGAAGCCAGGAGCTGAGCCCTTCAAGCTGAAACCATACATGTACTCCCATTTCTAGAAAGATGAAGTTGAAAAACAAGTTGGAGAAATGCTAGATAATGGTATTGTTCAATATAGTAGTAGTCCTTTTGCATCACCTATTTTATTAGTGAAAAAGAAATATGGAAGCTGGAGATTATGTGTAAATTATAGGAGGTTGAATGATTTAACCATCAAGGACAGGTTTCCTATTCCTGTTATTGATGAATTATTAGATGAGTTGAATGGAGCCTGTTATTTTTTGAAAATGGATATGAGATCTGGCTACCAACAAATTAGAATGAGGCAGCAAGACATCCAAAAAATAGCTTTTCAAACCCACCATGGGCACTTTGAGTTCTTGGTGATGCCATTTGGCTTAACCAATGCCCCAACCATTTTCATATTTTCCAACCCTTTTTGAGGAAATTTGTGCTAGTTTTTTTTTATGATATTGTTGGGAAAGGTAGGCCTAAGCAATAAATCAATAGATAACTCTAGTCGTGCAAAGCACTGTGCTCAAGAAATTATTTCTGGCTAGAAATATTTTTCCAGAATTAAACGAGTTCTTCCTCTTAACAGGGGGATCAGGAACAGCAAAGCCAAAAGATTGAAAGAACGAGAGAAAAATGTTTCAGAGAAAAGTTGATTTTCTAGAAAACTCAGTTCTTTTGATCGTAGAAAATAGGCAGATGGAGATTATTGGTATAATCAGAAAGTCCTGCGAACAGTTCTCCACTAACGTTCAGATTGTTTGACTCTTTCTCTTCTGCCTAAATCTCTCAACGTTAGATAACTGACAAGGTTTTAGGGAGTAACTGTTGATTTGGTATACTCTTATCTCAGTAAATAACTTTAATTATCTTTTGAAATAATTAAATTCCAAAAATTCCCCACATTTTTTAAAAGATTTGAATAAAATAAAATTTAAGCACAAAACGATTTTTGGCTTTGTATGGGTGCAAGAATAATCAGTTTGGTGTCTTTTGGACTATGAGCCAAACTTAGACCGATAAAACTTGACTTACAGAATTATTGGTGAAATGTAATATTTATATGAACCAATAAATCTTATTGTATGTCAGAAATTTTACCAATCAGTTGTACACCTCAGATTTGCTGTTCAATGTGTTTTTGCGCAAATAGGCCATACGCGCGCTTGGTTTTTCATGAGAGCTCTAAAGATTTAGCCAGAATCTTATAGGAGCGGCCCTACTCCACTCTCATATAGGTCATCAAGTGTATATTGCTTAAATATACAATCCATAAGGAACTTGAATTCATTAAGAAATTTTTTGATCTTAACCTCACAAATATTGTAGTCAAGCACTCAGCAATTGTAGTGCATCAATGCCAATATAGATTTTGTTGTTACCCATATGAACCTACTTCATGGGATCGCCAATCACATAGGTTGGGTTTCCATATATAATAACCTTATGTTGGCTTAATTCTCACTTCTTTTGTGGTGTGAATAATTAATTTTCTTCCAGTAAATTTAGTTAGAGGTTTGGCAAAATTTACTTCTGACTTCATACAATAGATGAAAGTTATACCATCTTCTAGCAGTTGCTTTACAATATTATGTCTCAATATCATATGTCAATTTTTACAAGAAGATGATTTATCTTAATAATAGCAATTGTCGTTTAACAATTATCATTTATACACAATAGGGAATCATCGTTTTGTTTAAGGGATACTGATAAACATCATTGCATCTATGTAGTACAATGGGAAATTCATTGCTTAGAATACCATAATTTTATGGTACTTCTCAAATATTTCATTAGTTTAAGCAATGTAGACCAATGCTCATAATTAAATCACCACATTTTCTAGGTGTTAACATGATTAAGATTACTCATAAGTCTCACATAAAGATATAAATAAAATAAATATTTTTTATTCATGCAACATTGATTATGCAGTGCCTCCCTACATTTCTTATATAATTAGTATGTTTATAATTTATGAATTTAGATTCAAACTACATTATATCTCACAATATTTCGTAAAAGCCATATTCTCATTGTGATTATATGGTCATATTCAATATGAAATACATGTACAACATAATCCATATACAAAATAATTTAATACATAAAAGTATGTGTAACACAAATCATTTTCATCTAAAATGACATATTCAATATAATTTTCAACCGACATGCCATTCAGTATAAAACCAAATTCAACATAAAGGCTTTATCTAGTTATATATTATGTATACAATATATATAGGAATAATTGATACATAAAAAATCAATAGGTTCTTACTACAAATGCCAGATAAGACAAATCTTCATTTTTCATATCTGAAAGATAAAACCATATGTTCTTAAACCATAATCAGTACATTGAAAGAAACAGATCAACAATGTAAGCATAAAGGATGCATTCATTCAGTACAAAAAAAAAAAAATTTCTGGTTACAATAATAATTTCAGATAACTACATTATTTCAATCTACTTATGAAACAAGACTAAAATCACAATTAATATAATTATTTTGAATATTATGTAGCCCACCAACAGCTAAGTATCTCCTGAAGGTTTCAGGAGTACTTCTCAAAATTTCTCATCATATCCCCTACTGAAGGTAGGAGGAAACAGCTAAACGAGTAGCCCACAGTCAACCATCCAACATTCGTTGCAACATTCAACCCACAATAATTTCATCTCCTTCAACCAAATTAGCTTCAGCTAAGTTAGCTTTAAAAGGATTGTCATCTTCACTATTATCTTTAACTATTTTCCTGTACTGACGAGCATGGTGTCCTGGTTTTCCACAAACAAAGCATGTGCCTTTTTTCTTAAAGCTGGAATTCTTGGGGCTTGAGATTATAAGACTTATTTTCATACCTCTTATTCTCGCCTTGCACGAAATTTGCTTTGACACTCATCTCCAGGGTTTTGGCAACTTTTGACTTCTTTCTGTTTGTATATTCAATCAGGATGTGAGTGATCAACTCTTCAATCATGTGAGTTTTTTGCTTGTGTTTCATGCTATTTTTGTAGTCACTCCATGAGTCTGGCAATTTTTCAATCAACACTCCAATAACAAACCTGTCTGGCAGATAAATTTCTTCAGATTTCAAATCTTCGAGTAATCTTTGATACTCGTTGATTTGAACCTTAATATCCTTTTCATCTATCATCTTCCATTGGTAGAAATTTCCTACCACAAACTTTTGTTTTGTGACAACTTCAGCAGTGAACTATTTTATTAACGATTCTCATATAACTTTGAAATCTTTACAACTGTAATACACGTCAAACAACTCATTAGATATAGTCTGCAAAATAGTGTGACGACAAACTTTATTGGCAAATTGCCATGATTCCTGAGTGTTGGCTTCAGTGTCTAGGCTAGGCTTTGGATAAGTTAGTGCGTGGGCAACCCTATGGATGTCCAATAGTGAAAGAAATCCATTATTTCCATCTTTTGAAGTTTTCATTTGCGAAGATCTTGATGTTTGACACATCTGGGAATGGTTTTGCATATGGCAAGGGAATTCCAGGAATCACAGCTTGGGTTTGCGATGGATTTTGAGTCTGTTGTGGATTTTAGGTCTGCGGTGGAACAACAACATCGCTGGAGGTGGCGTTCAAATTGGAGGCCATGATAATTTCTTGATATTGTTGGGAAAGGTAGGCCTAAGCAATAAATCAATAGATAACTCTAGTCATACAAAGCACTGTGCTCAAAAAATTATTTGTAGGTAGAAATTTTTTCCAGGATTAGACGATTTCTTCTCTTAACAGAGGGATCAGGAACAACAAAGCCAAAAGATTGAAAGAACGAGAGAAAAAGGTTTTCAGAGAAAAGATGATTTTCTGGGAAACTCAGTTCTTTTGATCTTAGAAAATAGGTAGATGGAGATTATTGGTATAATCAGAAAGTCCTGCGAACAGTTCTCCACTAACGTTCAGAGAGTTTGACTCTTTCTCTTCTGCCTAAATCTCTCAACGTTAGATAACTGACCAGGTTTTAGGGAGTAATTGTTGACTTGGTATACTCTTATCTCAGTAAATAAGTTTAATTATCTTTTGAAATAATTAAATTCCAGCAATTCTGATATACAATAAAACTTTAGAGGAGCATGAGCAACATTTGAATAGTGTGCTACAATTGTTAAAGGAGAATCATTTGTTGGCTAAGCTATCTAAATGTGCTTTTGCATAAAGGAGTGTGGAGTACTTGGGGCATATGATAGGTCCAGAAGGAGTAGGCATGGATCCTAGTAAAATACAGAATGTTCTTGAATGGCCAGTACCAAAAACTCTTAAGGAGTTAAGGGGATTCCTAGGATTGATAGGTTACTACAGACATTTTTTTAAGGGTTATGGAATATTGTGTAAGCCACTTACCAATTTATTAAGGAAGGGAAAGTTTGTTTGGAATGAAGAAGCTACTGCAGCTGTGGCTAAACTCAAAGAAGTGATCACTTCAGCACCTGTTTTGAAGCTACCAGATTTTGAAAAGGCCTTTGTGGTAGAGATAGATGCCTTTGATGAGGGCATGGGAGCAGTACTGATGCAGGAGGGCCATCCAATTTCTTTTCTCAGTAAGGCATTCTATGAAAAGAACAAGAGTTTATCTGTTTATGAGAAGGAATTATTGGCATTAGTTATGGCTGTAGAGAAATGGAAGTAGTATTTGATTGGTAGTCATTTTATCATCAAAACAGATCATTAGCCATTAAAGTATTTGTTAGAGCAGAAGTTGACCGACAATCTACAACACAAATGGCTAACAAAGTTCAAGGGATTGAGCTTTGAGATACAATACAGAAGGGGAAAGGAGAATAGAGCAGCAGATGCTTTGTCTAGAAGAGGGAATTCTGAGGAGGAATTATCTGAAGTTTCTGAGGAAGGTGTAGAAGAATTGAATCTTAATGCTGTTTCAGGAGTGCAACCACTATGGTTGCAACAGGTTGAAGACAGTTATCAAGGGGTTACAGTCTGCCAGCAACTAATTATTGAGACTTTACTGAAGAATGATTTAAGTGGAGAGTATTAGGTGATTCATGGAATCTTGAACAAAGGAAGTCGAATAGTAGTGCCGTATGGCAGGAGTAAGGAGTTTGATTTTAGAAGCCATTCATGCTTCTACTCTAGGAGGGCATTCAGGGCAGAAAGCTACACTAAAGAGGGTTAGTAGTTTATTTTTTTGGCTAAACTAGAAGGAAGAATTAGAAGAGTTTATCAGAAAGTGCACTGTGTGCCAAAAGAACAAACATCTGAACCATTATCCTCAAGATTTACTCCAAACCCTACCCATACCTTAACAAACCTGGAAACAGTTGTCCATGGATTTCATAGAACAGCTCCCTAACTCAGAAGGGTTGACTACTGTTTTGGTTGCAGTGGATAGACTAAGTACAACCATTTCCTTCCTTTATCTCACCCCTATAATGCTCCTAAGATTTCAAGATTATTTATGGATGAAGTGTTCATATTGCATGGTTTTCCTGATTCCATTTTGAGTGATAGGGATATACTTTTTACCAGCAAGTTTTGGCAATCTCTATTCAAGATATTGGGAGTTAAGCTGAATCTCAGTTCCTCTTACCATCCTCAATCTGATGGTTAAATTGAGAGGGTAAATCAAGTGTTAGAGAATTTTCTCAGGTGTTTCTGTTGTGAAAAACCAGGGAGTGAGTGCTAGCTAGTGTCATATAAATACCTTGTGAAAGGGATTAGGGATGTTTTTGGTATGAATTTGCTTTTCTCATTTAATATATCTTTATCTCATCCCTTCTTTTCTCATCTCCTTATCTTTGCTTTGTTTTTCTCATCTAATTTTGCAAATTACCTTACAATTTTCTTTTAAACAAAATTTTTTTAAACGTATAAAATAAAAAGGGTAAATTACATTTACCTCCCTCGAGGTTTGTGAAAACTACCAAAATTCCCCTGTAGTTCAAGAAACTACCTATACCCTATGGACTGAGTAAAATATAACAATTGTCCCCTTTTGGCTTCGTAAAATTACATTTGCCCCTTTGTGAATCAAAAAACTAAACTCAAAACCCAATTTTTTTTTGTCATTAGGCAAAATATTCTCCTGTCAGACCGTATAATAGTTCAGCAACTGATACTTTCGCCCTTAAAATATTGGATAATGCAATATTTTTTTAAAAGAAAAGTGGTGCGTGTTGAACCATTTGATAGGTTGAATACAAGATTTTGCCAGAATTTAAACATCCAGGGGGTGTTGGTAGTTTCATGAAACCATAGGGAATTTTGGTAGTTTTCACAAACCTCGAGGGAGGTAAATGCAATTTACCCGAATAAAAAACTATCTCTGTATCATTCCAATTTGATCAGATGTCCCCTAAGGAACGAATCAGAAAATACTTAGGCATTTGAACCATATAATGCTATACTCCTTCTATCCCATATAAATCAATATTGTCCCTACCAGGACATCCAATAGAATTGGTCCGAGATTTAAAACAAGATCACAAGTTCATTACTCTTTTAGTGAAACATAAAGAATAAATTATTAATTATGTTTTAAAAAATTAATAAATAAATATAATTGAGCAGTAAAAATATTGTATTAAAAATGATTTTAAAAAATCATAATATACTAAATTTATAGTAAAAACTAAAAATTAAATCAAAACATAAACAAAAACAATGAAAATGAAAGGCTCATCTTCTTCATGTCTTTCTTGTACTTCCTCCGTACCCCTAAAAGAGTCCACTTTGAAATGTGTACAACTTATTATGGGTTATGAGGTACAATACCTAAAATAAGTAATTTTCCACTTATATCCTTACTTTAGAAGTAAGGGTTAAATGTGAACCACACATTATTATATTAGTAAGAGTATGTAATGTAAATAAATTCGAATGAACTCTTTAAATATGACAATTTTTTTTTTTTAAAAGTGGACTCTTTAAATACTCCCACTGTAGTTGATTTTTGAGATATGCGGTGGGAGTATTTCTTAACAACTTGCCAACACGCATATCTCAAAAATCAACTACAGTATTAGCCATTTTGGCAAGATAAGAATCCCAAATCAATTATGTGTTTACTGTTTCACAGTTTTTGGTCTTCAAAGGCTCATTTCATATCTCCCACATTTCTATTAGCTGGATTTCCTCATTCATTCTCCCTCAACCTAACTCATTAGTTCTCCTAAATGTTCCAGCCAAAAAAACCACCCGATCGAATGAATTTACGTGTAACTGCAACGTTACAGAGGTTCTTCGAAGCCACATGAACTGCAAATACAATGGCAGGGCGTACCAAAGGGTCTCTCTGGGTGACAATAACTTCCAATATGAGTTGGGAACAAGAGTTTCCATTGATATTCCTGATCATATCCCATGCTCATAATGCAAACTCGTGAGTTGTAATGCCAACCTAATATGAAAAACGTGATTGAAAATATCATCAACTGGCTAGGCACAATATATATTATCGAAAAACAAAAGAAAATATTCACAAATAATATGCATGCATATTTAGATCAGACTTCCTTTCCATTGCCCTCCTATATACTGAGCATCTTCCTGCTTCATTGTTCCAGAATGGTACAAGGTTTTCAAACCATCAGTTTCCAAGAAAAGAGAACCAAGATGCTTTTAATATGATTTCTATATGCATGGAGAAAAGGTCTATGTTGACTACTTCATCGTTGGAATAATTTTTTTTTTTTTTGGGTTTTAAAAGTGGACTCGTCTAATATAACGGAGGAAGTATTATTTTATATGCAGCACTTCAACTAGAAGGTATACAGAAAGTAACAAGAGCGCAGTATGGCTACCAAAGAATGAATAAAAGACTGGTATGCCACAAGCTTAGCCACTAAGTTTAATAAGAATTAGATGCTTCACTCATTCATTCCAAAAGCGATTTTGTTTACTTCTGCAATTAAACTAACTACTAGTATATAAGTGTAACACACCTGCAGATGCAGCAGCGTGGATAATATATCTGATATACATGACTTAAGCAGGTTTCTGCAGTGACAAATGCTATCAGTAACATCACAGAATAATTTATTTTGTCGATCTTCATTTGTGCGTGCTTCGTTGCATGATATCCAAAATTCAGAGAGTTTTGCTAGTTTACCAGTCTATTTCCATGCAAGCTTTGTTTTGTATTGTTCATCAGATTTCCCATCACTAAAAAATAGGCAAACATACTGTCATTTCGTTTCACTTTTTATGAGATCAATATTCTCAACAAGCTGTCTTAATGAGAGAAAAAAATAGATAAATCTCCTAAATTGCTGCAAGATGTAAGGATTTAAAAGCTTAACATTTAAGCCAATATCAAATCTCAAAAAAGTATGTTGTAACGAGCTTGATAAGCATCAAGATTCTGCCAATTTACACAACGCATTATTCAAGGACCAAAATGATGCATCAAGTACAAGCGTACAACAACTTAACCACCCAAAAGTACTGGTGTGCTGGGTCCATAAGGGAGAATGGGAATGAAATGAGAATAATAGTATAAGGAATGACTTTTATTACTATTGATGGTGACTAATTTATAATAGATTTTTAAGAACAAAACTTATTTTAACTTTTTCTTTTTTGCATTAAACTTTTAATACATTATAAATTATCTTTGATTAAATATATATTAAATGATAATTGTTACTAATTATTATTTTTTAAAATAAAAAATATACATAGAAAATAATTTGGTAAGGAATGGGAATCATTTCCCCAAATGGAGGGGAATGGATTGCCCATTTTTTGTATATGGAGATGGGACCTAGGAAATTAAATCCCTCAACCAAACACACAACTTTCATACCCGTTCTCGTTCCCAACCCTCGGACCTCCCAACCAAGCACAGCCTTAACTTGATAAACAAATCAAATGATGCGAAAAATAAATAGTTTAAAGTTCAAAGCAGAAATACATACCAAGTTAGACATTAATTGCCTTAGATCACATAACTTTCTTGGGCAATGAAAGAGGACCCAGACATCTTGATGAAGCTGATTTCATATTCCCCAACTCTAATGCAAGGAAAAAGAAAAAATTGATGAAAAGGAAGACCCATGAATCCATCTTTTGATTAGATGGGATAATATTCTGAACATTGCTTAATAAAACATTATTAGTACCAGAGTTACCATTGTGCTTGCCAAATAGAGATTCACGAGTTACCAATGTTCATTTTTCAATCAGAAATATATGATCATTAATCCAATAGGTACACAACTTCCATACAGTAGACAACAATTTAGATAATATCAGTAATGAAGGAGGCTACCAGAGCAAAGTTCTTCAGACTTTGTCAAGAATTTAGAAATTTGCTTAGATATCATAGAATACTGCATGGGAAATGAGGAAGAATATCATAGAACCACTAAAAGGCATGGCCAAATCCCCCAAGATAGCAAGATTGCTTTCTTGGGAAAGTCAAAGAACCATTGAGGTGAAGAAACATACTAATGCTTAGCCTGACTTTGTATGCAAACTATCGTGTATAGACCACTTCCATCAGGAAGTTCTCGGAAAAGATGACATTCATTCCTTAATAACAATCAATGAGAAGTACCTTTAATATTGCTAACAATTGCAAAGAGGAAACACTCCTACATGAGCTGAGTATTATGTGATCTCTTATTCAGGTCAAGAGTCTTCAGGATAGGACTTTGTATTCTATATCAGGGCCATGTGTTTTCTCAACCAAAAAGGGAAACCTATACAATGCACAGAGGTGTGTGAGTATATGAAATGATATCTCATCCATTCATGTCATGAATTTTGCCAAAGAGAGGCATCAAGTGTGTTCTAAGGAAATGGTAAGAGAATTCTTCAACACACTATTTGGTTTGGTATCTGAAACCTAGCACACTGATCAGGGAAAAGTAACCAGTTCAACTTCAATGTAAGTGTTTAGATCTATCAGCCATCATGCTTACTTAGAACAATGAACATATACAAAATTTTACTATGTTACAGAAATGCCGTAATCAAGATATACAGAAAAACAGATACAAACAAGGACCCTTACCCAAGTTGGCATTCCAAATATGCAGCTGTATCACCAGGAAAATCTCTAGCCATCCTTGCATTGTTGTGTAAAACAACGGCCATGGATTCAAGTAACCAGAAATCTCTTCGAAAAAGTATGTTCTGAACCTAACCTCCCACATCTTCACCAATGCTCAGCCCAAGCATTTTGCACATAATGTCATCTGGATCGAGGCATTTCCTCCTCATTTTCTTGAATAAATAACGAACTTCCCCTAAGTGTTCCTGTCTCGTGTATCCATGAACCAAAACGGTATATGTCACCACATCAGGAGCGAGATTCATCCTTCTCATTTCATCTACCAACATGGTTGCTATATCCATGCGATCGCATTTACAAAATGCATCAACCAGACAAGTATAAGTAACGACTGAAGACAAATGGCCTTTTTGCAGCATATCTTCATACACCTTAAGAGCCCTCCTCAAATATCCAATCTTGCACAATTCAGCTATCATCATGTGCAAGAGATCTTATCAGGATTTAGGCCATTTAAAATCATCTGTCGAAACAAATGGCATGCCTCTTTCACTTTACACTTGGTGAACAATATGTTTATAAGGATGGTATAGGTGATTGTGTTGGGAGTAACTCCAAACTTTTCATTCCGGTACACAGCATCAGTGCCTTTCTCACTTCTAATTGTCTAGCAAACCCATGCATGAGAGTGCTATAAACTACAACATTGGGAAAAACATTTCGTTTAAGCATAAAAGGTATAAGCACTAATGCTTTTTCTGGTTTTCCTTCCTTGCACAGCCTATCTATGATTATACTGTAACTAAAAATATTGGGGTTGATTCCCCAGTTCCTCAGTTCATCAAGAAACTCTAAAGCTTTCTTGATTTGTCCTTCCATACAGTACCCACTAGAAATGTCATTGCCAGTGAAAGCATTAGGTAGAACACCTGATACCTTCATACTACTGAACGACTGCAAAGCTTCATTAACTGAACCAATCCTGCAGAAATCATCAACTAAGTTGTTATAATCTGTAGCAGAAGAAGCCAAATTATTTATGATCATCTCCTCCAAGAGGTCATGGGCACAGTCTGCATTACCCTGCATAAGAAAACCACTTATCAGGATATTGTAAGCATGCTGATCATATTTGTATCTATAATTCCCTAGCTTCTGGAATCTATCAGAGGCTTCAATTGATCCATTCTTACAAAGACCTCTTAAAAGTGAACTGTAGGTAACAAGAGATGGTTTCAAGTTTGTACTATTGCTCTCCATCTCCTCAAATAAAGTAAGACATTTCTTAATATCTCCAAATTCACAATAACCATCAATTAAAATACAAAAGCTATAAACATCAGGTAAAACTCCATAACTCTTCATTTCTAAAAACACCCTTATTGCTTCATCTGGTTTACCATTTTTACACAATGCATGCATGACTGCATTATAGCAATAAACAATCAAGGGATGGTTATAGTGCCTCAAGTTCTGCATAAATTTTAAGGCATTATCAACACAGCCAACTCTACAAAGTCCACGTATGTAAGTGCTGCATGTTACGGCAGAAGGGCTAATTCCTGGTCTCACCATTTCCTCAAGAGCTGAAGTAGCTTTTTTCATATCCACCTTTTCTTCTGCATATTTCCCGTTACAGAAGAAGTTAAGTAGAATTGTGTATGTATAGACAGTAGGAAATGACCCAGAGTTCTTCATCTCATCAAATAAAGAAAACATATCATTCCTTCTGTTCCTTTCTGCCAAGCACTTTAGCAAGAAATTGCATGATCGAATATCAGGCTGGATTCCAATTTCCTTAGCCTGGTCAAACACATCAACTACATTTTCAAGCATTAAATTGGAAGCAAAAACCTTTATAAGTGCCTCAATCATGAATACTGAAGTCGACTCATGGTTGAGCAACTCCAACATGGTTGGAAACAATTCCAACAAATCCAAATCAACTTCTTGATAGTAACACATAATATCTCTAAGCAGAACATGCACTTGCAAAGGCATTCCAGCAAATGCAAATACATGCACAATCATCCTGAAGGCATTAATCGAACAAGGAAAACTATACATATCTACCGCTCCGATAAACCTTGTTTTTCTTGCAACTTGCCAATTCAAGGATTTGACTACTCTTACTACAACAGAAACAAGAGGTAACCTCTCAAAACTATGCAACTTATTTTCAAGCTCAATCATTTCATTCCCTGAATTGTAATCGCTGCCTGAAACAGAATCAGAGCAATCCAAAGCCCAAGCTGCAGAAGCACCTGTATACAATCTACAAAAGCTACTATCTTTGACAAGTACAGTTCTCTTAAAATAGCTTAATTCGTACAAGCCCGTAGAAATTAAGCCAAGTGAAAACTTCCTTGAAAATAACCACATGCCCATGAAGCAAGAATATTCTATCATCAGGTGCAGAAACATAGGCAAACCTATTCCAATACTTCCAAGTCTGCTGCACAACGAGAAATACACCTCCATATCATGCCTCATTGCTCCAACTGAAATAAAAAATCTTATAATTAAAAATAGAATCCCAAGGTTTTCATTTTAGAGCTACTCTTACCAGACCCATAAAAAATGCATCTATGTAACCAGGGGAAAAAAACAACTGTAGAAAAAGCTGCCTCCTTCAACTGATTGGCATTGACCGTCTCTCTATGTTCTAATGCTCGTTCACTGTGTAAAAAAAAAAAAACTCATTCATGCTTCTTAACTGTAAGTTTAAAGGCTGGCATAGGCTATAAATTTCAATCCAGGGGCGGCCTTAGAGTGCGCTATTTGTTCTAGTACGACTGAAATAACTTTGGACCACGGAGACAATTTGACCCCATTCTAATTTCCTTTTCCATTTGTTTCATTTTATAAATCATTTTCATATTTTTAATACTATTATTTTTCACATTTTACATACAAAACTAAAACCAAACCAAAACGAAAAATGTTTTTCATACCAGTTATGCTTTATTGAGCTTCAAAAAATGCTCACAGTAGAATTTTTGCCCTTCTTTTTTCTTTGGTGCCTCTCTCTCTCTCTTTTAAATCAATTTACAGGCATAAGGCATAGAGTAGTTTCTACTTACTTATCAGTTTTCTAAATACATGTGCATTCATTTTCCACCCAAAACAAGTTTGGAAAGCCCAAAAACAAACACAATCTGGCATGTTTATCATTTTGAAATAGTTATTAGTTTTACATAAAAGTATAACCTCTTAAAAAAAAAAAAAAATTTCTAAGATCGGTAAACATAAAACAAGTAGCAAGAACCTAATTGGGTACAATGATAAAAACGTTTATTGGCTAATTTGAAAACATTCAATTTAAACTAGTTGCAAGTAGTTTCCAAAGCATGACGACTCAGGAATCGAACTTTATTTCACAATGAAGCACCATGAGCTCAAATGGCTAATCCACAATTCATACAAATAAGGGGTATACCTAACAAATGCAACCTGAAAATTTGTTGGTTTGCAAATTGTAGAATGTGCATGCCATATTTTTAGTCAAGTCTCAAAGAAAGATAAATGCATAGCATCAAGCAATCAACCCACAAAACAGTGAAACACCATATCTACCAGACTGAACATTTTCACCCTCAAGTGTATATATGGATCATATATTATTATCGTGCAACATCGAGGCACCAAGACACACTAAAAATAATTTAAAAAGAAACGAGAATTCAAGGTGCAAACGTTTTATTCAAAGTAACACAACCAAAATCCTGTTCAAGGTAACCGCAGCAAAAGTGAGCACGCAAATTCAACAAACGTCGGAGTATTTCCGTCATGGTAAAAATATAAACAAATATGCGTAAGAAACTTCTGCTCAAACTTACGTGACGATTGAGGAGGACGTGAAACAACGAAACCCGGTGGCGAATAACGGCGACGGGTGAAAACACGGCCTGCCGCGGAGGAGGGACGAGTGTCGATACTCGCTTAATATGATCACTTGTGTCGGTAATGGGGTTGGACTTGGGTCTGGGTCCTCTTCAAATGTGGATCCAATTTCTGGATAGGCCCAATAGAAGTGGTCCATTACTCCTTTTAGTTTTGCTCTTTAAAATGCAATTTCTTTTTGGAGCTCAAGAATGAGAATAGGAATGAGGGCATCTCATATCAAAAAATTGATAATAGTTAAAATTATTAAATTTATGTACGCACCAAGTATAGAATTCGACACTCATTCCTCTCATTCACATTCCTGCGCGCCAAAGAAGTGGAGTATATTTTCTAAAGTAAAAAAAGCATGTTATAAAGTCACCAAAACAATTAATTGAATTTTGGAGAAATTAAAATCGGATGTTCATCTCCTAATATAAAAACAAATTATCATGAGGTTTCAAACACAATACAAAGCTAATAATATTTATTAACTCAGTTTATTTTGTGCTTTTTTAAACCTCATAGTTCATTACATTTTATTTATAATCATAAAAAATCTCAGGATTTTTTGGATTTCGCCCAAATTTATAAAGATATTATTCTAATTGGGCAGCATGAGTGGACAATTTCTTTTATTAGGACCATTTTCAAGACATGTTGGGTGCTAATTAAAATAGTTGGAAATGAAAGGGTTGACTAAATAAAATTGACTCTTATAGGTTCATTTGTTAGTTAAGAATAATGAAATAGCGGTCAATTTAAAGCACCTCATAATTAATTTATAAGGAAAATAAGAGCTTCAAATTCAACTCAAGTCGATCATGTTCAACATCGAGACACCAACTCGAGTGATTTTTTGGATTAAAATATCTATGTTTAGTTCGTATAAGAATCTAATGACCGCTTCAATTTTTATATCTTTTAAAAAATTACTGAAATTATTCTTTTTTATTCTCAAATATGAGATGCTCCAATTCTCGTTCTCATTTTTGCGCGTTAGACGCAGCCAAAGTGTCTCTATCATTCTACCACATGTAACATCCAATGTGAAGTGATGCTAATTTGAACAAGTACCACTTCTTGAATTTGGTGGTTCTCTGCGTTTATATAAATTGACATTGATTTTATATGTTTTGAGTGTTACGTCCGATATTATCTTAAGCTCAATGGAATTAATTGCTGGTTGACAATATTAGTGATTCCATTATAGAAGCTTGACCAAAACAATGAAATGCACATAATCACTAGCAAAATATACTACTTTTCTTTTCTTTTTTTTTTTCTATGAAAAAGACTAGTATTAATCAAGAAAATCAAACTAATACATTTGGAGAATAAAAATTCTCCTTCCGATCCATCTCATATAAAGAGATTTATATTTCTTTTTTTTTTTCTAACAAAAGAGTCCAGTAGTTATTTGTTTGCATTGCACACCTTATTAGTATAATAGCACGTGGTCCACGCAATTAATTTGCATTTTAATTAGTGCTTCCTTATGAAACAAGTAATGTCGAATAATCATTCTCGGCACTGTCGGCAGCTTTAATCGGCTGAAATTTTTTTATTTTGGAATTTTCAATTAGTTTGATTATTCCTTATGTTTTAAGTGCCATATATAAGAAAACTAACGGTTCTTGGTAGTTAGAAGGAAAAAATATATATATACAATTCTGACTTTGTACTTAATTATTTACATAAGAAATTGGGATCTTAAGAAATGTCTTTGCCTAGCTGGACATAAATGATATTTCTTCCTATGTCTTTACCCAGTTAAAGACTTCAGAAGTGCATGTTCACATATATTTTATCTCTCACGTAAAAATGTCATGTTTCTAATACTAAAAATAGTATTACAAACGTAATTTTTTAACAGAACATATGGTAGAAGTATAGAACCATTCACCTATATGGTTTACAAACAAAACTTTTCAACGTCATGTTATATTGTTTGTATTTTGACAAAAGTAAAACAAATTACAAGTGTTTAATTTATTTTATAATTGGTCGATGAATATATAGCAGCGGCGGAGCCACACTTTGTGTTGGTGGGGCAATTGCCCAACCAGAATTTTTGAAAAATATGCTTAATATAGTGTAAATTTAAAGGTATTTGTATTTTTGCCCCGCAAAAAAAAAGAAGATAATAAGGACCAAATATCAAAATCAACAATAATGAATAATTTTCGAATACACAGAAAGTAATATATCTTAATTTTTGTTTAAAATGTTGACAATAACAATAACTATATTTTTGTAAAATTTAATGTATAATTTTTTTATAAAGTATTTTTACTTTATTAAATATTTGTCCCTCCTACTTTTGGGCCTGGTTCCGCCCTGATATATAATTTAGATTATGGGTGGATCAAGAACTTTGCTTCTAATCCAAGTATTGTGGGTGCCTCCATATCCTCAACGGGCCATGCATGTATTCACATCACACGCATTGATCATTATGCTGCTTTCCTTAATCATTTAATTAGTGTTAATCACTTAATTGATGTGTAAGAAGGGTATGATTAAGGATTTGGCCTAAGCATATATGCATTGCCTTTAGAATTGGAACTATTTATAGCCCCACCAACAACTCTTGACCCAACAAATAAACCAAATTAAGATCAAAAGAAGAAAAAAAAAAAAAAAAAAAGGACGAAAGTACTCGTTATATGTAGAGATCAGATCATTTGTTTCACTTTTTGTATTTCATTGATAATTTCCAATAATAGAGTAAACTTAATTATCATTCACTTTTATTTTTAACGAAAAAAATGAATGCTATAGTGAAAAAGAATGAGTCTAGCAGCATCGTAGATGTCATGAGTTCGAACATTAAGTGAATTACGAAAGTTAAAATTTTTATAAAAGAAAAAGAAAAAGATGAGAAGTCAAGAATGGGACCGAGAAATTTTTCCGTGCTTGTTAGGGTAGATATACACTTTGCTTGACTTTATGCGTGGAAATTTTAGCAGCTGCCTTGCTGGTCAAACTCATGTCCACACACAAATAAAATTAAGTTTTAATTGGTCTAAATTGGCAATGATATTAATTAATTAATTAATAATAAAAATCAAACTCGCCCTTTTTTTTTAATTTTCCTTACATTAGTAATTTAATATATGTAAATATTAAAAAAATTAAAAAAAAAAAAGCTAAATTGAATGGACAATGGATAATAGAGACCTGCAACCAAATACTTAGTCAATCTGCATCATAGACTATAATTCTCCTTCATTCTTTGGAACATAAATTTATATGGTTATGACTATTTCAAGCTAGGCATTCTTGGTCGTCACTTTTTTTTTTTTTTCCTTTTTTGTTTTTTGTTTTTTTGTTGAAGAAGCATATAGTTTAGTAGTATATCTCTAATTAATATATCTTCCCTCTCAATAGAATAGTTTTGTTTTCAAGTTTTATATATTTTGTACCTTGGATATCTTTATTAATATGCTCGATTATGTATGCTTTATAATTAATTAATTTGTATTTAAAAGCAAAAATTGAAAATAAAAAATAACAAATAATTATTATTTTAAATTTTAGACTTTTAAAAATATTAAAAAGTAAAATAAAAATTATGCATTTAAAAAATACTACCGAACAGAGGGAGCATAATTTTTTATGTTTTGAGAATCTTTCTGATGTTATTTATGCCAAGACGTGATGCTGTCTTGACAGTCAATAGAATTTAAAAATTAAACAAAATAATTAGCAAAGTAAGTGCTATATCTATAGTATGATAACATTATTTTAGAGCATAATTACTTAATGTTATGAATACTGTGAATTACAGTTGTCAAAATCGCGATTCGAATTGTAGTATCGTCTAGTCTTACGATATGAATTCATGTATAGAATCAATTTCAATTTGTATGGGATCGTTTTTCAATAACAATCTAAATTAAAATTGTTAGAATCGACATGATCGTACGATCCTATCTATCTTAAAGAAATTACGGTGAATTGTTGGGATTTTGATTGTTGACTAAATTAATCAAGGATTAGAATTGTTGAATTGGGCAAATGTTAGAATTGATTGGTTCTTTCTCCACTGAAAGACTGGGGTCAAATACTAGACTGCACTGATCAAAGACTACAATTATATTTATAAAATAAATATAAAATTATGTAAGAAGATTTTGGTTGGATGAAATCCCACATTTGAAAAAGGCAGTTGGAAAGTGTCACAAGTTTGTTACATTCCACTATCCATTAATTAATTTAGTAGAAATACACTCACAGGTTGGCGTTTTGTTTTGACTTTTGACTTCCATTCCAACCCTTAAATTTACAGGATAAGATTTCAAAATATTTATTTTTCTCCTTGTAATTTTTACAAAGAATTTCATGCAAATCTATATATATATATATATGCCATACTCTATCATTAGGCTGAATTTTTTCACACAAATTTGATAAGTGAAAAGGGACATGTATGTGATTGTAATCTTACCTTAAAAAAGTGATCAATAATTTTTGATATGACACGAATTCGATACGTTATAAGTGATTATACAATATAAACTGCCACCTCTTATAATTCCTATCCTAATGATTAACTATTTACTACTCATTCCAATTCAATGTAAGAATTGTGTTTAGAGTTATACGTTGTAACTTATAAACAATTATATCTCTTGATTTTTTCACCAGAACTAAGAGACTACCTTATATTTTCTAGACTATGTAGTTTAGTTTTTTCTTTCTTTTATTTTTGTGTGTAGATTTGGGAGGGTGTTAGCTTTATATATATATATATATATATTATTAATATTATTTTTTATTTTTGGAAATAAAGTGGAACTGTTACAAAGTGTGATAAGCTAGCTAATCATTGTCAATAAACAGAAAAATGATGAACTAGTATATATGTTGACTTGATAAATAGCAAATGTTAGCTTCAAATTAACTATATAAATTGACCCAGTTTTCTTTCCTTCTCCACACGAAATTAAAATTAAATCAAGAATGAAACGGTCCAGACACAAATATTTCAATAATTCAATTAAACACCCCAGAATTGACTTGCTATACATAAACAACACGAAAAGAACTCAAATAATTCTTCCTTGCATAATGACATTGGAATTAATCAACCTACTTCCCCACAAATAATTGATTGATTAATTAATTATTTGTTTCAAAGAATCACCAGTTATATACATGTTATATAATAAGTTGTGGTTTCGAATAAAATGACTACTAACAATTTAGGGGCCGTCGTAACAGTATTGTGTGATGTTATTTGTCCAATAAGTACGTGTTATTTCCAAAGTGGTGTAGAAGCATATCTAATGCACTGTTCGCAAAAGTTACAAACTTTTAAGTTATTATGAGGATATGCTTTCTAGTCCGTGTATATATATATATATAGTTCAATGTGAATTGTATTAAGTTTCTATTAAGTAACATAACTACCTTTTCTATATTCATTTCGGAAAAATAAAATTTTTAAATATTAAAAGTGAATTAACAGTATTAAAAATATGTAAAATGTAAAAGTATATTAAAAATGATTAAAAGAATTATTATGTATATAATAAAAACACAATAGTAACATTATAACAATGAGAAAAGATGCGTACTATTCACGCCTAATAATTGGGTGTCATTCACAGTGCCACTATTCGCTGCGGAAGTATAGTCAATGAACGCACAAATAGGGGCTGATGTTTTTTTAATGTTTTGGAGTCGGTTTTAAAAACATGTTTTTGAAAAATAATTTTTTTAGTGTAAAAAGTCTATTAAAAATATGAAAAAATATAGTTGAATAGTAACAAGTTGTATAGAAAATAATAAAAAATAATTATAATATATTAAATTTACTGTAGAAATAAAAAACAAAACAAAAACGAAAAGAACATGCCCATAATATAACGCAAAAAATTTGTATGTGTTGCCTCTGTCAGTTTGACAGCGTTGGACGTATCAAGTTTAATCTTAAAAGTATTGCATGTATGTTATAAAAATTCGTATATCGATTTTAGCTTCTGAGTTTAGTTGATAATATATCACGTTTACGAGTATAATTGTTGAAATCTTGCATTAGCCTCTGATATATCTCTTGTAACAAAATAAAATCAAAATCCATGTAGTAAAAAAACACGTATATATATTTAGTGACTGAAATAGACCATTTTTAATATAAAATTGGGCACCGGTAGGATAATTATTGTGCCACGCACTCGTGTTCCTTTGTACGCATTAATTAATCTTAAATCTTAATCTTAATCTTAGGCAGGCCATCAACAAATGCAACAAGCAATATAACACTAAAATAATATACACCAATGTTCACCTTTTAAATTCTTCCGACTATCATTACTAGCCATTTGGAATCTGCAATAATTTGGATGAATAACCAATTTAAAAACCTTAAACAAGTTGGCCCCCACTTAACTTTTAAAATTAAAAATCCTCCCCACCAATCTATCATCTTTTATATTTTTCTATTTTATTTTATTTCATCGTTTTGTATTACACGTCATCATCAGTGGCTAAAGATTTAAACGACCACCATAGGCCAGGCTCTTGCAATTTTTTATTTACTGTAAAAAAAAAAAAATTATGTTAGTGTAAGTACTTAAATGTAATCTGACACAAATCTTTAGAGTCAATATGGAATTTGTCTGTCTTTTTCTTTTTTCCTTTTTTTTTACTTGCGTCTTTAAATCACATATAATTATATTAGTATATGTACTAGTACTACTATTACTCTTTGAAGTTTGGAAAATTACTGTCACATTTAAATTTTATGCTAACATAACAGTCAATTTACCATCCACCCCATGGTAATTAGCCATAAAATGAATACAAATCTCAAAACCTTTTTGAGTGTGTTTGGTGCGGGAATAGAAATGAAAATGAGGTGCATTTCATACCCAGGAATGGATGAATCCCTCATTAAAAAAAAAAAAAATCTTAGATTGACTTATAGAAGATATAATAGTTTCGTACGTACCAAATATAAAAGTTTTATTATGAGAATCAGATGTTCATTCACTTATTTCCATTCCTGTGCGCCGAACGCAATTTGTAACTTGAAAATTCATTGTACCTCCAAATTGTACCCTATGGATTTCATTTGGTAAGTCCATGAAACCTCAATATTGTTTGACAATTTAAGCAAATCTCAAAAAGATCTTAATTATTTATATTTTGTAATTTACCTAAACAACAAAGAATTAACTTTGTGAATTGATTCCATGTGAATTGACTTCATATTTTTGGTACAATTCCAAATCAACATACATAAAATACCGTTTCCTTTTCTGTTTTTTTTTTTTTTTCTTTCTTTCTTTTTTAAAACCATACATATTTGAGTTTTTACTTGGTCTCATTTTAAAAAAATTGACAGAATTTAAGTAAAATAGTGTCCATTTCATGGAATATTATGTTATAAGCCAGTTATTTAAATTGGGTCAAGAAGAGCTATATATTGACCTAATTAAATATCAATATTTATATTTGTTTGAGTACTCTATGACTGATGTAGTAATTCTCTTTAGTCTTTAGTTGGCCTGTTCCATGGAGATATGTATATATATATATATATATATATATATATATTGTGTACAGTCAAACAAATGAGAGGAAAAAAATCTTATTTTTATAAAACATATATTTTTTCGTTTAATTAGAAGAGTATATTTTGAAATTATACATTAAAATTCATAAAAAATTATATTACTCGACTCTTTTAGTAAAACGAACAAAGTATAACTCATAAATTATTCCTATAAAATATAGAGTAACAGAAGAAGTCTTGTCAAAGAGATGATCATGTCAAAGTTTTTATTCCTGGCACTGTCCCTTTCTTCCAAAATAAATAATATTTCTTCATTTGATAAAATTACTAAATTATTAAATGAATTTTGTGATTGAATAGGATCAATATTTTACAATTTGATCATCCGAGTGTAAAGTTGACCAGCTATAAAATGTTAACTGTCAAAAATATCAATAAAAAAACAGGGCAGAAAGTATTACTAATATTTTTAGGGGCATGATATTTGCAATAACCATTTCGATATTTGCAATAACATTTTCTTGTGAAAAGTCTAAAATACCCCTAACACTTAAAAAAAAAAAACAAAATATCGCTGGCGCTCGGTGATATTTTTGGCCAAAAGTATCGCCGGCGCCCAGCGATATTTTGGCCAAAAGTCTAAAATACCCCTAACACTTAAAAAAAAAAAACCAAAATATCGCCGGCGCCCGGCGATATTTTTGGCCAAACTCCCGGCGATACTTTTGGCCAAAAGTATCGCCGGCGCCCGGTGATATTTCATCCCCCCCTTCAGTTTGATATTTGCATTAACCACCCGGCGGATCTTTGCCAATCCGGTAAAAAATTCACATTTTCGACAAAAATACTAACAAATCCGGACATAATACAACTAAAATAATCAAACTAACTATCTAAAACAATACCGCAAAACATTTTAACTTTAGCCACTAACCTTTTTTCGATCCGAGTCGTCTCGATTTTTATCCGATTTTGTGATTCCACCCGGCTCTGCTTTGCAGGAATTATTAAACGGAACAGAGCCCGTGAGTTGCTTTTTAAATTTTTTTTTTGCAGCCGGTGAATTGTAATTTTTTTTTGCCCAGGGGTATTTTTGTCTTTTTACAGAAAAATGTTACTTCAAATATCGAAACGGTTACTGCGAATATCAATTCCGTATTTTTAAAGAGTATCAATTTTTATTTTTAATTTTACTTACACAGGTACTATATATATATTCTCAGTGAACATGACCAGTAATATTCTTTAGGACTATTGAGTATCACTATAAATAAAACAAAAAAAAAAGAAAATGATTGCAATGGACGTGTGTCAAGCACAGATTTTGTTGCGTATTTAAACTCGCTGCATGAAAATTTTAGCCGTGGTCGTTTTATCGAACATAATTTATTTATACAATTTAGAAAAGTTGAAGCATGATTTACCTGTAGGCTGTAACATAAAAACACAAAAAGAAAAAAAATAATTAAATTAAAGAAAAAGAACCCATCATCGGAATATCACACGTTCATAAAGAGGTGAACGTGATATATAGGGCCTGTTCTTTTGAGTAGTTTGAAACTAAGTTTTGACCAAGTTTAGTTTTAAACTAACAAAATTAGTTTTAAACTAACAGAAGCTTCTAAAGCCACCTTCGTCAAGTAACAACAGCTAAGCTTGTTTGGAAAAACCCAATAAAAACTGTCCTTTTAAGCCTTTAATATTATGCCTTTTCTGTTTCTCCACCTTTGCTTAATGCTTACTTTTACACTATTATTTTATTTAAAGAATATATATAAAAGATGCTTATCATATAAGATAATATTTGTTTATTTTTCCCAATTCTCACACATGCATAAATGAAATTAGGACAAAGAGGGGAACTCTCCATTTTGTCTGAAAACATGTGTAAAGTAATTGTATTATTTGTAAAGTTTTATTTAATAGTACATTAGAATATATAATAAAATAAAATCTTTCAAAAATTATAATGAAGTAATAAGTGTAATATAAAATAATATATTTATTTTCTCGTAGTTCCAATAAAATTATAAAAATTTATGTGCATACTTCACAGTAATAAGGTTTGTCTTGATTTAATACTCTTGTCGCTTACACCATTGGGTTAATGAACTCTTCTTTAGGTCATGATAATAGTTATGAATAGTTGTCGACTTTAAGGAAATGGTACCGTGTCGAATTAATTCTAGAGATTATATATTGCTTTCATATATTATAAAAATTATAATGAGGATATTAATTCATGACTTTCTTATGTCAAAAAGAAAAAGAAAAAAAAAACTCATGAGTTTTTCTTTATACTATATTACAAGCACTATGAAGATTTATGAGGATTTGACCCCAACACCTTCTAATCTTAATAAAGGCGTATGAAAATGAACCGTTAGACTAAACACCAGAAAATTACACTTCAAAATATTTTTCTTCAAGTTTTTAATTTATAAATTGAAAGTAATTGTATAATGGGCATGTTCTTTTTGTTTCGTTTTGAAAACAGTTTTGGTTTCAACAGTAAATTTAATATATTTTAATCATATTTCATCATTTTCAATATAACTTTTTATTATTCAGTATCTACTTTTTACATTTTCAATACACTTTTTACATTATAAAACTATTTTCCAAAACTTGTTTTCAAAATTATTTTCAAAACGGCCAAAAAGAACAGGAGTGTTAAAGAGAAAAAGAATGTTGGGCCTGTTCTTTTTGGGCGTTTTGAAAACGATTTTAAAAACAAGTTTTGGAAAATAGTTTTATAATGTAAAAAGTGTATTGAAAATGTAAAAAGTATATGCTGAATAATAAAAAATTGTATTGAAAATGATGAAATATGATTAAAATATGTTAAATTTACTGTTGAAACCAAAACCGTTTTCAAAACGAAACAAAAAGAACAAGCCCGTTACCTTTTCATAAGACAAAATAAGACTTTTTGTATGATGAGTAATAGTTGACCTTATGAGCTGAAAAAAACTTACAGCAAAACTTTTTTCATTTCTTAATTCGAAATCTCAACACATTAAAAAAAAAAAAAAAAAAAGCAAAAATGCAAAAATTTCAATTAATATTCGTCTACTACTCACCACACCATACTTTTCTACACCCCCACAATCACAGCCGTCGATTCCTCCATTTCCATCAGAGTCGGAAACCATCTCCATATATCAACCGTTCTTTTTTTGAACTTTCAACGCTCCTTCCTCCTTCGTGCTCGACCGCGGGAACCCGACCGACCAACCCGACCCGACCGACCCAAATCCGGTGGTAGCCTCTTTTTGACCAGATGCTTCAAATTCAACAACTACTGGAATCCAAACTAAGAAAACGACTTCCTCCAAACTAAATAATGAAGAAAACGTATATCTTGCTTACTAAAAAAGTATTCTTCCTCCACTGCCTATTTATATTTATGTATATATATAGCTTCGTCAAGAAAAATCAGTTACAAAAGCGCCCACTTTCTCTTTTTCTCCAAGAGGGCTCCTAAAGAAGCTCTCAAAGTACAAGAAATCAACATTCATTTCATTCATTTTTCTTCCAAAAAATTGATATTTGAATTTGTTTAGTGTAAGCTGGAGGTGGCTAGTGACAATTACTTTCTTTCTTCCAAAAAAATTGAGCTTTGAGTTTGTACAGTGTAAACTGGAGGTGGGCTGGTGACAAAAAAATGGCTGCCTTTATTGGGGACGATTTGTCTAGGGGGACCAGTAGCCGGAGGTCACACAGTGTGAGGGACATGTGGCAAGGTCCGACCGATGTGTTTTCAAGGAATAGTACTAGGAGAGAAATGGCGGACGATGAAGAGGAGCTCAAGTGGGCTGCTATTGAGAGATTGCCTACTTATGATAGGATCAGGAAAGGTATGCTTAAGCAAGTTGGGAGTAATGGAAGAGTTTTCACAAATGAGGTTGATGTTACTAATCTTGATCCTCGAGATAAGAAGCAGTTGATGGAGGGTATTCTTAAGGTTGTTGAGGATGATAATGACAGGTTCCTCAGGAGGCTCCGTGATCGAACCGACAGGTTCGGTTCTTGTTTCTTTGATTAACAGAGTTTTTGTGGTTGTTTTTGATATTGGAAAGTTAAGGAATATGTGTTGATTTTGTGATTAATTTTTTGTTCTTGTGTGTTTTGGGGAATACAGGGTTGGGATTGAGATTCCAAAGATTGAAGTGAGATTCCAGAATTTGTCTATTGAGGGAGATGCTTATGTGGGCACCAGGGCACTTCCAACTCTGTGGAACTCTACTCTGAATGCATTGGAGGTAATATGTTTTATCTTACTTTGGAACTATACTCAAATGGTTTGATTTAATCAAGTTGCATAATTTGAGACTAAAGTTCAATTTCTTCTCTCTTGGATTATGTGATTGGGATGCTTTAGTATTGTTAGTATGTTTTGAGTGAAATATGAGGTGACGATCAATCAAGTTTTGGCAAGGCTGAGCCTTTTTGTGCAGCTTTTATAGTAAAAGTTGGGGTTTTCTTATCTATGCTTAATATTGACAAGTTGCTTCCTTTCATATGGATGTTTGAATAGGCTACTATTGGGATGATTGGGCTCTCTAAATCAAAGAGAAAAGTTGTTAAGATACTACAGGATGTGAGTGGAATTATTAGACCCTCAAGGTATGATCCTTAAAATACTTGATGGGTTTTTGGAAACATTAAAAGTGATTTTCTCCATGTGTATGTTAATTTGACCTTTATTTTGCTTTGGAACTTCTTTGAGCATTTCATAATCTTCTTCTTTTACTTTTATTTGCTTTCAGGATGACACTGCTTCTTGGCCCTCCCGGTTCGGGAAAAACAACCTTGCTCAAAGCCCTGGCTGGAAAATCTGATGATGACCTTAGAGTATGCTATCATGAATTTCTCTTTACTAGAATTCTTTTGAGAGAAGCACTTGTTCCTTTTGAAATTTCTTCCTTTTGAATTACTGATTATAAGTCAATGAACAGGTTACAGGAAAAATCACTTACTGTGGTCATGAATTTCATGAATTTGTTCCTCAAAGAACAAGTGCTTACATTAGCCAGCACGATCTGCACTACGGTGAGATGACTGTCCGAGAAACATTAGACTTTTCTGGTAGATGCTTGGGAGTGGGAACCAGATATGATTTGTTGGTTGAGTTGTCAAGAAGAGAGAAAGAAGCCGGTATTAAACCGGATCCTGAAATTGATGCATTCATGAAAGCCATAGCAGTGGAGGGACAGGAAACCAGCTTGATTACAGATTATGTGCTCAAGGTCCAGCACTTCCTACACTTCATTTGTATCTTTTTGTACCCTTTATTTTGTATTTTATTACTAATGTATGCAAGATGTTTCAACAGATTCTTGGATTGGATATCTGTGCCGATATTATGGTGGGAGATGACATGAGAAGAGGCATTTCTGGAGGACAAAAGAAGCGTGTTACTACAGGTATAGTGTTTCTAATGTTACTAGTTGCTACCTTATAAATATAGAAGCTCAAGCTAGATAAACAATTGGAAGTTTTGCTATGCATTTCTAGACGTGGGTTTAGCAGTAATTTGGCTGGACTAATTTGGCGAAATTGCGTCGAATGCAGGTGAAATGTTGGTAGGACCAGCAAAAGCATTTTTCATGGATGAAATATCCACAGGACTGGACAGTTCCACCACTTTCCAAATAGCCAAGTTCATGAGACAGATGGTTCACATCAATGATATAACCATGGTCATCTCTCTCCTGCAGCCAGCACCTGAGACATTTGAGCTTTTTGATGATGTTATCCTACTTTCCGAAGGCCTAATTGTCTATCAGGGACCGCGTGAGAATATCCTTGAGTTTTTTGAATTCATGGGATTTAAATGCCCCGAAAGGAAAGGAATTGCAGACTTCCTGCAGGAGGTTACATCAAAGAAGGACCAACAGCAGTATTGGTGCAAAAAAGACCAGCCTTTTATATATGTCTCTGCAGAGGATTTCGCGAATGCCTTCAACTCTTTTCATGTTGGGCAACAAATGACATCTGACCTTCGAGTTCCTTATGACAAGTCCAGAACCCACCCTGCAGCATTGGTGAAACAAAAATATGGTATCTCCAACCGGGAACTCTTCCGGGCATGCTTTTCAAGAGAATGGCTGCTCATGAAGCGAAGTTCTTTTATTTTCATCTTTAAAACAACACAGATTACTATCATGGCAACAATTGCCTTTACAGTATTCTTGAGAACAGAAATGAAAGCTGGCCAAATCAGTGATGCTGCTAAATTCTGGGGAGCATTGTTCTTTAGTCTCATCAATGTTATGTTCAATGGTATGCAAGAGCTGGCAATGACAATTTTCAGGCTTCCCGTGTTTTTTAAGCAGAGAGACTCTTTATTCTACCCGGCGTGGGCCTTTGCCCTGCCAATATGGGTACTCCGAATCCCACTCTCTGTGATGGAGTCGTTAATATGGATCCTTTTCACATATTACACCATTGGATTTGCTCCTGCTCCTGCTAGGTAAGTCTAACTCATGCAAGTTGCTGAAAGCTTTTAGTGCTGTTTTTTTTTTTTTTTTTTTGCCTGAAGTTACTAATGGTGAGCCTGTTTATATTTTTCAGGTTCTTCAAACAGCTTTTGGCATTCGTTGGCATTCATCAGGTAGCTCTCTCTTTGTTTCGTTTCATCGCAGCAGCTGGAAGATCACAAGTTGTAGCAAACACACTTGGAACATTCACCTTGTTATTGGTTTTCATTCTTGGAGGCTTCATTGTTGCAAAAGGTGAAATACAATTTTCACCTTGCTTCTAAATATACTGCTAGTTTGCATGTAGGAAATAAAAACTAAAGGAATCATCCTTAATCTTATCTTTGCAGATGACATCAAGAGTTGGATGATATGGGGTTATTATGTTTCTCCTATGATGTATGGACAAAATGCCATTGCCATCAATGAATTTCTTTCAGAAAGATGGAGCACGGTAAGGCACATATATCCTAGGATTTGAACCAAATGTTTGCAATTTTAAAATTTTTTTTTCCTTTCTCAGAGAACCGTGTTCATGTTAACTCAATTATTGTTTTGGTTTTTTCTTTTAACAGCCCACTGTTGGCTCTGAAGATACGGTTGGAAAGACCCTCCTTCGGGACAGAGGTTTATTCACTACTGAAACCTGGTACTGGATATGTATTGGAGCTCTTTTTGGCTTTTCTCTGCTCTTCAATATTCTATTCATTGGAGCATTGACATATTTAAATCGTAAGTCTCATTGTCACCTTGATATCTTGAATTTCGATGAATTATCGTTAGATGAGAGCCCTTGAGTTAATTTTCTGACATTAAATCTCAGCTATTGGAGACACTAAAGCTGTTATAGTTGAAGAAGATAGAGAGGACAAGAGGCCACGTGCATCAAACTCTGGAGGTTTGTTGTCTACTCAGTTGTGAATGTTACTGAAGACTATATTCTGTTTTCCTTTACAAACCAAGAGTGTGGCAACATCGGCGCATTTTTCTTCTTTTCAAGGGTTTCATATGATCCTCCACACTCTTAAAATGTTTTCCTGGTCTGCTATTGCAATTACAGGTGCTCAAATGGCTAGTGCAACAAACAGTCAAGCAAATAGAGGGATGGTTTTACCCTTTCAACCACTTTCACTTGCATTCGGTCATGTAAATTACTACGTGGACATGCCTGCAGTAAGTTTTTCCAAAACCATTGTGAACTTTCAGTTAGTAGTCCTACATTTCATTCCATATTGTGGCATTCATTAGTGATCTAACGAGGATTTGGTTTGTATCAGGAAATGAAGACTCAAGGTGTTGAAGAAGAAAGACTCCAACTTCTGAGGGATGTTAGTGGTGCATTCAGGCCCGGAGTTCTGACAGCATTGGTCGGTGTCAGTGGCGCTGGAAAGACTACATTGATGGATGTCTTAGCAGGTAGAAAGACAGGAGGATACATCGAAGGAAGCATCAGCATTTCAGGCTATCCAAAGAACCAAGAAACTTTTGCCCGTGTCAGTGGCTATTGTGAACAGAATGATATCCACTCGCCTCATGTAACAGTTTATGAGTCCCTCCTCTACTCTGCCTGGCTAAGGCTTGCTTCTGATGTCCAGACAGAAACTCGAAAGGCAAGTGCCCGAATGATTAGAATCATGTCCTTGCTTCAGTTGTTGCAAATTTACATCATTAGGCTAAACCTCAGTTGCCTTTGTTAGTACAGATGTTTGTTGAAGAGGTCATGGATTTGGTTGAGCTCAATCCTATAAGAAATGCTCTTGTTGGACTTCCAGGGGTAGATGGTCTTTCCACTGAGCAAAGGAAGAGACTTACTATTGCTGTAGAATTAGTTGCTAATCCTTCGATAATCTTCATGGATGAGCCAACATCTGGACTGGACGCCAGAGCTGCTGCAATTGTCATGCGTACTGTTAGAAACACAGTGGATACAGGTAGAACTGTGGTCTGCACAATTCATCAGCCAAGCATAGATATTTTTGAAGCTTTCGATGAGGTATGCTCATTCAGCAGATCCTTCACAATTGATCCTTGTTTGATGCACTTCACATTATCTTACTCCTATGCTTTTACCTACAGCTTTTGTTGATGAAGAGAGGAGGACAAGTCATATACGCTGGACCTCTCGGTCGCCAGTCTCACAAACTTGTCGAATATTTTGAGGTGAGGTTCTCCTCAGAATTCTGTTTCTTAGTTGTAAACCTTCAATGTCATATCATGACTTCAAAAGGAACTAAATCCAATCAATCTTGCAGGCTGTACCGGGCGTTCCAAAGATCAAGGAGGGATACAATCCCGCCACCTGGATGTTGGATGTCAGTACTGCTGCAATGGAAACTCAACTTGAAGTTGATTTTGCAGAAATTTATGCCAACTCAGATCTTCACAGGTAAATTAAAGAACCAAAATTTGCATAAAAATCAGAAAATTTTCTTCCTCTCTACAAGAGTACTGAGCTTTATCTTGAATTTCATTTTCAGGCGAAATCAGGAGCTAATAAAGGAACTAAGCACCCCAGAACCCGGTTCTCAGGATCTATTCTTCCCCACTCAATACTCTCAGCCCTTCTTAACCCAGTGCAAGGCTTGCTTTTGGAAACAGCACTGGTCCTATTGGAGGAATTCGCAGTTCAACGCCATTCGGTTCTTCATGACAATTGTCATTGGAGTCATGTTTGGTGTCATCTTTTGGAACAAAGGGAGTGTAATGTAAGTTCAGCGTTCCCTCAAATCATCACTGGAACTACGAAAATGCATAGAACCAAACTAACATCAGTTTCACTACTCTTCTTTGCTGGAAACAGATATAAACAACAAGACTTGCTCAACTTACTAGGAGCTACTTATGCTGCTGTTCTTTTCCTTGGAGCCACCAATGCTTCCGCGGTGCAATCTGTTGTAGCAATCGAGAGGACTGTCTTCTACCGCGAAAGAGCAGCAGGAATGTATTCGGAATTGCCTTATGCATTTGCTCAGGTGAAGCACGGAATCCCTTGAAAAATCTCTTGAATTTCCAAAGCGGAGAGAGTTCAGATTCTAACATGATATATCTTTTGATTGCAGGTTGCAATAGAAACTATCTATGTTGCAGTACAGACCTTGATCTACACACTCCTTCTGTACTCGATGATTGGATACGAATGGACGGCCGTGAAGTTCTGCTATTTCTATTACTTCATCTTCATGTGCTACACCTACTTCTCAATGTATGGCATGATGGTTGTGGCATTGACTCCTGGCTACCAAATTGCTGCCATTGTCATGTCTTTCTTCTTGAGCTTCTGGAATCTGTTCTCCGGTTTCCTCATCCCGCGTCCTGTAAGTAAAACTGTACCACAATTGGTTACTTAAATCGCCTTTTTTGTCTTTAAGAGAAAATGCAACTAACCAACCAGTGTTTTTTAACCTTTGCATCTGCAGCTCATCCCAATATGGTGGAGGTGGTACTACTGGTGCTCTCCTGTTGCGTGGTCGATTTATGGGATTTTCGCGTCTCAAGTTGGCGACAAAACTGGCGATATTAAGCTCCCGGGCAACGTTACCATGCCTCTGGACAAATTCCTGAAAGACAACTTGGGTTATGATCATGACTTCCTCATTCCAGTGGTGTTTGCCCATGTTGGTTGGGTGCTCTTGTTCTTCTTCGTCTTTGCATATGGCATCAAGTTCCTTAACTTCCAAAGAAGATAAAACAACAAAGTCTGAACTTTCAGTTTTGTTCTTAGGTTTTTTGCTTTGGATCATAGTCAAATTGTATATGCACATCGATAAGACAAGCATCACTTCATGTATTTTTTGTTTGTGTTTGTAAAGATCCTTAGCGATAGAAATCAGACTCTAATTCTTTTTTCAGGTTTGTTTCTGAGGTACTTTATCTCATGTATTATAATAATGAGTATTATTTTTTCACACATGTACCGATTTATACGCGTCTGTTCACATATTCGTTTTCTTGTTAACTAATTTGATACTTGTTCATTTTAAGTGTTACTCTTTAATCGAAAAGTGATAGCGATACCAATACATGTTAATTGCATATATGAACTCTTTTATTTATTGAAAAGTGATATCAATACATATTAGTTGTATATATGAATTCTTTTTGAATAACTTTTATTAAAAAGTGATATCAATACATGTTAGTTGCATAGATAAACTCGTTTTAAATTCCGCCACAAGCTTTTCCAAAAATGTCAACAATGTCACTCTACTTTTCCGAAGTGTCGGTTAGTGACACTTACGGCTTGTTTTAAAAGTTTAGTAATATTTGTAGGGAAAAAAATGTTTTACTAGAGTGCGAACACTTCAAACAAGTATAGTAACAACTTTTACTATTAACTCTTATAAATATCAGCACTCCGTTATTAAATGTTGACAAAAATTATGTTCTACTTGTCTTCACAAATATTAAAATTGTGTCATTCTAGTTCATATTTTTTTCCATTTAAAATGGTAAAAATTTACTTTAAAAATAGAAAAAGCTCGCCTGAAAAAAGGAAAAGATTATCTCAAAAATACAAAAAAGGCATAAATATAGATTTTATTTTAAGAGCTCTAAATATTTCATAATTTCAACATCCATGTGGTCCATGCCATTCAAAAAGAAAGCTTACATGTCATGGCTTCAACGAAAAAAGTGGCAAAAAACTAAAAACTAAAAACTAAAAACTAAAAAAAAACTAAAAACAAAAAAAAGGCTGCCCATCCACTTCACTAGTTTCTTTACTGCGTTTCCCTGGGAGCTTCTGCAATGTCCAAAATTTCCTTTTTGCTCTTCACCAAACGTCGTTTCTTGGCATCAAAGTCCAGCTTATCAAGATCCTCTGCAATTCCCGAATAACCATAGAGAATCATGTCCAAATCCTTACCTGATGCAGCAGCTTCTTCTGTTTCTGTTCCATGGTTTTGGTTGCTTGAGGACTTGGACTTCACCACCTCCAGGAACTCGGCCCTCCCACGCTTCTTGTCCACGAAAGCATTATTAAGCCTCTCTGCTTCCAGCATTCCAGAAAGTGTACCACCAAACTCCACCACCATGACACTTTGATTCGCGGGTTTACCTCTGTACACCTTAGCCTTGTCTCCGAAACCCACATCTGCAATTCAACATTCCACAAAAACCGATAAAGAAGAACACAGACCCAACATATAGAAGCAATCTTCATAACAGACAAACTTAATTACCTCTGAGCTTGGCCTCAATCTCTTCTAGAGTTACAATAACCTGCTGATCTGGGTTATTGGTTCCAGTGGTGCTGTTATGAATGATCACAACTGGAGGCCACAAAACGAGGTCTTCTTTCAGAGCCATATTTTCCACATCGGGCAACTTTTCACATGACCATGTACTACTATCTGGCTGCTGCTCTGCACACTTCCATCCCATAAGTGCACAAAGTGCTTTGTGAAAACCTAAGTGCTTTGATCTGAGACCAGGCATTTGGACTGTAATTGCATGTGCTGCCAAACTCTGTGTGCTGACAAACTCTTCTGAGCTGCTCAAGTAATAATCAAAAACAATTCAGTAATCAAACATGTAGCCCCAATAGTACCCAAATGCCCATGGCCAAATTATTTTTCTCCAATAAAATACAAAGCATAGCATATTATCACAATTCAAAAGCCAGATCACCGGTGAAAAATAAAGAGCATTTAATGACTAGAAAAAAGAGCAAAAATTAGAATGTTTATCAAATCAAAGATACTGCTACTCTAGAATTCTCATGCCACTAGCTTTATATGCTTTGTATCAATCACATAAAATTAAACCTAGCTTCTTAATTGCCCTGTAAACAAATTAAAAAGTGAAATGAAATTTATAAACCACATAAACATGAAGCTAGATTCGTATCAGAAAAGGTTCTCATCAATGAGTACTGAAGAACAAACGGGGTGAAGCCATCTACTGATTTGCAGTGAAGAGTCTTCAAAAAGTTATTCCATAGAAAGCTGTTGAAGGTTCGGTAAGAAAATTATCACTAACTGTCATAATACACACACTCCATAAAGCCAATAGAACTAAGTTAACAGGACGTATTCTACCTCCCTGTCCGCCTAAATTTGTTCCGAGTAACTAGTACCCTCATCGATTAATTGAACCACTAAACAAAGCCTAGAAGATGGCACTGGATCAATTACCATTTATTTCGCTTCTGGGAGAATCTTCTCCTTGGGGTGCTATAGGCACATCATAGCTCATATGCAATAGGATAATTGGCTCCATTCCTATTCTTATACTACTATCCATAATGCAGATAATGGAAGCAAGGGAACATATTACCTATGGCTCAAAGGGCAAACTACCTATGCCTAAAAGGGCAACCTCACACTATAACTTAAATCAGGAACTAGAATCAACGGAAGCCAGGGCTGATTTCTATGTCCTAATACTTTGAAAATCTCCGGGTTAAGGTAGAACAGAGACACCTATATTACGTGTCAGCGACATCATCTTCATGATTTTGGTACAAATTGTACACCAGAAAACCAAAAGCCATCAAACCAAAATTGCATTGGATTTGACCACCACTGCATTAGCACAACCACAACATAAAAGATAATGTTCCACTTTTCTCTTAATCAAGCCACTCAAACAAATTGACAAGTTGGAGAGCGTCTTTTCCTAATTTATTTTCCTTTCCCTCATTCCTATAGTCATAGTTCATTTGATGAAACTGCAGTAATTTAAAAACCCTATGAACCATGAACCAATCTAAGTAGAAAAGGGTCAAAAAGTTCATGATAAGCCTGTTTGGTAAGGTATCGCTTTCTATCTACATTCTCTGAAATATTTCAAAGGAAGAATTCACAGAAGCTTCCATATCTTCTGGATTGAGGTAATATAAGAGTAAGTTCACAGATCATATTCCAAGCTCAACCAGGTCCATCTCCATGGGGACCTCAAGTGTCTCTCTTCCGGTTTAGGAAGCATAGTAAACTAGAGCTTGGGTAAGCTCCACAGAGTAAGTGACATAATCTTTGACAAAATTTACTTGTCACTTCCCACGATGTGGTTCACTGAATCAGTAACAGTACTTACATCATTGCAGCACAAGAGCAAGACAAAAATCAATGAAACACGGAGGAAAGAGTTTCTCCATCTGTAAGAACATTTTTATGATGTAAAACACAGACCTGCCACATATGATGCACTTCAAACTACCAGCACTTTCCTGCTCCTTGTATTTTCTTGTTTTGGCTGGAGTCTCATACAATTGTTTGACAAACTTGAAGAACGCAGTTTTCACCAGCTGCTTAAAATCCTCAGAGTTTTCAGGTGGTTCAGGCTTAGCAGGAGCAACATTATCTTCAGGGGAATTTTCCCCTTGAAGAAGAGCACTTCCAGCTGACTCATCCTGAACCCTTGGTAAATGGGGAGCATTTAGATTCTTTAGCCAAGGAAGAGTGCCATGATTCTTCTTAGGACGAGGTCCTAACCGCTTCTTTAAAGAAGGTGCGTCCTTCTTCCCAAGTCGTTGTGAAACATGAACTTTTTGAGAAACTGGACCGAGTCGCTCCTTTATATCTCTAGGGCGGGATATATGGGGTTTTCTTAAATGACTTGATGAAGGGAGAAAAGTTGTGCTGGAGGGTGATTGATGACTACCCTCAGTATTTAAATATCTTCTAGATTTTCCATAGTTGGAGCCACTAACTCTCACACTCTTAGAAGGCTTGATATAATCCCCATTATTACTCCAAAGTTCACCTTCATCCCCCACATCATAAGTCAAGCTCCTTCCATCAACAAATAGCTTTTCTACATGCTTACGCTTGAGCTTTTGCCTAGTGGGTTTAGACAAACTAGCATTCCCCATCATCAACTCCTCATCAGAGTTACCATCAATATCACCTACAAGTGTATCAAATTCTCTTGACGGTAATATGTCTAATCGCCGGTGATGAAAATTAAGAGTGCCAGCCCCATCATAGTCATGATTATGCTCTCCTAGGCAGAAGCTTCCAGGGCCATAATGAAATTCTCCTTCATACTTAGGTTGAGGATCTATGTACTGTTGATCCTCCACATCTTTCTTTCCTGCATGGAGGGATTGATGGGCATCAACACTAATGGACAGTCCAATGGAGGCAGAATGGTGGTTCAATGATTGGCTCCCCGTCAAATATCCCTGATGAGAGGGAACATCAGCTTTATTCCCAATAAGATCTGAAGCACCCAACCTTGACTGAACTTGAAGGCTGCTCTCTTTTCCAACACCCAGACTATTTCTATAGGTTTCAGTAATCCCAGGAAATTTACCAGTCTCTTCACCATCAACTTGAGAGTATTTATAATCCCTGCCATTCTCTTCAGCGGTACCAAGATATGACCGCGAATAACTCTTAAGATCTCCATATCTCCCTTCATGATTCATAGGAGACCTGGTTTGTAAGTTTTCACCAAGACCGTCATAGCCAGGGGTATTAGTCATCATTCCAGTGCTCAGTCTGATGCTTTCAGATGGGAGATTAAGGTCATCCCTTAATGAACTTGAGATATCCTCCTTGAAACTGCCTTGGGAAATAGGATCAAAACCTTTCAGCCGGGTCGATGGCAATGTGTAATCGGTATCAGTGCTTGAGTAGGGCAAGAACTTATCTTTATACGATTCTGTTGCCAATGGATCTCTCATTACCGGCCCACCAGTAACTAACTTTTCGGTACCAATCTTCTCAGGAAAATGGAAATCTTCATCTTTCTGAAGGCCACTGGATGAATATCGTGATGCACTTCCAACTACATCAACATGGATTGAACTTTTGGTTGGAAAACTGACATTCATAGGATAGGATGATGAAGCATAATCCCTTCCCCTTCCCCTTTCAGGTTCTAGTGGTAATGGATAGTCATCAGCTACTGATCCATTACAACCCTTGTCAAAATACTTATTACTTTGGTAATCATAATTCAGATCACTCCTTCGCCCACTGCTACCAACCCCATGATGGATAGAACTTTTGAAGCCATTTCTGGATTCATCCAAAAGATGATCCCATCGAAACTTAGATGATGTCCTCTCGTTCACTTCATGCATTTTCCATGAATACTCCATGTTTCCACCTGATTTATACATACTCTGTGAAAGCCCATCATCATCATCTCTTTCTCTAGCACCATAGTCTTTACCTCTATCAACGAGACCATAACGTGATATTCTATCTCCTCTACCACTAAAATTCCCATCATTGTTTCTATCCCCACTACTGAAATTCCGATCATTTGCCCGATCATTGTGTCTATCTCCTCCATCTCCACGACTATAACTCCTGTCATGTTCCCAATCATTTCCTCTATCTCCATGAATGAAATTCCGATCATACACCCTATCATTTCCTCCGTCTCCCCGGCTAAAATTTACACCATATGGCCTACTACTACCCTTATCTCCACGATTGGAACTCCTGCGATCATAATCCCTGCTCCCTCGATCACCACGCCTGTCATAATCCCTCCTCACGTATCCGCCTACCCTTCTCTCTTCCTCCAAATCCCCATCGTAACGCCTCCTAGGCGGAGAGTGTCCACCTTGATTCCTTAACCTCCCTGAAGGTGGGGACAGTCTCCTTGGCGGCGAAGTAGATGAACGCAACCTGCCCTCTCCCCTATAACCCCTACTATCTCCTCCATAACCCCTACTGTCTCCCCCATATCTTCCATCCCTCCTCATGCTTCTTTCTTCCAAGACTATAGAACTATGAATTTCATCACAGAACAATCAGTTCAAGATTGAACAAACCCTCATCATCACAAGAGGAGGTAAAAATACGAAAACCCTAACCCTAAAAAACAAAGTCAGAGACCAGATTGCACAACAAAATGTGTTTGATTCCTACTATTTTTTTTTTTTTTCGCAACACATTACGAACACAAACGATCGACAATTGAAATCGGAAGTGGAAACTAAACAAGCAATCCAGTTACAAAAAAAATAATTGCGCAGTAGCTTGTAAGTGAGATGTCAGACCTCGGAAGGATTCCGGCGAGAAGTCACCATTTGTCATCGGGATTCGAATTTGTGTAGCTATAATTGGGCGGGATCAATTTCCGAAGTTCAGGATTTTAGGTCAACTTTGACTTCCGAGAGATTTGTAATTTTTGGGGATTTTGCGAAGTTGGAAGCGCCGCTGGCGTAGTTAACTGTAGACTGTAGTGGTGGAGGAGTTTTATTGATTTTGGTTATCTTACTTAAAAGGGTAAATTACAACTACCTCCCCCGCGGTTAGGAAATATTATTAGTAGACCCCTAACATTGTGAAAACTTACAGACAAAGCCCTTGATTGGATGTGAGAGATAGATCTTCAAGAAATAGTGGATGATTTTATCAATACACAAATGTGTAACTCTCCAAAATTTCAAGGGGCATACTATTTGCAGTGACAATTTTATTATTTGCAGTAATATTTTTTTGTGAAAAGTCTATTTTAACCTTTAGCTAAAAAAAAAATTCTTTTTTATATTTTTTATATTACACGGTAAGTAAACAATCTATACATTCTTTTATTTAAAGTTTGTTTGTTAACAGAAAAAACTCTGTCTGGCCTGAGATTTACAAAAATATTTTGCCAGAAATCTCGACATTGACAAAAATATATTCCAAAATCCCGCCCCCCTATTTACAGGAACATTACCAAAATATCACCCAAAGTGGGCGGGATTTTGATTTTTGGGCGGTATTTTGATCCGGGTGGTATTTTGATTTAAAATACCGCCCACTTTTTTGTTAAAAAACCAATTTTACGTACAAAAAATATATAGATTATTTATTTACCGTGCAATATAGATTGTCATCGTGACTATCGGCCATAATTAGATTGAAAAAGATTTCTTTTGTTTTTTCAAAAAACTTAAGGGGCATTATAGACTTTTCACAGAAAAATATTACTGCAAGTAGTAAAATTGTCACTGCAAATAACAATTCTGAATTTTAATTGCGCTTATATTCATCATTGTAGGAATTGGATTCAAGTTTTCCCCCCTCCCCTTGTCATCAGTGGACCCCTAATGTATCTGAGGAAGTGCGGTCGTTCAAAAAATTCCTAACAATTAGCCTAATCAATTAAAATTACGAAATCTCTTTTGACTTAAGTATAAGAACTGTAGTTGTTAAACTGAAATGCATACATATATTGACAGAAATACTCCCATCAATATTTACTAATGCCAATATGGAAGCAACAGAGTGATTTAATCTTATTATGAATTGTAATGTACGAAAAAAAAAAAAGAAAGAATTTGGTACTATATTTTGTGTGTGTTTGTTGAAGAGAACTTTTTAACAACCTTCAAAAAACAGATAGTGTCTAAGGATTTCATTTTTTTATCAAATTATTCTTTTACACAGAAAGTATACGAGGATTATAATAATTTTATTGGGATAAATTTCTCGTGCTTAGGCTGCCTGCCTGCCTAGCTACCGACCCTATTCCTAGGCAATTCCAACGTACAAGGAATTATTTCAACACAATAAGAACAATTAATGCAAATTAAGGAGACAATTGTTGAGGAAAAGTTATGATAAAGTACTGATTAGTGATTACCTGTTCCTTTATATAGAATTTGTTCTTTCATAAATTTGCAATTTTTCTTTTCAATAAAACGGATAACTAAATCCAATATTTTATTTAAAAAAAAAAGCTATGTAACTAAAATGTTCCTAACGTCAATGTGAGAAGCACTTGTGAGCTAATCAATTAGGATTCACTTCTTCGTAAAAGAATCTATAGAAGCTCCACTGCAGAATTTTTTTTATTATCATGCATATGCTTTGTTTACACCAATCCTAATTAATTTATTACTCCTGCCAACAACGAACGCAGAACAAAATATTAGAAAGGGCGTCTTCCTTTGCGGAAGATGCATATGAGGTAAATTTGGTAATGGTACTACCTTCATCTCCGAAACTAGGCGAGGCGCCGGCACCAGCTCGCCCATGCCTAGTTTCGCCACTGACTCCTACCCAGTATGAAGAGTCGTGTTTCTAAATTGATTTTCGTCCCAATAAAAATTTTATGTTTCTATTTATCATATATCTTTACTAAAATAATAATAATAATATATGTGATTCACAATCAATTAATCATTACTTAAAATGTAAATGTATAAGTACAAGATATATAATAGTGTCAAATTATTTATGTCAAGTAGATTGTACCTCACAAACTAAACTCTTTTAGCGGGGATATGAATATATTACTTTACACTTAGATTATATATATGCATGGCTTTACAACAGTTAACAGGTGGAGTTGGTCCTGTCTAGCTAGTCTTTATTATTATGATGCATGGACATGAATCATGATGATGAGGCTAAGAGGGGAAATGGCCTGGAATCAATTAATAATGGAGCTTTTTCTGTAGCAAATTAAAGCCAAAGAAAGATGCATATATGGATTTGAATAAATGAAGTTGAACATAACTACTCAAAAGAAAGATTATAGTATCAATCAATCAATCCGAGTGTAATTTGCTGGACTAACCTGGCCCTATACCTCACCTAGCAGTAGTCTTAAAGCCAGCCTTCAAGAAACTTACTTTAAAGATATGGGACCTTCATAAAAGATGCTCATGTTCTCGTAAAAAATGTCCCAACTGCTAAAATGTGAGGTTTTGATCATGAAAAGGTTGCATGAGAATGTTGTTGCATGGCTTCCCATATCTTCTAAAAAACCAATGTTATCGGTACAATCGAGTTAAAGTGCGAACTGGTTAAGTGAAAGGGTAAAAGAAAGTCAACTTAATTGGTTGGATTTGATGAAAATTTGAAATTCAACAACAATAACAATTAAGCATTTGTCATGCTACGCGCAATAATTGGTTAATTATATAAATTATACTTTTTGCTATTGTATATGATCCAGATACATTGATACACGATGGCATAACGGTTATTTGCAATGTGCAATAATGTTTCGGTAGGAAATTAAACGAATTATATATGTGGAGCAGGAAAACATTGGGTACAAAAAGTCAAGGTGGGGGCTGAGGAAAAAAAATAAAAAGATCAATCATTCACTCCATAGACGTTAAGGTTAGAAAGTAGAAGTTTAAGGAATAATATATTTGGGCAAAAAGGTTCTGAAATGGGCATAACACACAGGATTCCGATTACCATATCTCTTAACTTTTCTTGTGTTGGGAATAAAATAAGCATATTGGGTTTTGCTTTTAGACTGACGGAACACAACTCTACATTTGTAGATTTAATGTGGATTGTGGATTTAGTGAATCCTCATCAAATATATATCTATTCTTGTATTTTGAAATAAATAATGTACTCTATTAATTTAGACGGAGTCTCATGTCTGGTTGTGGAGATGTACTTATTATCCTAAAAATTGGTACGAGTGTTTTTATTAATAAATGATATATTAAACGTTAAAATTGATACGCGTATTTCATTCATTATAGGAGAATCGATGCATGTTGTTTTAATCTAATAGCGATATATCATAAGCTGAACTTATAATTGCGATTCACCAGCAGTTAAAAGCGATACATTACAAGTTAAACTCAATACGTAATATATTTTATGTTAAAAGCAATACATGTATTATACGTAATAATATATCTTAAGAGACACCTAGACTAAAATTGATATGCACACACTGTTAAAGCATCCATGCCATCGAATACAAGTTTTTGTCATTAACATATTACTCTGTTTGGTTAGAGAAATTCAAATTTGTATAATTTCAATTCAATTTGAAATGAAAGGAGTACATATTTAAGAAGATGACCAAATTGAACTGAATTTCAAAAGTAAAAGAAGTAAGGATCATCCCATGAAAATTTTGAGGGAATAAATCTTATTGATTGTGTTGGAAGATGATTCAATTTGAAGTTGTATATGCCAAAAATAAAGCAAAAGAATTTCACTTTTTCTTTGGCTAAAAATAAAATAAAATTAAAGAAGTAATAAAAATATGCATGAAATCAAAATTCAAGAAAGGTGGGATTCTAATTGAAGCCCCAACCAAGTTGGAAGGCAATCATGGCTGATAAAGTAGGCTAAAAAAAGAAGAACAACTACTCTTTCTTGGCTCCTACGGCTCTCAATTGGCACATACTTTAGTATATATAGGTAAGGCTTAACTATCAAAACTCCTCAAAATAAAAATCCCAGTATATACTTCACCACATATAGAATTGTTGGATTCCTAGCAGGCAACTGATTGATGTTTGACATAACGGCTACTCATTATCCACGTAAAGAGTAATATTTTGAATTGTACATTTGGATTAAAACACAGTTATACTATTTAACTTTTGAATAACGATACATATATCAATTATTTCATCATAATTTTTTAATAACAAATGATGTGGTATATATACGTTAGCTACATTTTAATAAGATAATTATTAATATTACATTATTGACAAGTGAATACATGCCACGTCACTTGCTATTAAAAAGTTGTGATGATTGGTTGACATACGCATCATTAGCCTTAACTTTATTGTTAATAGGATAGAGGGAATGTTATTTATGTGGCTCCCTCAAATTATCATTACTTTTGCAATTTATTCCATTTATGTTTTGCAAATATATTCTTTATTTCCCCCTTTTCAACGATTATACCCTTACAAAATTTTGGTGATAGTAGCAAAAGCTACCAAGAGTTGGGCTAAAATAGTATATTTCAAAAAACCATGGTGATAAATTGCAAAAGTGAGAATAATTCAGGGGCCAAGTGTAATTAAACCAATTTATGTTCGATAAATTATTTTTAAGAGTTGAGATTTCTGTAGATGAAATAGTAGTGGTTAGATGAGTTTGCCAATATACCAACTTCAGAAAACAGTTCTTTTACCGGACTACTACTACTACTACGAACTAAATTTCATTGCTTGGCAGTTAATTTTTATCAACTAAAAAAGAAGAAGAAGAAAAAAAAAGGGGGCATGTTTTGAAGATGCTAATCAATGATTAGGAAGACATAAACATTATTATTTTTTTTAATAATTGAAATAAACACTAAAAATTGTTCTTGTATCCCTCTCATACAAAAATTATTGTTTATAAAATGTATCACTTGTTATGCGTAGTAAAGTATGACACTAAATAGTTTAATACTCTCTATATTCCATCAGAAGAGTCCACCTTATAATATTGAAAACAGTATTACAAGGTGGACTTTTCTAATATAATGGAGAGTACTTTTTTTTACTTTTTACTTAAATATCGAGTAACGTGGACAACACATTATCATATTAATTTAATATGTGTACACAATGTTAAAAAATAGGAACAAAGACCCCCAAAAAAAATAATAAATTAAAAACACGACTCTATTAATGTTGCAGGCGGAACAATATGGTATTCCAGCCACTAGTGTCATTTCAGAGATTACACATACTATTAATTATTTACATAATTACAAGGAACCTTACTTTAAAGGCAACCTTGTTTATTAGCATCTGAAACAGGGAAAAACAGAATCATCATTTCAAAGTGCAGACAGGCAAAGCAAAAGAGAAGATAAAGCAAAGGAAGGAGATAACAACACAGCAAAGAAAGAAAGATCATTCCATTAATTGGGGCAATTCCATTCCATTTCCATCAAAATTAACCATCAAATCTTCATGTCAACGCAGCAGAATCCTCAGCAGCCTCCTCCTCCTCCGATGACGCGGGTTAAGAATTCAGGTCTGCTCCTGAGTTACAGTGGGAGTCCGCTGAGCGATGAGAAAGACCAGGAGGAGATCACGCTGACCGCCTTGTCGGCGTTCCGCGCCAAGGAGGAGGAGATTGAGAAGAAGAAGGCGGAGATGAGGGAGAAAGTCCAAGCTCAGTTGGGCCGCGTCGAGGAAGAAACCAAGAAACTCTCCGAAATTCGGGAGGTAAACAGCATAATTTTAGTATTATAAACGCGACTTTTTTTTATCGGGTTTACAGTGTGTTACATAATTACTGATACATATATATTCTAGTAGGAACTTGAAGCTCTTGCAGATCCAACTAGGAAAGAAGTATCGATGATTCGGAAAAAAGTTGATCTGATTAACAGAGACTTGAAGACATTGGGACAGACTTGCCAGAGAAAGGTGAGATCATTAATAAACTCGAACGAGTTTGCTTTCCAAGCTGTCCATTCTCTGCATCTTCTACTGCTAACACTCTATGTCTGGATGAAAGAATCATATTTGAAGTTATACATTGTGACTCATAAACAATTATATTTCGTAAATCTTTCATCGATATAAAAGGTTAATGGTTTAGATAACCGTGGTACATGGGATCTGAACTCTTCGTGCATTTTCTTCTTGTAGGAAAAGGAATATAAAGAATCCATCGACGCTTTCAACGAGAAGAACAGAGAAAAGGCTCAGCTGATCAGCAAATTAATGGAGGTAATTAAATCCTAATACTTCTTCTCATCTGTGTTAAACTTGTTGGTATTAAAAGAATGCTTTAATTTGCCTCTTTTTTTTTTTTTTTTTTCAACCCTTGCAACCTCGGGATCAAACCAATGATTTACGGTTATGAGACTCACCCATTTATCTACCACCCTAATCCTCCCCGACTTTAATTTGCCTTCTTTATTTCTTATTTTCCTGAGTAGTTGGTGACTGAAAGTGAGAAGCTGAGGATGAAGAAACTGGAGGAGCTGAGCAAGACCATTGATTCCCTACATTAAACTTGTATTGATGAAGATTAATCATGCAAGATTTGCCCTGCAACGACTCACATTAATTGACTTGTGCGATTTGGATTTTTTTTTATATTTTTGGATAGATTAATTTTGGTCATTCATGCTTGATGTTTTTCTGATGATCCATGAAAGGGCTTTTCCCAGGTTGTGTATTTCTTGTTAAAACACATTGATTTTTCACCTTTGTAAATGTGAAATACGTTTGCTTTTATAAAATTTAGTGTATGTTTTAGTCTTCTTATTATCGACCAATACTATTGAAGGGGCAATAACAATTCCAAATAATTAATATTACCTCTCTTCTAGAAAGTAAATATATAGCTTTAAAAGAATCACAGGATTGTTGGGATTAAGTTGCAAATTAATTATGTAATCATACAAATAATTTGTCACATCTTCAAAACATAGCAAGGATTTGGGTGAGTTAGGTTGCGAATATTTTGTCTGCGAATTTTTCCTAAAACCGCCTCCAACAGCCTCAAATAATTGTCTCTAATCACCTTTTATGTAGTAGTGATTAGTGAGTTAGGTTGAATTAACTCTAACTTGCTTGATTTAATAAGCTTTTTATTGATTTAATTGTGGGTGTTAAGAAGATATGGACCACATTTACTATTGATACAAAAATTATCCAGACCAAAATTAAAATTTTAATGATCCAAATAGGAATTGACTAACATTTGACGGTATCTTGAGTTCATTTTGTGTATTTGACTAAATTATCTAAAATAAAATATTGTGGACTTAATTAACTATTTTTTAGAGAGTGCAAACTACATTTGCTGCTTATGCAAAGTTAATACTTATCGATTTAACTCAAATCTTGTATATTAGTTAGTTATTTTTAGTGTTCTTGAATTAATGACCGAACATCACCTCAAATGAAGGTTAGAGTGTTAAAGTAACTAAGCTTGCTCGAAATCAATTTGGTGAAAATTTTGCTCAAGTTCAATTGTATATTAACTTTGCTCGAATTCAACTAGGCTCGACTAATCTATTTTATTGTAAAACCAATATCAAACTAAAAATAATTGCTTTATTATAAATATTGTTGGGGGAATGATTATGTTAGTGACATGGGTGAAATAGTATTAATAGAGGTTAGCAAAAGAAATAAGAAATTTTGGAAATATCATCTTTCATCATAATTAAACTCGATTTCCACATATGACTAAAATTAATGATGCGACAAATGGTTTGGAAATATAAACTATTTTTATGCTAGCTCGTCCCGTCATTCACTCATAATTTGAGTAACAGAGACTTTATTGGTGTAAAATCAATTAAAGTCAATAATGCATTTGTGTTTATAAATTTGACACTTTTGAAGTTTGATAGGAAAGGTAATTCACATAGAAGCTGTCTATGTATTGTTGAGTTTTTGTAATTGTTTTTTCCCCTTTATGTCCGATCTTTAACAAAAATTAATTTCAACTTTGCGAGTGGTTGACCAGCCTGTGAAGCATATCACTGTACATAAATTTTATATTCAAGGAATGTGCATTGAAAAATGAGAGTACATATAGGCATAACCATGCTTTGCTGCCTTGTCGTCTAATCAAATATCATGAAGACTAGTCGCCGCAAGCACATTTTGACTTGATCTTTAAACAGGTTGAGGACTTGATACTGTAGTATGTTGAACTGCAATTGGCATTATCCATCTTGCTAGACATTTCGCAAAAAAAATCATTGGAGCCCAAGTAGGTTTTTTTTTTTAAATTAGGAGATTTTGTAGGGAACGAACCTTCTAAATCACTAGCAAGTGAAAATCAATGTAACACCATTATAATGTTATTTCCCAACCACCCTTAAACCCACTATATATATACATACATTTTAGGCAATAACTATTATGTCGAATATCATATTAGAAACATATCTCTACTTCAAAAATACTTGAACTTCTGACTGAATCTAGTATATAAGAGGGAATTGCATTAAAATATTTATATTTTTTAATTGGCCACGTCATTCATTTTAGTCCAAAATGATACGTGGGTTTGATGAGAGAGATTACGTTATAAACATTGAATGTGTTTTTTAGAATGAAAAAACTACGAGGGCAAAATTGGACCAACCAAAAATTTTGAAGGCACATATGCATATATACCCATTAGTTTAGTGCATTTGATAAATTGACTAAAAATGTGAAGAAAAAAAAAACTGAAAGTTGTGGACTTAATTGACTTAATTAACTAGTTTATAAAAAATGTAAACTACATTTACTACTTATAAAAATTATGGACTAAAAATTACAAACTTTTTCAAAATAAATAGGCATATGAGAAAATACGTCTCCACCTCTCTAATCAGCTGCCATATGGAAAAAATCTCACGAGTAAACTGAGAACATCATCAAATTAAACAGTTTCCTTTAGAGTTTTACCCCTCAAGCGGTGTAAGCGGTTGAAAGGTAAAAAAATAGACCCGAGAGAGCAAATCAGAAGAGCTCAACTTGCACCCTTCCTCGGGAAGAAAACTAGATAACCATATCACTGACATGAACAATAAATAGTTTCAAACGCGGTTGAAATTTATGAGGAAACAAAAGTAATAATAAGAGAGAAGATTATAATACTTATTGGTTTGATTTAAAGCTTGTTTGTTGGTTGGTTAGGTGTTTTATTTTCTTGTATAATAAAGTATTGAATTATAAGGTATTACCACAAATGACAAAGCAAGATAGGGAGATAAATGAACTAGCAAGATAGGGAAATAAATGAACTAAGCTCGCTTGCAAGCAGTTTGATCAAAACTCGACCCAATGTTAGTTTCAAATTTGCTCGAAATCAACCCAGCTCGACTTGTCTTATTTAAATTAAAACCAACCAATAACGCCCACAAATAAAAGAAGAAGAAATTTGAAACAACATTTTCTAAATAAAAACAATAGTTTGTTAGAAATTTTGTTAAAGAAATGGTTATGTTAGTAAACGAGGTTGAAACAATATTAATGGAGGTTAGCAAGATAGAATAGCTACAACTGCGAAGTTGTAATCTCATTTTCACTCCTAATCAAATTCCTTAGATTTCCCTCGTTTCTTAACAATTGTTTATACTACTTAGTTAGATATTCTCTTCGTTCCATTAGAAGTGTCCATCTTTATTTAGTTACAACTTATTATGAATGTCAAGGTACAATACCTAAAATATTTAATTTGTCACAATTTGTTCCATTTATATCCTTACTTAAAACGTAATGACTAATTGTAGACCACACATAATTATATTAGTAAAAGTAGAAGGTGTAAAAAAATTGAAAGTGTACTCTTCTAATGGAATAAAAAATATTTGTCAAATTGGACCCTTCTAATGGAACGGAGGGAGTATATGTGGGGGTTTTATTAAACTGGTATTAGAGCCATCGGCCTTAAATGTTGTGGGGGTTTTATTATAGTTTTACACAAATTTTGTGCTCATAATTGGTTTCTCAATATTTTGTATAAATACGAAAATAATGAACCTTTTGACCTTCCTCCCATCTTCGTAAAAAACGTGAGTAACAGAAACAGAAGCTTTGAAGGTTTACCATTCTTTCCTTTCTTCTTTCTCCACTTCTACTTCATCTTTGATTTATGATGGTTTTGATCTTAGTTTATTTGATGATTCCTTTCTTCTTTTGCCATTTTGTGATGTTATTCTATCATAATCATGTTTAGTCTGTATTTTGTTACTGGTCAAATTTTTAAATTTTTTTTATTACAATTTTTCCCCATTTTGGGCGTATTTGCGACGATACTGATTCATGAACTATAGTAATTGTTCTTTGGATTAAACAATTTGTTTGGAAAATTCCTCGGCTGAATTGATGAAACCTAACCAAAGGGTGACTGAAGGGTAAAGGGAAAGCTTCGGTTTTATATTTGTTGCTTTCGTTGACAGAGCTGAGAGCTCGGAAAACGGTGATGTGAACTGTGAAGTGGTCATCTATTTTTTTTTTTTTTTTTTTTTGTAATGCAAAATATTGAGAAATTTGAGAATAAAACTAGCTGAGTGTAGCAAAAGGTGTGATGGTTTTGTAAGCTTGGGACTGAATTGTTTTTCGGTTATAAAGAAGGGGGGCGACATGGCAAACTGTGGAGAAGAATCGCGGCGAGACATCCAAAACCTCAAACTAACAACAAATTTAGAAGAAATCCCATGTACCAATTCTGGTTCAAAGGCCAAAGTACTAGTGATTATGGGTCCAACTGGTGCTGGTAAATCTAAACTCGCCATTGACCTCGCTTCTCACTTCCCTATTGAAATCATTAATGCAGACTCCATGCAGGTAATGTTTCTGTTTATGAAGGACCATTCTTTCAAAAAATTTGTTCATGTGAAATTTGTGGCTCTCTTTTTCTAGGTGTATAGTACATTAGATGTTCTAACCAATAAAGTGGCACTCCAAGAGCAAAAAGGTTCGTTCAGTCGTATTTGAAATAACTTACAGAAGTTCATAAATTTCAGTGTAAATGGTCTAGTGTTGGCACTGCTGATGTTTCTTTTGTTTGATGTTTGGACAGGAGTGCCGCATCATTTGTTGGGTACTATTTGCCCTAACGTTGAATTCACAGCTAAAGATTTCAAGGATGCCGCTATTCCTGTAAGACATTTTTTAAGAACATTCTCAATTACTATGGAAATGTTATATATTTTGTTTGTAAGGGATGTTATTGAGCCATAGTGTGTGTGTGTATGTGGATTAATTTGGTTTTGAGAATTTGATTCTGAATATGCTAGAAGGTGGTACCATTCTTGCACATGTGCAACATGTTGTATGTTTTAAGTTTCTCGGGTGGACAATCCCTAATTGCATCACCAATCCAAGTATAAATCAAGGAAATTGTTTCAAATGTAGCTACTCATGTATTTATAGCCTTATGTTTGAGAGGGCAGGGTGTTTTCCAGACTTTAAGATATTGTCGCATAAAGGTCATGTCAATGTGCATCAATTTTCCATCTCATTCCAACTAATAAAACCAAATTTTGTCCCTTTGCTATTTATCTTGCAGCTAATTAAAGATATTTGGTCCCGTAAGCGGTTGCCAGTCATTGTTGGAGGAACAAATTACTATATTCAGGTAGATATACTTATCATTTTAGAAACTCTGAGCAAGTTGTGGGATGGAGTGGTAGCCATTCATATACATGTAGCTCTTTCTGATGCTTCTAAACCTTTACAATGCTGAAAAGGAAGAATTATATGTGCTGGGCTAGTTTCACCGTTATCAATTATCTGCACTTAATTTGCTTCTTTGTATCTAAATTTTAGCAACTTGTTTTGCTCTTTTTTTTTTGGGGGGGGTGTCTAGAACCATGATTTTGGTCTCTTCCCTACTTAACACATTTGTCTGATTATGCCTAAAAATCTTGATATATTCTGTTAGATTCCAAAGAGTTTATTGCTGTTAAAGGAAATGATTGCTACAGATTGGTTATTTCTATGGTGCAATTTGTCCTGGTTTGTCACTCTTAATCTTTTACTCATGTCTAGGCTCTGGTTAGTCCATTCCTCTTAGATGGTTCTGTGGACGACATGGAAGAAAACTGCTCATTAGATTCTGGTAAACCTGTATTTCATTCTTAGAATGAAGATATATATTAATTTGAGGATGGTTATTCACATCAACATCTCAATATTAACGAAACATGGCCATACTTCGTAGGAGTTATGACGGTGGAGGGTGTAGCAGAAAATTCTGTTTGTAATTATGGATTACTCAAAGAACTTGACCCTGTAGCCGCAAATCGAATTCATCCAAATGATCAGAGAAAGGTGAGTGGATTGTTTAATTTTTTGTTTTTTACTGGTTTGACAATCGAGCAACGGCCTTAAACACATCACTTCTCCTAGAATACCACTGTAATGTTAAATTTCTGCACTCTCAGTAGATAATGCACCTTAATTGACTATGAATATAGTTGCACTTGGCATTATAATAAAGTTGGAAATGTTGATAACTGTTAGTCTACTTGATATATTGATTGTTTAATATTGACTAATATGTATCTATATTGCTGCATGTAAACGAAATAACTAAAGAAAGAACAGGAATATTATACAAATTTAGGACATACTTTGTGCATTTATTTGAAGACATCACTGCTCAAATGCAAGTGATGGTAATTTCTTGAATTTTTGTGTCAAAGTTGTATTTGATGATTATAACCATTTAAGGTTTGATGCAGATCACTCAATACCTGAGTTTATATGCACGATTTGGTGTTCTTCCCAGCAAACTTCTGCAAGAAAAGGCCATGGAGGTATCAAACCCTCTCATAGTAGCATGTCATTTTTTTTAATGTTTACCTTCTCAGTTTTGTTTACTAAGTGCCTGCTCAGTAACATATTGTCTCGTTTAGAATCAGTTTAGGAAAATCCTTTTGTGAAAGAACCATCCAATGAGCTGTAAAATTGAAGTGCCTTGCATTTGATTAACTTTCTTGCTTGTGGCAGGGCAGAACTGGGGTTGTGTTGATAATTTCCACTATGATTGCTGTTTCATCTGTGTGGATGCATCTCTAGCTGCACTGGATAATTATGTTGGCAAAAGAGTGGACTGCATGATCCAGTCAGGTCTGCTTGATGAAGTTTTTGACATTTACCAGATGAATGCGGATTATACTCGAGGGCTAAAACAAGCAATTGGGGTTCGTGAGTTTGAGGATTTTCTCGGAAGTTATATGCATGAAAGCTGCCCTGGATGTGAAGAGTCACATCTCGTAATTTCAGCTGATAAGAAATCGAAAGAAGATTTGCAGCAAATCCTAGATGCCCCAACAGAAAACCAACTAAAAGTTCTATTAACAGAAGCCATAGAGACAGTGAAGTTAAACACCAGAAGACTTGTTCGTCGCCAAGTAAGCTGATATCAATATATGTTTTTGTTATCTCCTAAATAGAGATAAGTATGATTTTGGATTCCTGCTTACGGGAATTTTTCAGCATGTTTACTTTCCTTTCTGACCAAACTGTTTTAGTTCATTGTCACTGCTTTGATAGCCAACGGAACCCATTTCCAGAAATTTCTCTTCATTCAGCATTAACATGTTTACTAATTGACCTAATTGCGAGGTTATCCTTTGAATCACTCCATTTAGAGGATTTGTCACAAAATTCGATTTTAGATGGAACAGAGATATATTGTTCTGCCTTGATATCAAGAATTAATTGCCAATTAAGTCCCTAAGCTAAGCTCCTTCACCTTATTGTATTTGGATTAGTATTGATGTAAATTTGTCTATCGATGACCCAACTTGTTCACATAGTTACTGTAATATGGCCTAATAACACTATTTAATGCCTTTTGTAATGCACAGAAGAGAAGGCTAAGAAGACTGGAAATGCTGTTTGGATGGATCATACACCGTGTCGATGCAACAGAACCAATATCATGTATGTCTTTTCATTTTTCAACAGTTTCTTGCACCTCTAGTACTAATATATGGTTATGTGTGGTCCACGATTAACAAGTGCCCAAACTCTCTTCTACCCGTTGTACGGTTTCAAAAGTCAAACTTTCTTTTTTTTTTCATGGCTTTCTGGAACGCATTGTAAAGATTTATTCACATCTTTCACGCTCGCAGGTGTTTCTGATAATTCGTGGGCATCTCAAGTGGTGGAACCCTCTGTTAGAATTATCAGTTCTTTCCTTGATGATAATGGTAACTCAGAACAGCCAACAAATAGTTTTGGGGAACCAAAAGCGATTCAAAGGGACCTCTGGACACAATACCTGTGCGAGGTTAGTGATAAAGACTAGTTAGTCTAAAGGGTCCTTCAATGTTGGTTTTTTCTTCCATTTCTTGAACACCATATCCACATTTTCAATCCATACCATACCAGGCCTGCAACAGAAAGGTTCTTCGAGGGGCGCATGAATGGGAGCAGCATATACAGGGCCGCAGCCATCGGAAACGAGTCTCTCGGCTTAAGAAGTCCGGCATGTCCAATCAGTGCGCGCTGCAGCGCTGAGCAGCTGAATACATGCGTTTTATTATTATTTTTTTTTTGGAGGGCTGGAAATCATACACTGGATTTAAGGTTTGCCGAACTAGGATATGTAGTTATCAAGTCATCTGACGTAGATTTACACCATGTTTAACATGAAGAATCATCGTACACATGATACTGTGTTTTTACCTTAACAGCAGTCTATATTAGAAGGAAAATGCAGCGACTTGCAGACAGGCGACTCCTTTTCGTCCTTTTAACGATTCATATGGCCGACCAATCTAATCTAACAAATTCTAACAGTTAAACCTTGCAAACGACACCTTCTTCCTTGCATACAGGAACATACTGTGCCTTAGTAAGGCTGTACAAATGGGCAAATACTCTACAAACCTCATCGCCACAGGCCGCCACCCCACTTCTAAACCTCACGCAGAGACTAGTCCGCAGGCTGTCATTCGCAAGACTCCACGCCTCTTGCCTCAGCTCAGCCGGCGTTTCGAGCGCCGCGAGGTAAATCGATACGAGTATATGAGGAAGCACCAAATCTGACTTGAACAAATCCACACCCATGCGATGGAAAAGAGTGATAACTTGGGTCGCCATTATAGGACGTTCTTCGAGCTTTGAAGCGAGCCAGACGCAGGTTGCCACGACACTCTTCGCGTCGAAACGAGCGAATGATTTTTGCAGTAGAAGCGGTGGAACAAGATTTGTCCGGTGGCCGTGACGGGCTGAGATTGTCGGAGCAGAATTCCGGTCTCCTGGATCAAATCGCAGCTATAGATTCATGTAGTTTCTGTAGCAGTGTCGATACTGTCCTTTCTGAAAGGGGAATTCTTTATAAGAGTCTACTTTCAAATTAAAATTATCAAATCCCTGCATAGTTGCCTGATATCGAACAAAATCCGAAGTCGTAAATGCAAAGCTTGATGTAGCTCCCTCCGGTGCCAAACTCACAACAATTTAGTTGATGCACAATTCCGGGATAGTTTAGCATATAAATATAAATGAAAATGCTTAATTTTAATATGTGTATTTTTTTTTCTTCTTTGATTACAATGTCAATCAAAACTTGTATTTATAGATTAAATTATAAATTTGATTCAAAATTATTTTCTAAAATAACGAGATACTTAAATTAAAATAGGTTCAAGTTCAACCTTTCCTTCGCAAAAAAATTGCAACTGCCTTAGATTATACAATGGTATGTAGGGAAAATTGCAATTTTGGTCTCTTAACTTGACGCTCGTTACACTTTTAGCCTCTCAACTATTCAAACTCGCATTTTTAGTTCAGTAATTATCATTTTTTTGCTGTTTTGACCCTCTTACCAGCAAGCTACCGTTTGACTGACAAAGTCAATGGTAATTTGGACATTCTTAAAAAAGTTAAAAAATATTTGAGCCAAAACATAATAATTCAAAAGTTAAAAAAAAAAAAAGAACTTTTCTTTTTAGGAAAAATCACAATTTTGGTCCCTCATCTATATCCTCGTTACACTTTTAGTACATCTTCTATTGAAACTCGCACTTTTAGTCCTTAACTATCACTTTTTTGCCATTTTGATTCCTCTTACCGGCAAGCTACCGGTTACGGGTCATTTGAGGTCAAAATAAAAAACTATAAAATATTTGGGCCAAATTATTATAACTAAAAACATTTTTAAAAAATAAACAAAAAGAGCTCTTCTTCTTTTTCTTTCCCCAAATTGAAAACCTGCAATGTTGCCACCAACCAGAGCTACACTTTTGCCGAAATTGAGCTCATTTCAAGAAAAGTGGCGTCCGGGCTCAACAAGCTCGGGTTCCAATAGTGCGACGTGATTATGATTCTCCTCCCCAATTCCCCTAAATTCGTGTTCGCTTTCCTCGGGATGTCTTTCCGGGCACGATTTCCACCATGGCCAACCCGTTTTTCACTCCGGCAGAGGTCGTCAAGCAAGCCAAGGCCACTGGATTCTTCATTTGATTTATCTCCCGCATAGAAATTTCTGGTCTTTCTTGCTCAGAAACGCGTTGTTTTTCATCTGCTTCACCGGAATTGATAAAATTGCATTGAAAATGTAAGAAGTTACATTGGAGATATAAGAATGTGCATTCAGAATGTAAAATTTATTAGTGAAATGGGGAATTAAATATGTTCATCCTAAAACTATACTTGGTTGCAGCAACTAGCCTAGCTTCTACTTATGTACTTACTGTCAACACAAAATAAGCCAACCAACCATATTAGTAAACTCCTTTCAACAGCTATAATTCAGCCAATGCAAAATTTTGCAAAAGCAAAATTATAGCGCCACAACCAATTATAGCGCAAAATTATAATTCCTTATTTTTTTTTTATTAATTTCAAATTAATTTTTTCCTTTTTTTTATTTATTAATTTCATTAATTCAAAAGAACTCTCGTAATTCATTTTTGAGTTGTTATGAAAAAAATGCAAAATATAATTATATAACTGAAATTTTAATTTGTAATTTAATAAAATTTTAGAGGAAGTAATTTACGGCATTTTTTAAAATGGTGGTCAATTACCTCTGTCTTCTTTATTCTCTCCATTTTCTATATTATCGCGTCTGCCTAATCCCACTAGTATTCCCTATGCAAGCTCATTTAAACTAAAAACAATTAAAAATGGAAACATCAATATCGGTCTAATGTTATTTCTTTTTTAGAGAAACGAATTTATGAGTTTTGTTTTTAAAGGAATTAATTATTTTTAAAACATAAATGCGTGACTAAATTTTCAAAGATAAATAAATTCCCCAAATTCATTTATACGGAGATTTTATGTATTTCAAAAAATGCCGTAAATTACTTCCTCTAAAATTTTATTGAATTACAAATTAAAATTTCAGTTATATAATTATGTTTTGCCTTTTTTTTTTTATAACAATTCAAAAATGATTTACGGGGGTTCGTTTCGAAAACCCTAAAATTCATTTTTCATTAAATGATATTTATTTTTTTAAAATGAATAAAAACTTAGAAACATGTTGGTGAACTGTTTTCAATGAAAATAATTATTTAATTTTTTTAAAATTCGTTTAAATATAATTATTTTTATTTATTTTAAAAATCATTTTAGTGGAATTCGTTTCTTAATGAAATTAATAAAAAGCAAAAAAAGAAAAAATTAATTATGGAATTCATTTATTAATGAAATTACTAAAAAACAAAAACGAAGAAAACGAATGCATGGAATTCGTTTTTGAGTTGTTATAAATAAAAAAAAAAGGCAAAACATAATTATATAACTGAAATTTTAATTTGTAATTCAATAAAATTTTAGAGGAAGTAATTTACGGCATTTTTTTAAATACATATAATCTCCGTATAAATGAATTTGGGGAATTTATTTATCTTTGAAAATTTAGTCACGCATTTATGTTTTAAAAATAATTAATTCTGTTAAAAACAAAACTCATAAATTCGTTTATCTCAAAAAGAAATAACATTAGACCGATATTGATGTTTCTATTTTTAATTGTTTTTAGTTTAAATGAGTTTGCATAGGGAATACTAGTGGGATTAGGCAGACGCGATAATATAGAAAATGGAGAGAATAAAGAAGACAGAGGTAATTGACCACCATTTCAAAAAATGTCGTAAATTACTTCCTCTAAAATTTTATTAAATTACAAATTAAAATTTCAGTTATATAATTATATTTTGCATTTTTTTCATAACAACTCAAAAATGAATTACGGGGGTTCTTTTGAATTAATGAAATTAATAAATAAAAAAAGGAAAAAATTAATTTGAAATTAATAAAAAAAAAAGGAAGAAACGAATTCATCAAAGAAAACGTATTCCATGAATTCGTTTTCTTGAAGGTTTTTTTTTTTTTTTTTTTTTTTGAAGAAAACTAAGTTGGGAGATTCGTTTTCATGAAAACGAATCTCCCAACTTCGTTTTTTATACTTTGGCAATTTTTTTTTTTGATTATTTTTGTATTTATATGTGTCCAAAATAAATATTTGAAGAAAAAAATCCGTCAGTTATGTAGGGATTTGATTTTTTAATAATATATATTTATGACATCATTGCTTTCGTCAGGGCTACTAACTAACGTAAATAATTATATCAAATCAATGAGACCTTAGGAAGATGATTGTCTTCCACTCATGGGCGGTGGGAGGGGGATGGGGGGGGGGGGGGGGGAGGGGGTGGGCTGGGACCACCCCATACCTCCCGCCCTTGTATATATTATTATTATTATTATTATTAATATATTATATATATCGTGATGTTAGATATAGATAGGACATCCTTATGAAAATTTAATTTTCTAAATTTTTTGATTATAAATTGTTTTGGGGGTGTTTAGTTTAATTAAAATTTTAGATTTTGTTAATTATTAGGGATTTAAAATTTGATCATCTTTACAATTGTGAGTTTAAAGTTTTAGCCTTCGCGTGTTTTAGTTTTCTTTTAGAAAAGAATTCACTTTTTAACTAAAGAAAATCTAAATCCAAATACTTTCACTTTTCTAAATTTAATTTTTAAAATTTAAAAATGCTTATGAAATTACATTCCTATTATTTAAAAAAATAACAACACTATTACATTTTTTATTTTTTTCTATACAATTTTCAAGAAAAATGCCTCTAAACATTTCTTTTCACTGAAAATAAAATTCTTCAATCATAGTACGATTAAAAAGAAAATGTATATATACATTGGCCTCTTAAGCTATTATTTTCTGGCTTCGCCACTGCTTACACTAACCATTTTGATTATTTGTAATAATTGGAAAAAGTCCATCCATTAATCTTCATGAGTTTCACGTACTACCAAGTACCAACCCAAATATTCCTTTCTAATCGAGTCCAACCATACTATAAAACTAAAGACACTTCCTTACTTTAGGCATGTTGTTTTAGGCATAATTACTATTTATTTCCTGTGTTTTTAATAAAAAGGGAGGGCAACCAGTTAACTTTAAAAATACTGGAGAGGGGGAGGGGGGAAATAACCGGGTTTCCTAGTCCTCCATTCTAGGCCATTTTCTAGTTCACCAATACTGACATGCCACGTGTCTAACTTAACTCTTAATCACTTCACCCACTAACCCATCCACTTAACCCCTAACAGTTAGAGTTAGACCATCCCATCAACTGCAAAATTTAAGTTTAGGGTAAAATGTTTTTGGAGTAAGAAAAAATGGTTTTTGAAACCAACTTTTGGAGAACAAATTTGATTTTTAATTCGTACCAAATAAGGTTTGAATTTTTTTTAAAACTAAAAATCTAATCAGAACGGTTTGCAAAACTTCCAACCGAAGATCTTATATTAGTACTCTTTCCGTTTCATTAAAAAAAATTCACTTCGACCAATGTACAACTTATTATGAATGTCAATGTAAAACATCTAAAGTAGTTAATTTAACACTTTTTATTATATTTATATAATTAGTTATTAAGTGTTGGCTAATTGTAGACTACACTTGATTATATTATTAAGGGTAACAGGAGTAAAAAATTTGAAAGTAGACTCTTCTATTGGAACAAAAAATATTTTTTAAAATGGACTCTTCAAATGAAATGGAGGGAGTAACATATTGTATTATTAACTTTATATTAATTTTGTATTATTAGCAGAACATCTACACGCAATCTATTGGAAACCATCGTGACCAAATGTCCTGTACCCACAAAGAGTCGGTTTATATTTTTTATTTCTATATATTCATACTAACATTATATATTATTCAAAATGGTTCATAATTAATATATTGTTAACTAAAATATATGGATGTAAGTCAGAAAAATATATAGCAATAAATTACTTATTTTAAATATTATATTTTTATTTATTTAAAAATATATGAATGTCTATCATTGTTTAACCATTTCTAGCTCCCGATAATGAATTGTTTCATTAATTCCAGTCCTGCAGTCCTATATATATATATATATATATATTCTCACATCATTGTTGCTTTCCGACCAAAACATGTGGCATAAAATCGGGCAGTTCAAACCCTAATTTGCAAGGTAAGGATCCACGTGATATCAATTTGGGTGTACAGTTGGAATCGATAGGTTCGAATCGCAGTATCAATAGTAAAATCCTACACAAATTATGTTTATGAAAAATTATAGACAAATTATATAAATTACTTTTATTTGAGTCATTTCAGTAGAAAAAAAAAAAAAAGAGAATTAGAATCGGAGTTAAGATCAATAAATTTCGTATTTTCATATTGTAAAATTGTAAGATCCTGTTATATAGATCGGGGTTATGCAAACTATGGTTAATACTTATCCGCGCCACCACCAAGAGTTCAGGAAGCTAATTATAATCAATTTTCTTGCTCACGCACATGGAATTAATTAATAATCACATTTCATGGTGAACTTAACAACCAATTAACATGTAAGAAAGATGGATGTACAAATTTAATTGGCAATACCAATCCATTTCCCTTTCTCTCTCTACGCCTAACTTAAAATCGTTTGGATCATCCGTCTCACTTTTAATATCTTACATGTATTTCAGGTAACAAAATAAATTTACAGTGAAATATGATAAACAAGTGAGACAGAAAAGCTGCCCCGTTAATTTAGTCCTTCCATAAGGTTACGTCGATGTCAATGTTATCCCCTTCCCCCAAATCATCCCAACAGAATCCTTTCTTCATAGCCGGCGGAGTTAACAGCAAACCCTCCGCCATGCTATTAATAAAAGTTGGCATGTTGAAAAACGCTTCTTCATCCACGAACATCGATCTCGAACTCAAACTCGAATATTCATTGATATCATCAAAATTATGAAGGCCCTTTTCTTCAAATACGCTAACGTCTTCTCCACCCATCACTGGAGAAAACGCCGGGGAAGTTGTCAAGTTTGAATTATCTGCCACCACGGACGAGGGTCGGAAACCCTCGGCAGCTTGAAATGCCGCCTTTTGAATATCTTTAGCGGAGAACGACTCCGCCCTCGGCAGAATCCAGGCGGAATCCGAGAAGTTGAGGACGGCATCGTCGCCGCGGAAAGCCAGCGTGTTTGCAGCATGTTTAACATGAAGAATCATGTACACATTTTCTCCAAACTCCATAAGTACTCCACGATGGATTGCACCATGTTTAGCTCAGTTCTTTTCGTGACTGAAGTGAGAAAATTTTTGTTTTGGGAAATGAAAATTTTTTTGGAGTGAATTTCTTTTGAGGATTTTTGTAGGAAAGAGAAGAAAAAAAATATAATGATTTTGTTTCTTTTTGAATTTATGCGAGTGAAAATTTAAAGAGAATTTTAAAATTTGAATTTAGAATTGAGTAGAAAATGAAGTTGTTTCTTTATGTAAAATTTGGGAAGAAAAAAGCGACGATTTTTCTGAAATGGAATGGCAAAGAACAGAGCCTTCAATTACTACTGTGGCTGGTATATTTCTGATTAAAAACACACATATAGTTATAGGTAAAATTACAATCCCGCCAAATGAATAATTGTCATTGAATTTGGATAAACGGTTTCTTGAAGGGGCTGTAGTTTTTCCAGTTAGTCATACAGGGATTTGATTTTTTAATAATATATATTTATGATATCATTGCTTTCGTCAGGGCTACTAGTTAACGTAAATAATTATGATTGACTTCCACTAACCATTTTGATTATTTGTAATAATTGGAAAAAGTCCATCCATTAATCTTCATGAGTTTCACGTAGTACCAACCCAAATATTCCATTCTAATCTAGTCCACCCATACTATAAAACTAAAGACACTTCCTTAATTTAATGGAATTACCTTTTATTTTTTCTTTTCCTTCGGAAAGAGAAAAAAATAAAAATAAAGAAACAGAATAATAATTAGGAGTAGGCAAATATTCTTGGAAAAAAATCATAATACCGTTAAAAACTATTTGGTCATCGAAATTGGTGCAATTACATACACCAAATTTAATGACGGAATGTTGAAATTGGCGCAATTACATACATGTTGGTTTTAGTTTTTGTTTTCAATATTAAATTTAATATATTATAATTATTTTTTATTATTTTTAATATAATTTTTTATTATTCAATTATCTTTTTTATATTTTTAATATATTTTTTATATTATAAAACTTGTTTTTAAAATCGTTTTTGAAAAATCTTAAATAACTCCCATTTAGTGACGGAATGATTCATAAAACAGGACGGGGGTGCTCTCATCCAATATTCTTCCAATTTCTTCCATTCATAATCAAATCAAATCAAAGGTTCACTGTGTATTCAAAACCTAGGACCAAACGAGATGGGTTACTAATTAATCACTGTAGCATATTCGGCTTAGTTTCTCAGCCGTAGTCAACCTTGTTGCGAATTATCTTACTGTAGCATTTTACGGCTTTTAGGAATTGTTTATAATTTATATTAGTCCTGCGGAAGAAAAACGCATGTTTGTGAGACATGGGTAAACGAATAAAAAAATTTAGTGATTGATGTAACATTAATGGTTTTAATTTTAATATTTTAGTAATTTTTTTTACGTGATTGTCATATCAGTTATAGGTCTTAGCATAAACTTGGTCTGTTAGTTATGGCAATTTAAAAAGATTTTGGAGAATATGTTTTCAAAAACATACAAACGAACACGTGAGAAAAAAATATCTTCAAGAATTTATTTAGTAAGAGAATTTTGAGAACCATTATCTTTAAGATTTTGTTTGATAAAGGAATATGTGGCAAACAAAATTTCCCTCAAAATTTGAGTTTAGGGTAAAACAGTTTTTGGAGTGAGAAAAATTGGTTTTAGAAACCAACTTTTGGAGAACAAATTTAATTTTTAATTCGTACCAAATAAGGTTTGAATTTTTTTTAAAAACTAAAAATCTAATCAGAACAGTTTGCAAAACTTCCAACCGAATACCTTATAATTAGTACTCCTTCCGTTTCAGTTTAAAAATTTCACTTTGACAAATATACAACTTATTATGAATTTTAATGTAAAACATTTAAAGTAGTTAATTTGACACTCATTATTCTATTTATATCCTTAGTTATTAAGTGTGTGTTAATTATAGACTACACATAATTATATTAGTAAGGGTAAGATAAGTAAATGTTTTTCATAGTTGACTCTTCTAATGAAACAGACGAGTAACATATATAAATTTGGGGTCCGACTGTAATCCCTTCACGAAACTATTCAACCATTAAATACTGGCATATGCAATTGCATTAGTAATCCATCATAAGCCATTATTCAGTGACTAAATGGTTTCATAAAGAACTATAGTATTTTCCTCGAAGTTGTCAAATATATATAGACACATACACTGATTGGGGAGTAGTATTATTCTTTGTATTATTAACTTTATATTAGGAACGAGCTAGTGCCCCAGTAGTTAGTGTGCAGGATGGACCACCCAAATGTCGGGGGTTCGATTCCTATCTCACTCTGCAAGAGGCTCCCCACTTTGTTCTTCCTCTCCCTACATCCATACCTTCGATGTAATAGATTAAGACTTAATGAGAATGAAGTATTTCTTAAAAAAAAAAAAATTATATTAATTTTGTATTATTAGCAAAACATCTACACGCAATCTATTGTAAACCATCGTGACCAAATATCCTGTACCCACAAAGAGTCGGTTTATATTTTTTATTTCTATATATTCATACTAACATTATATATTATTCAAAATGGTTCATAATTAATATATTGTTAACTAAAATATATGGGTGTAAGTTAGAAAAATATATAGTAATAAATTACTTATTTTAAATATTATATTTTTATTTATTTAAAAATATATGAATGTCTATCCCGATAATGAATTGTTTTATTAATTCCAGTCCTGCAGTCCAACATATATATATATATATATATATATAAATTATATTCTCACATCATTGTTGCTTTCCGACCAAAACATGTGGTATAAAATCGGGCTGTTCAAACCCTAATTTGCAAGGTAAGGATTCACGTGATATCAATTTGGGTGTGGCGTCGGAATCGATAGGTTCAAATCGCAGTATCAATAATAAAATTCTACACAAATTGTGTTTATGTTAAATTATAGACAAATTATATAAATTACTTTTATTTGAGTCATTTCAGTAAAAAAAAAAAAAAAAAGGAATTAGAATCAGAGTTGAGATCGATAAATTTCGAATTTTCATATTGTAAAATGGTAAGATCGCGTTACATAGATCAGGGTTATGCAAACTATGGTTCATACTCATCTGCAACACCACCAAGAGTTCAGGAAGCTATTTATAATCAATTTTCTTGCTCACGCACATGGAATTGATTAATAAACACATTTCTGGTGAACTTAACAACCAATTAACATGTAAGAAAGATGGATGTACAAATTTAATTGGCAATACCAAACCATTTTCCTTTCTCTCTCTACGCCTAACTTAAGGTCGTTTGAATCATTTGTCTCACTTTCAATGTCTTACATATATTTCAGGTAACACCATAAATTTACTGTGAAATATGAAAAAACAAGTGAGACAGAAAATCTGCCCCGTTAATTTAGTCCTTCCATAAGGTTACGTCGATGTCAATGTTATCCCCTTCCCCCAAATCATCCCAACAGAATCCTTTCTTCATAGCCGGCGGAGTTAACAGCAAACCCTCCGCCATGCTATTAATAAAAGTTGGCATGTTGAAAAACGCTTCTTCATCCACGAACATCGATCTCGAACTCAAACTCGAATATTCATTGATATCATCAAAATTATGAATATCCTTTTCTTCAAAGACGCTAACGTCTTCTCCTCCCATCACCAGAGAAGACGCCGGGAAAGTGGTCGAGTTTGAATTATCTGCTACCATGGCCGAGGGTCGGAAACCCTCGGCAGCTTGAAATGCCGCCTTTTGAATATCTTTAGCGGAGGACGACTCCGCCCTCGACAGAATCCAGGCGGAATCCGAGAAGTTGAGCAAGGCGTCGTCGCCGCGGAAAGCCAGCGCGGCGACATCGTATGCCCTCGCTGCCATTTCTGGAGTCGGGAACGTCCCCAACCAGATCCTACTCTTCTTCTTCGGTTCCCGCATTTCGCATACCCATTTTCCCCCGTTCCTTCTCCGAACGCCCCGGTAAACCGGGTGCCTCGTCTCCTTGAACTTCCTCCTTCCGGCCTTCCTCTTCTGCAACGGCCGTGGTGGAGCTTCGTGATTTCTTTTCAACGAATAATTTGAGGAAGAAGAAGAAGAAGACGATGAAGTTGAAGAATTATCGTTCTCGAATTCCATTTCTGCTTGCTTCATTCGTAAGAATCTTTGGTTTTTTTTCACGAGGGTTTTTTTTAACTTTTTATCTTTTGTTTGCCAATTTGGGAAGAAGAAATGAGGAGTATATACGGACGTCGAAGGGTGGATGTAGGGTAGGGTTACCCCAGGAGTGAACGCTGGGGTGACGCAAAGAAAGAGAGAAAAAACACGTGGGGAATTATGAAATATGTGAGGATTTTGTTTTTGGGCACGTGACGGAATTGTGAAATGGCGTCGGTTGATGCAGCACGTGCGACAATGATCCAAATCCGGCAAGCATCGGACACGTGGAATTGTTTAACCATAAATTTCGAACAGCGAAAGTGAAACTTGGTCCAGGGTCGGAAAAGATTGGATCTTAAACATTTAGCATAACTAACGTTGTAATGTAATGCTCATTTATTATTCCTCATTTTTATTATAAGAGTTTAATTTGATAAAATTTTTTTATTTTATTAGAAAAAATCACTTTCAATCTTTTTAGTCCGCTTACCTTTACTAATATAATCATGTGTGATTTATAATAGTCCATACCTAACAAGTACGAATATAAATTAAACAAATAATATCAAATTTGCTACTTTAGGTGTTGTCCCTTAATATTTATAATAAGTTATACATTTGTACGAATGAGTAGTTATGTCCCAATTGGTATGAATGTTTGATCCAAACCTTGGCTTAAATTGTGATTTTAAAATATTAAAATTGTATTCTAAATGTTATATTAGAAATGTAAAAATATTTTTTAAAAATGTAAAAATATTCTTAAAAAATCTAAAATACTTATTGAGAATAAGTATTTTAAAGTATTCCATTGTCAATTAATTTGACTACGGAGTAGAATTTTTACCCTAACTTAAATCAAAATTATAAAGTTGATAAAAGAGAAAGTTAAAATATTCTAACTATTAAAGTCAAAAGCAAAACTAACCCCACATTACTTAAAGAACGAACAATTAATGTGATTTACTGACTTAATATCTTCCACGTCAAATAGTCAAACCTACAGAGAATTAATGAATAATAAATTAATATACAGTATACAGTAAAAAAAGTCACAGTATACTGTAAAACTGAAATAAACGTGCGGTTGGTCGAAATCTCAAATTAATTATTTTGGGTAGAAATTATTCTCGACTTTAGAGGAATTTATTTTTGTTTTAAAAAAGGAGAGACACGTGGTACTGCATGTGATTAAGTTAATGATGGTGATAAGTGACATAATTAGTGACATAATTAACAAACTAACACTTTAATTTGACAACTATAAGTAATTTGTCACTACGGAGGTATTGGAATTCGTCCAATCACGATTAATATTATGTGCAGGGTGAATTCCCAACAATACAACAGTTAGGGGAGGAAAGACTGAAAATGGTGGCATTGCGATTGTAAGTTATTAGCATTCGATCCCTAGTCTCTACGTGTCTACTAGACCACTTCGGTTATTTTTTTAATATTTAATATGCAACTCAATTGTAAAATGTAAATAGAAAAACTCCTTTTTGGTCTTTTTGAAATTTATTTATTTATTTTTTCATTTAAGATTGGCATAGACTTTTGGACCATGTAAGATCGATGTTGCACATGGTTTTTCTTATTTATTTAGAATTAGTCCTACACGCCCCTACAATTTTTTAAGAGAACTTCTCTATATTAGATTTGACCTTGTATGTTGCTAGAAAATTCCTTTATGTTTTTCGCTGAACTACTAATCGTTCCTTTAGTGTGACTTTAATTTAATGTTTTTCTTGAATATCGGTCAAACATATAATAATTCCAAAATTTGTACCCCACCTTATTTATTTATTTGATTGTATTCCAATGAATTTCCAGGTGTAGGCACACAAAAAGTCAGAAAAATCGATGTCAGGCTCCGACCTTCCTCTTTCTTCAGCAGTGTTGAGAAGTGAGAACCACCAGTTCACAAACTCAGATATTTTTGTTTAATTTATTATTAAACCAAAAAATTACATTACAAATATATAAATAAATAAACTGGTTTAATTTGGGTCAATCTATAATTTACATAACATTTTAATTACTCCACAAAACATTTTCATTCTCCGATTTTGGAGGTGGAAAAAATAAAAAATTTGAAGAATAATGGGCCTGTTCTTTATTATGTAAAAATGTATAGTTAAATAGTAAAAAATTTGGATTGAAAATGATGAAAGTTGATTATAATATATTAAATTTATTGTTGAAATCAAAACGTAAACACACTCTATTTATTTTATTTTTATGGATATAATTGGAGGCATTCCTATGTGTAATGGTTGCATGTCTGACCATTAGTATTAGTTTCTTGCGCAACTGCGTCACAAAATGATCATTGGCCGGATGTATTTTTTATAATCTACGAGGAAATTTAATATTAGTTACCAATCTATATTTCACTTTGAAATACTTAAATATAATTTACTTTCAATCATTATATACATTAATTAAAAAACATTATTTGATATACTTGAGACATTATATATTATAACACTACATTATTTACTGCTGCAGTACAGGTGCTACACTAATTTACTTAAAATTCGCGAATCTTGTCGTAGCCCCAGTGCAATCAAAGTCTTTGCCATGTTTCTCAAAAAAAAGTTGAAAAAAAAAGAAGGAGTCTTTGTCATTTTCTTCGTTCGCAGTATTGTTGATTGTTACGTTTTTGTTTTTTGTTTTCTGGTGGTTAAAATTCCACTTATTACCTAAAAATTTCAACCAAAGTAGAAAATCCAGTGCATTTCATATGCACCCATGTCAGTAATATGAATAGAATAATAAATTGTTAGTCAAATTTAGTAAAAAGTCAAACCTAATTTATTAGAAATTCCTCCAAACCATTAATCTAACTGCCAAACACGGACCTATATATGTATCTCATGTTTCACGACGTACGTATCTCATGTTTCACGACGTACACGTACGTACGTATAACATTTGGCCATGATTTTCATTTTGTTTCCGATACCTTTATATATTTTTTTCGTTCTATTAGTCCACTTTGAAAAACATTACATGTACTATTAATTAACATACATATGTGTGTGTGTGATGAATCTGATTATGATCTTTTAATTTCTATGTTAATCGATTAATAGCAACAATTTCAACGTGTATTTTTACCCAAAATTGTTTTCATTTGGAGAGGCAATAAATTTACGTTTAAGTTATGTTAATCTGAGCTGAATTTTTAAGTTAATTCCGGTTCTTACTCCTGGAAGTATTGTTCGACCCGTAAGTATCCGGTCCAAATCATAGAGACTGGGTCCAAACCGTCCTGAACCGAATGTAATTTCTTTTAGGTTTAGATCAATTCTTGGTATTTAATTTTGACGGGAGTCTCACACCGCTTTGTGCGAGGCATGTTAATCGTGAGTAGACAAATCTTAGTACATTTCTTTTTTAAAAAATTATAATTAATACCGACTTATTATGTCTTTTTATATTTATGCAGCATTATTAGTCATGATACCATTTCATTGAACCAATTATGTATAATTTAATTATTATGAATTTAAAATATAATATTATATATAAATAATGAGTATTTAAAAACTTTTTTTTTTTTTAACCTATATCTTTATTTATCCGATTACAAACTATTCATAACTATGCCAATAATTAAGGAACGGCCGGATACACTATACCTTCCGGCCAGTTAATTATACTTCCGACCACAAATATATACAAAGGCAATTAAAGTTCACATTATATATATATATCACACATATTTTGAATGTATAAATAAATAATTGATTCTGAAGACTGAATTAAGGTCATGTGAACTTAAAAGATACTCTCGGATACGTCTTTTTGCAGATTTATTTTCCACCACCTACACTATAAACCCAAAAAATAAAAAAGAAGAAAAAAGTATGGTTGTTTCCCAGTTTTGGGGTCCCAAATTTGTCGACTTCAAACTGAGTGGACATTGATTTCGAGATAAATAAATAAGTAAATTTGGTCCTTTTGTTTCCCAAATAATTTGATAAGAAAGTCAATAATCATCGATAGTTTGAAGACCAAGCAGTTCGAGTAGTTCAGATCCTCTACCTAAAATTTTCTCTTCGTTTTATTTTAGTGATAATTTGTAATACGGAAATCACAATTGTTGCTTTCGACCCTTAGTCCACATTTCACACAGGAAATTCTTGGTGATAAGGTTTGTTTGGAAGGACCATATATGTTCCCCACAATTGCCTTTGTTTTCACTTTAGAAAAGTCGAAGAAAGTGAACGTTGTTTTGTTCCATTTTCATGCATCCATACATAACTTATTTTCATGCCTCCATACATAACGTAGGAGATGACTTACGTTGTGTGCGTCACTGCATGATTATTTGTGTGGCTACTAGTCATTCCTGTTATTCTCTCTGTTTCACTCGAAGAGTTTCACTTAAAATATTTAATTTTATTGTTTTATTATAAAAGTCCACTTTGTATTACTGAAAATAATATTAGAAAAAGAAAATTTCTAACGGAAGAGATGGAGTACAATTTATTATCAATTTCAATATATAGCATATAAATAGTTTATTTGCTATTATTTATTCCACTAATATCTTTACTTTTTAAATGCGTGTTGATATATGGACCATATATTATTATATTAATCAATATATGGAGAATAAAACATTTAACAATGATGTCTTGTATTAAAATATTTTTTTTTATTTTTAAATGACTCGAAAAAAGAAAATGAGAAAAAAAAAATTTAAATTAGTTTCAGCGGCTAATGGCTTTCGTGACCTACTTATAGTAGTCTTTTGAGTTTCCAATTTTCAACTCTCAAATAGCAACTCCGTCCAATACATACACATACGTACACACACAAAATAATGTAATCACAAATTAAGATAACAGCCTTTGTGGTGTACTTTTAGGGTTCGAAACCTAGAGTTTTGAGTTGTCACTCACAAAAAATGTACAGTGCACTCACCAGTTTAAAATGTCCGAATCATTAATTGTTGTATTGTCGAGAACCTCACTTTATATTGTGTGATGAGCAATACATATAGTGAGACTGATTCCAAAAAAAAGGAAAAAAAAGAAAGAAAAAGATAACCGCCTTTGGTCTTATTAGTTATAAATATAAGGTTAAATCACTCTATTATTCACCCAACCAAAAAAAAAAAAAAGATTAAATTACGTTATTGGTACTTTGACTAGAGTCAATGTCTCACTTTAGTTTATTAACTTGACAAGGTTTTATTTTTGTCATTCAAAATTTCAACTTTAAAAAACAGTTTTTAAATGGTTTCAAATTTGAATTGATGCAACATTTCAATGAGCAAATGAACTGTTTTAGGTTATATTAAGGGTTGACCAAAGTTATTTAACTTTTCTTAAAAAATATTGCATATACTAATGTGTATGAATCTTAAATTCTAGTTAAAAATAACTTATATATTGCCAGAATTCAAATTTCAAGTCATTTAGGGACTATTTTAGAAATTGAATAGTTGATAAATGATAATAATTTTTTGGGTAAAGTACAACTAAATCCCTCGTGGTTTGATAAATTGACAATTTACCCCCATATGGTTTGAAAGTTGACAACTTACCCTTTCGTGGTTTGAAAATAAACAACTTACCCCCCGTAGTTTGAAAATGGACAATTTACCCAATTTACCCCCCCCCCCCCCCCCCCCCCCCCCCCCCCCTTCCCATGATTTGAAAATTGAGAAAATACCCTGTACCACATAGTTTGAAAGGGGATTAAAATAAAAGTGATAAGTTGTCAATTTTCAAACTATTGGGGGGTAAGTTGTCAATTTTCAAACCATATGGGGATAAGTTGACCATTTTCAAATCACGTGGGGATAATTTGTCCACTTTCAAACCACGAGGGGATAAATTGTCTATATATCAAACTACGAGGGGGTAAATTGTAATTTACCTTAATTTTTTTTTAAATTTTAAATAAGAGAACTAAAACAAGACACCCACCCAATTTTGCCCTATAATCCTAACAACTACCCTTCTCCTCCTCCTCCACGCCCCCCACCCCCCCACCCCCCCCCCCCCTCCTCCCCCCGGCCGCCCCCACATCGACCCACCCACGCAATTGTGTGTGTGAAAAGAATTGGAAAAGAAAAAAGAAAATTGAGGATGTTGATTTCAACGGGCTTATTTCAAAACTAAAATTTGAATTCAATAGGCCCAAATAATAAGAATCTGGAAGGATTTTCACTCTGGGCAATACATTCGAATGAACCCAATATGTGATGATATTGGGTTCTTTTTTTGATTTTTGAGCCCAAAAAAGAAAAAGAAAAAAAAAACATTAGACGAACCAGGAACAATTATAGGGTTAATTGTAAAAATCACCCAAACTTTTCCTCAATTGCAAATTACTCCTTTACTTTGTGGATTTCTTTCTCAATTAATTGATGTGTCAATCATGTGAGAGAAAGTTTAGTTAGTAAATACTCAAATTAAAATTTTTTTAGTGTATATAAGTATATAATATGAGCTGCATTTAAATGTCTGAATGTTACTTATATTAATATATTGAGAAAACTTAAAGATCAGATTCATTTGTTTTACCTGAAGAGTTAATTTTAAAATTTTCATTTTTGTTTCAATAAAAGAATCTATTCTTAAAATTTTTACTCTTTCCATATTTATTAATATAATAATAATAATAATAATAATAATAATATACACGTAGTTCATAATTAACCCACACTTAAGAAATAATGACACTAGTGTACTGATAACAAATTAACTATTTTAAGGATAGTATAATTTTAAAACCCAACTCTTTTAATAGAAATAATTATAATGGGAGACATGGTTACCAACTTCCATTAACTCAGTCTAATCTAGTTAGTTGGTCACTGATATAAGAGCTTTGATTAGATTATTGTCGATTAAATTTCACATGAGTCATCTTTTAAACGAAAAAAAAACAAACACTAATATTAATGAAAATAGCTAATCGATTCAAAAGAAGTGACTGAACTAGACCTGAATAAATTGATCTTATTTTGATTGACGTTATTTAATTTCCTAGAGAATGATCTAAACAAGAAAAAAGAGAAAGAAAAAAAAAAAAAAGAAATTCAAGGCTGTGGAAATCTTTTGCTAATATATATGGTGAAAGGAGTTCTATTGATAATTTTGATAAAAGTAATTATTTTTTACAACATAAATTACTCAAATTATATTTTGCTCACGTCTCAATCGCCCACCCGGAAGAATATGCGTGTATTTGATTACTTCATCCTACCTGTTGAGATAATACATCGAATTTTCTTTCTATGCATATACTTTGTTCAACTTGTTAAAAAGACGTTATTTTTTATACATGCATCGGAACAAAGGATCCGAACTCGAAAGTGTGTACTCCGTCGCACGTTGCAAGTTGCAACCCTAACTTTCGGCCTTATTTAAAGGATAACGTGACTAACGTCCATTCCATTGCCAGAGTTAAACTGTAGTGGTAGAATGGAGGAAGCCATGAATGAATTAATTGCAACTTTGAAGTATTGTATTGTATTGTACCGTCCCGGCCACACTGGAATTCAGAAGTCCCACGTGAATGTGCACGAAAGGGTGTCCGTTTTCGCCTCAAACTAAACATAATGTCTACCTTTCCCATATTTTGCGGTCCCTCTGTGTTTTATAGCTCCCGTCCAAAATAAATGACGTCGTTTAAAAGTTCATTTTTATACAGATGATCAAGAATTTGTTTAAATGATAAATTTTTTTGGAATTGTAATCTAATTAATGCTACTAGAGTATTTGAGATAGTTAATAATCCTAGTTGGATAAGAGGCAATGACAATTTAGGAAGCATGTTGGGATTTATGTTAAAACGTCATTTATTTTGCAAATAGTTACTCATTCTGAAACATCATTCATTTAGTATTTTGCAAACAGTTATACGAACTATTTAAGAATTGTTGGATTCCCAAACTAAAACAGTATCACTATCACTCCTTTTGTTTGAACAAAAAAACTGGGGAAAAAAAATGTTGTTGAGAGGTGCGCTTCTAATCTCATGTGTGTACTCGATCGTATACATGAATCAGTTGCATACAAGTTTTTGTGTATAGCTGAACCTAAAAATAACTAGAGCGCGCTAAAAATATTTATATAGTATTTACTATTTCTAGTTGATTCTACATAATTGAAAATCTTCTAAAAAAAGTGGAGGACACCCAAAACCACATATTATCTTTCAGTTTGAATTTGAAAGATCCATTAATGGAGTATCATTTCTAAAACAAAAGTTGACATCGATCTGAAGCAAGAAAAAAAGTGGATCCATGCTGTGCCATTAGTGTAACCAACTTTAAGCAGTAGTACCCTTAGCTTTAAGCATTGCACGTGGGATGGGGGCAGTGACAAAAATCCACCAAAATAATTAATCAAGGCTATGTTGCTTCATACAAAAGCTTTTATTTATTTATTTTATTTTTTTGAGTTGAATTTCATCCCTACAAAGATAAAAAAAATTTTAAAAAATGCAGAGCAGAGTCCCCATTTGGGGTAGAAATTAATGGAAATCTGATGTCCGACATTCTACTGTGGATCAGTACTGAGAGCATTTGAAAACATTGCATGGTGGTGGGTGAGAACGAAAACGAGCACCAACGTTCATGAACAAGTTTGAGATCACTTTAAAGTTATTGTCATTTATTGATATTCTAATAAATTACCGAAAATGATGAATTTCGTGTTGCAAGCAATACCTTCCGGCGTTGCTTTCGCCAAATCTCACTCATATACCGCACTCAGTATGCGTCGTTACACAATATCTTTAGAGAAGGGCAGGGAGAACGAGGCCCGTTTCGAAATATTTATAGTTTGTAGTGTGAACTCACAATAAAAATAAATTAAAGCAGCTGTGTAAACCCAAGGTTGATTTCCTATATTAATGAAAGCAAATGACAAGAAATAGCTAAGAGAGTAAAGGGGGATCAACTTAAGCTACGTTTAATTATAAATAAATGATTACAAACAAAATTTTAGCCTCAATTATTAATAAATAAACTAGTTGTGAAATATGAACAACCTTTATTAAAATATTACTTACATAATATAAATAAAATAAATAACAGAAATAATTACATTTTTATACACATTTACATGAACATAAATATGGGTTTGACCTAAAATTACACATTCATGTAATATCATATAACATATTAAATTAACCAAACACTACAATTTTAGTCTAACTAACTATGCGAGGAAACAAATACGAATGTGATGAACAAGTTCAGCCTTGTCTCGGTTCAATTAAAAATCAATTTGAGATTGTTGAGACTCCATAAATAAATATGTTAGATATATGTAAATAATAGTTTTAGCGTTTTTACTTTATTCCTTTTGTATATATATGGGGCATGATATTTGCAGCGACATTTTTGCGTGAAAAGACCGAAATGCCCTTGGGGTAAAAAAAATTTTAAAAAAATTTAAATCTTCAATCTGCTGAATTAAAAAATAAAAAAATTATAAAAAAACCAGAACCATCGCCGGTCGCCGGCGATGGTTTTGGGTAAAACCATCGCCGGGCGACGGCGATGGCGGGCGATGGTTTTCTCCAATACCATCGCCGTCGCCCGGCGATGGTTTTACCCAAAACCATTGCCAGCGACCGGCGATGGTACCCCCCCCCCCCCCCCCTCCTCCCTCCTTTATGTTGAGATTTTTGATATTTGCAGCGACCACCGGGCGGATCTTTCCCATTCCGGTAAAAAATTTCACAATTTTGACAAAACTACTAATAAATTCGGACACAATACAAGTAAAGTAATTAATAAAACTACAAAAAAAAAAAAATTTTTTAAATTCCAGAACCATCGCCGGTCGCCGGCGATGGTTTTGGAATTTTTTTTAATTTTTTATTTCAGCAGATTGAAATTTTAATTTTTTAAAATTTTTTTTTACCCCAAGGGCATTTCGGTCTTTTCACGCAAAAATGTCGCTGCAAATATCAATTCCGTATATATTTTCCATTGATGTCCAAGTTTGCTCTCTTTTCTTTCTGAGTTGTTCTTTTTCTCTCTCAATCTAATTTTGGATCGGGTCGATATCACTCCTCCTAATAGTAGGTCCTAGCCCTTTGCCATTGTACCTTTCAAAATTTCCGGATTGTAGATAGTGTTGTCTTGTAAATGTCTGAAATGAGAGGCTTGCCACTGTTGACACTTGTAAATAACATTCATGGTACATCAACAGTGTAACTAGGGGTGATAACGAGCCGAGCCGAGCTTTGACGTGTTCATTTATTTATCGAACTTAAAATCTTGTTCATGTTCGTTTATTTATTAATCGAGCCGAGCCGAGCCGAGCCGAGCTTTGACGTGTTCATTTATTGTTCATTTATTTATCGAGCTTAAAATATTGTTCGTGTTCGTTTATTTATTAATCGAGCCGAGCTGAGCTTGTTCATGTTCGTTATCAGCCCTAAGTGTCATGCTCATCTATTTATAAGGAATTTTCCTCCCAAATCTTTTCTCATTTCCGATGTGAGATTGGATGAAATTCACCTCAAAATTGTGAAATAAAATAAATTTGGCCTTGTGAAGATTCAAACCCTAGTTCCCCTGTTTCTCCTTTTGATGTCTTACCACTGCACCAAATTTATTTTCATTTTATTTGTATGAATGATAAATTATATATGTATTTTATTCTTCTTAAAAATTATTTTTTCTTATCGAGCTGTTCACGAACGTAATCGAGCCGAGCTCCCTTTTGTTCATTTATTGTTCGTTTATTAATCGAGTCTAAAATTTTGTTCGTGTTCGTTTATTAATAAATAAACGATTTCAAACCGAGTTTTTAACAAGTCGATCCGGAGCTTGTTCGTGAACGTTCATGTTCGTTCTCAACCCTAAGTGTGACACTTGCCACTGTTTCTGAGGCTGACAGGCTGTGATATTTGTGTGTATAAGTAGGTGTGTTCTTGGTGAACCATTTGCCTCATTCATTCATTTCATTCAGACATTCTCACAAACTCCTCTTGGGCATGGGCATGGCCATGGCTGCTTCAGTGTTCAATCATTTGGTGCTTGTTAAGTTCAAGGATGAAGTAGTGGAGGAAGATATCTTGAAAGGGCTGGAAAAACTCACATTAGAGATTGAAACTGTCAAATCCTTTGTGTGGTAAGTCATCATAAATTCATAATCAATCTATATTTTGAAATTTGCAAAATTTGATGGAAAAAAAATAAAGTGAACTTTTTTTTTTTTTTTTTTTTTGGGTGTTTGGCAGGGGAAAGGACATTGAGAATCAAGAAATGCTTAGACAAGGTTTCACTCATGCTTTCTTGATGACATTCAACAGCAAAGATGACTATGTTGCTTTTGTTTCCCATCCAAACCATGTTGAGTTCTCTTCCATATTTTCAACTGCAATTGAGAAGGCTGTGCTTCTTGATTTCCCTGTTGTTTCTGTCAAGGTTCCAGCTTGAAGATCATTGATCATTATTTTATGATGAATCTATTAGTATTGTTCAGGCTTTACCTTGAATGATATATCAGAATAATGTGTTGTGTGTTTTTTTTCTTTCTTTTTTTCTTTTTTTTCCAATGAAAGGTTTATGCTATGCTAAATTTGATCAAAATTATCAGATTGACTTTGTTGTTCCATCTAAACTAGGTTTCTGTTCTGTGCAAAAAATGGATAGGTTCTTCTGTATGCTCTATCCCAAGAAAGTGATTCTCATGAAGTAACATGTGAGTTTTACCCTCTCATAGAGGGTAGCCAAGGAAGATTGGGATAAGTCGGACAGAACATCTTATCTTCCCATGTCACTAATTTGTCTACCACTTCAAACATCTCATGGAAATGACATAATAAAAGATGATCAAGTCCCTAGTAATAGCCATGGCTGGCTCTAATGGCTGTGATTTATTATAGAAAAGTAATGGCTAATGAGCCATTGATTTTAATTCAATAAAACTACTGTGAGAAGATTAAAAAATAAAGCTTAGTGATGGATGGATGCATTGAAAATGTGTTGAAAAGTAAAACAGCATTCCTTGTTCTCTGTAATAAAAGGAATGCTGCAGGAAACAAAAAAAAAAGAAAAAGAAAAGCATATTATGGAATGATCACTATGTAATACTATATCCTTTCTGCAGAAATGTTCCTCTACAGATTCTTGTAAAAGAGGGGCATAGTTTGATCAAAAAGTCAAAAAAGTTGGATTCTTTTCTTTGTGGCCTCTTTTTAATCTGTTTTCTTGCATAAGTCTCTGTTCTTGAAAATAAAAAAACCTACTGAAAAATGAAGATTTTGAAGAAAGCCCTTCTTCTTCTTCATGTCTTTCTTGTGTTTTTTCTTAACTCCTTGCCCACATTCATGTCTGAAAACACAGCTTTTAGTCATTGTGGCAAGATGAGAATCCCAGATCAGTTCTTTTCTGAAAATTCAACAAAGATTTTTTTCCCTTTAAATCACATGCTTCTCTGTAAGGCTCACAAATTATACTACAGAACTACTCTTGGTCTTTTCCAGGTTTCGTCAATTGATTATGACAGCAAACAACTCATAGTTTCACACAGTTTTTGTTCTTCAACCTCTCATTTCATATCTCCCACAGTTCTTTCTGCTGGATTTCCTCACCCCCCTCAACCTAACTCATTAGTTCTCTTCAACTGTTCAAGCCAAAAAACCACACCATCTTCTGCATTTACAAGCAAGAACTGCCATGGTTTGCATGGTTTCAGAGGATCTTCAAAAGGGATTTCTTTTTCTTCTTCATGTTTAGTTATTGAGGATGTACAGAAGTTGGATTTGGATTTTCATCCCAAGGAAATGAACTGTACACACTACAGCCGAGTGTACAAAAAGGCCTCTTTGGATGGCAGTGATTTCAAAAAGTATGATTTGGGAACAAGAATTTCTTTTGATATTCCAGATCATGTCCCCAACCCTTGTGATGAATGCAAAAAGCCTAATGGAAATTGTGGAATTGGATTGAGATGCATTTGTCATCCAATTGAATGCAGTAAGTAGTGTAATTTCTTTCACACATTTACATATTTTCTTTTACCTTCAATTCTTAGTGACATTAAACAGATTTTTCTTTTCTTTGCAGAGGACAAGGTGGTTTCCTTTGGTATAATTTTGAACCCTTTTGGCCATGTGCTCTTCTCTTTTCTTTGCTTCACCATTGTGTTGGACTTCTTCAACAACTCTTGAGGTAGCATAAAAATGTAAACTTTTAGCATAAAAATGTTATTGATGCATCTGGGAAAGTAAAAAAATCAGTCAATAAAATGGGAAAGGAGCCATTTTATGATTGTTCCTATTCAGAACTTTATCTCTTGTCTTCTCAGTTGAGAACTTTATTCCTTCTGCTTGTGCATGCATCTATTATTATTGAGTAATTTCTTCAAGCACAGTTTTAAACTGTATGCTATCCCTATTAGAGTACAGAATATGAAGACAATTCTACCTAAAAAAGAAAATTGCAGGATTAATCAAGTTTCTTGGATTCCTCTATAAGCACTGTTGAATGATTACAACTTTAGTGTCAAAGAATTCAAGAAAGCTCTGAGGTGGTTCTGCAGCCAAGGGCATGAGCAATTGTCCTGATTCAACATCCTTTTCTGGTGATAGGTTTTCTCCTCCTGCTGCATCAGCCTCACCCTCAGTTTGTGCATAGAAACCATGGTGATGATGAAGAGAAAGAAAGGTTGTAAAACTGAGTTTTGCAAGAATGGTTATGAGTAGAAAATAGACAATGGGTAACATGGTTCTTTAATGTATTACGTCCTTTGGAAAATGAGTGGAAATATCTAACACGACATAAAAACCGACATAAATCTCACAAGAGGAGATGAACCAGAATTGGATGTGGCAATTTCTGTTTGGTTTATCAGATGCCTCTATTTATAAGGCAAAAAATTGATGATGAAAAATGTTGCAAGTGTTAAAATGTGAACTGAAATTAAGTTGTTTGTTTAGATTCGTTAGAGTAGATTTATGGACCAAGTAGATTGGAGTCCCTAGGCCTTCATCCAACCTTCAAGGCTAGATCAACAGCCCCTTTCTTTAAGGGCATGTTCTTTTATTTTTCGTTTTAGTTTCAACAATAAATTTAATATATTACAATTATTTTTTTATTATTTTTAATACAATTTTTTACTATTTAACCATATTTTTTTATAATTTCAATACACTTTTATATTATAAAATTATTTTTTCAAAAACTTATTTTCAAAATCGTTTTTAAAATATCATAAAGAATACCCTTTAGAATGTAGCTGATCATGTAGTGAAAAAACAAGTAAAAAAGGGGTGAAGTTCTAGACCATGATGCTTTGGAATTTGGATCAATTTAACAAACTTTAAGCAAACAATTGTGGGCTGGGATTCAATTAAGTCACTTCTCATCTAAGACCTAGCAATACAAAACTTCCAAAAAAAGCACACATTAGGTACATTCCTCTCGTACAAAAGTGGATTAATACGTGATGAAATAAGTACGTAATAAAATAGATAAAATTGGATAGAAGATCTAGACTCACATGTATAAAAGAACGATACTATACTAACTTTATACCGATTCAAACAAATAAAAAAAAGGATAAACTTTGATACATGTAGGAGTGATAACGAGCCGAGCCGAGCTTTGACGTGTTCATTTATTGTTCATTTATTTATCGAGCTTAAAATCTTGTTCATATTCGTTTATTTATTAATCGAGCCGAGCCGAGCCGAGCTTTGACGTGTTCATTTATTATTCATTTATTTATCGAGGTTAAAATCTTGTTCGTGTTTGTTTATTTATTAATCGAGCCGAGCCGAGCTTGTTCATGTTCGTTCTCAGCCCTAAGTGTCATGCTCATCTATTTATAAGGAATTTTTCTCCCAAATCTTCTCTCATTTCCGATGTGGGATTGGGTGAAATTCACCTCAAAATTGTGAAATAAAATAAATTTGGCCTTGTGAAGATTCGAACCCTAATTCCCTTGCTTCTCCTTTTGATGTCTTATCACTGCACCAAATTTATTTTCATATTTTATGTATGAATGATAAATTATATATGTATTTTATCCTTCTTAAAAATTGTTTTTTCTTATCGAGCTGTTCACGAACGTAATCGAGCCGAGCTCCCTTTTGTTCATTTATTGTTCGTTTATTAATCGAGCCTAAAATTTTGTTCGTGTTCGTTTATTAATAAATAATCGATCTCGAACCGAGCTTTTAACGAGTCGATCCCGAGCTTGCTCGTGAACGTTCGTGTTCGTTCTCAGCCCTAGATACACACTACAAAATCATCATTAAAAAAATTGAAAAAAAAAAGGAAAGAGGAAAAATAACACTACTTTGGAGTGGGGATAAAGCCAAAAGGGAATGGAGACATTAGAGTTTGCAACTACCTTATCTTCACGCCATTTTCCATGTACCATTCTATTTCTATTTCTATTTTTTTCTATATAAAGGATGCCTATAAAATATCAGCTATTATTATTTTTATAGCCTTTTTTTTTTTTTTTTTTGAAGGCTGTTATAGCCTTATTTAATTAATCCATAGATTTCATTTCTGTTGTTTTTAAGTCAGCAAATTGATACGGTAAATTCACAACCCCAAATCCAAATGGAAAAAGTAACACTTAATCTGCACTTAAAAAGTATGGACATGGTATACGAAATTAAAAAAACCCTAACCGCCTTCTCTCCTCTGCCTTCTCTCTGCTTTCTCTCTTACCACTCCTCTGTTTTCCTTTCTCCCCCATCCTCCATTAATGGAGGATGGGGGAGCTCCTTTCTCCCCTTAATAAATCTCTCATTGTCGAGAGTTTTTTTACCTCTCCTAGTTGAGAGTTTTTTATTTATTTTTTTAAGAGAGTTTTGTCCACTTCATCTTTGGAGTTGTGTTCTTCACTTATTTTTGAAGTCTTTAACTTCAGATCTGTGGGATGAAGTTGTTGATGAAGAAGATGTTGAAAATAAAACCGAGAGTAGTTGGCGACATCAGTTATTTGTCATGGATCCCTTCTGTCATGGGTCAATTTTGGAGCTCTATCAGAACACAGTAGCAGTCCTGTGCCACCGGTCAGATAATCTGCTCAGCTCTGTGAAATTTTGCTGCTCTTTGCTTAGCTATAGGCTAGATTTGCAGTTTGTATATTTGATTTTCATATCTAATTTGATTTTAGATTGTAGATCTGATTTTTAGATCTACTTAAATTCTAGATTGTATTGTTTGGCTCATGGCTTACTGTCAAATCGCTGCTGGACGATATTTTCAGCCCGTTAATGTAAGTATTTCTTTTGTTTCAGAAAAAAGTATGGACATAAATACAACAAATGACGTTAAATTAGCTGTTTTAGGTGTTGCACCTTGATATTCATTAAAAATTGTATATTTGTGAAACTAAATTCTTTTAGTAGAACGGAGAAATTAATAGATTATTTAATTTACGCTTCTATCTTTAATAAAATGATGGTTTTTTCATAACTGAAAATGTACAATTTAATGCCATTAAATTTAAAAAAGATTTTTTTTAAAAAAAACAGAAAATATAAGAGAGAGATTAGGAATTAGGAATCTAATAGAGCGCTTAAACAACAAACAGCAAAACAATAAGAAACTAGCTTATTTTCCTGTGAAAGAAGATCAGTTCCCGTATGGAGTCACCTTCTTCACCCCGGCCAACAACCTACTTCCTTATTATGAATTGCATATTCTACAACCTGGTCGTACATTCAAGCGGAAAAGGGACAGCAGAATCTTTGCACCCAATTATAGCGGCCTGGTCAGTTTCATACTTGAACTTCACAATTTACAAACCGAAGACCAACACTCTTTCCAAGTAAATTTCAATCTTTATTATTTATTAAATAAATGTAAAGAAACACTTATTTTTCTTTTAATATTAAAACACTTAAAAAGAACTAAAGGAGCAATACAATGCTCGATTGAAAACAAACTAAATAAATAATTCACGAGATTCGCAAAGCCGTTTGAAAGCAATCGGCGGCGAGAACAATTTCACATTTTGACGAGTGAGGTCTTATCTTGAGTAACTGCTTTAAAGTTGAAGATGGGTCACATTCCTCCAGTTCACCACACCCCCTTGGAAAGATCATCCTCTCCAGCTTTCCATGCTCCAAGAAAAATCTCACTGCTGCCAACTCAACCTCAGCATCTTGAGCTCTAAAATTTTTCACTGTGACTTCCCTAAGATTTTGAACACAGTATAAAGCCTCATTTTCTGGGGGCAAGAAGTTTTCGATATCGTAGAACTGCACTCACAAGAAAAAACCAATTATCATTACACTTTTGATTCATCTTTTATATTCTCGTTACACTTTTAGATCCTCGATCTTTTATGTCTCATTACACTTTTGATCCCTCTTATTTCATGTTTTGACACTTTAATCGTCATGATTTACTGTAGCCAATTTTGCAAGTTATTTTGCATGGGAGTAGTTATGTAAATTTTAAATTGCATTTTTGCCTCAAAATAATCTACAAAATCAGCTACAACAAGTCATATGAACTTAAAGTGCTAAGACATAGAAAAAGATGAACCAAAAGTGCAACGAGACATAAAAGAGGTACCAAAAATATATAGAAAAGGGACCTGTGATAAACAATAGAGCAGAGTAAATACCAAGTCATAAACAAGCTCTTTCAAATTTGGTGCAAGTGAAAGTAGATTCCAAATTGATCGCCCATTTCCATCATATGGAATTAGCTCCAGATGGACCAAATTTGGAAAGCACGGCAAAGAATTGGCACACCTGCTGAAAACCTACACAATGTACAACGATAATTAACGAGGAAAATTAATGAAAATGAACAAGAGAAAATATTATACGTACGTACTTCTTCATAGTTTCTTGATAAACGGAGTTTTTTGACATTGTTTACCTTAGCTAACAAATAAAAATATTGACCTGATAAATCTGCCGATACCAGAGAATCACATCCGCGTATATTTACTTGCATGTCAAGCCCGGCCGAGGTCCTGAACTCGAAACCTTTGCACTCTAGATGTTGAAGATGCCAAGTATCAATGTCAATCCTGCATTTTACTACTTTGTCTGAATGAGTGCGACCACTAACTTTTTAAGTGTGCGCAATGATATTTGGAGGACTAACACCTCTTTACTCTTTCCAATTTTGATATATTCAAACCTCAAATCCTCAAGTATAGGATAGCCTTCAGCACTGAACCTTAAAATCTTGTCGGATTCAAGTTTCATTTCCAATTTTTTTGACTTTGAACACCTTTAGATTCGGAAAATTGACGAATTCCGGCATTTGGAGGACGATATTCGACCCGCATAGTTTTAAGACCACTAAAGTTTCCGACCGGAAAATTTCGCTAGGCGGGTATAGAGGAGAGCCGGTAAAGAATTCTAGGTCTTTAACTTCAAGAACTTTGATGTCTTGTAAGAGTAGGATAAGAACCCACAAATTAAACATGTAAACTTCAGCTGGCAACCTTCGGCATTTCAGTCGAAACTCGGTTATAGGAAATGTGTTACAGAGCATAAGCCTCCGGTTGATGAAATTTATGAAATCAAGATTGTCAGTAATCATGTTACCGTTTTGTTGTTGTTGAGGCTCAATGTCGATGTTTGGAACGGCTAGGAAAAGATGCTTCCACCTTGTGGAAAGAAGGGATGTCACGGCCGCATTATTTGTTGGAAGAAACGAGAGAATATGACAGAGGATGGAGTCTGAAAACGAGCTGAGTCTATCGTCATGTTCGTCGTCTGAAGTATTTTTTGCTTTCTTGGAATCCATGGCAGCAGATCGATAGCTCTAAATCTTCAAATGACAATATGGTTCCAAGACTTCTATATATACATATGATGATGATGCATTTGAAATTTGAATTTTGTGAGTGAATATGAATCGATGCCTACATACATCTTTAATTTTCGAGTGGCTCTTTTCAAGAAGGCCAGCTCAATGTACCTTCCACATAAATTAATTGTCTAGGGTAGAGGAATAGTTTCATTGAAAGACTTTTCGTTTTCAGTTTTAACACCAAATTTAATATATTATAATCAGTTTTCATTCATTATTTTCAATATAATTTTTTACTATTTAGTTATACTTTTTTATATTATAAAATTATTTTTCAAAAACATGTTTTCAAAATTATTTTCAAAACGATAAACGGGCCCTTGATTTGGAAAATGTACTAACTAGGCTAAACCAATGTTGTTCGGCTCGGCCCGGCCTCCGACCCGGCGAGGCCCAAGGGTCGCACGACCCGGGGGTCAACTCGGATGATGTCATAAATAAATAAATATATATAAAATATAAATAATATTAGTTAAAATATTTTTTCTTCACAACAATTATATATATTTTTGAATTTTACAAGTATCTTAAACATTAAAATTCATTACTATAAAACTCAATAAGTAAATAAATGATAAAATATTAGTTATATTCTAAAAATTATATTACTACATTTTCTTAGGAAAAAAAGATAAAATTTGATGTAAAAGAAATGAAAACATATTTTAGATTAATACATGACAAAATTAAACAAGCTTTAAATGAAAAGAAAACAACTAATAAAAAATTATAGTCTTAAAATTATAAATAGTAAGGAATTACAATGAGATTAACATTAGTTTAGATGGTTCAATTAATATATTATTATTAGAAAGCCCATGATTCATATTAAAATATGAGTTAAAATACTATTTTGCACAAAAATAATCAAACAAGTCATTGTGGTCTAATGATAAGTACTCTTATTGTTTATATTGGAGACCAAAGTTTAATCCCTACTAAAGCCAAAATTTTTAAAAAGTCCCTTAATTAAAATAAAATAAAAAAAAAAGGCTCCTCGGGTCGACCCGGTTCCCAATCCGCCCCAAGTCTTGACCGGGTCACCCCACATCCGGGTTGCCCTTATAATTTGGCCCGGCAAAGCCTGCGGTTCGCGGGCCTACCGGGTTGACCCGCCGGGCCGAGCCGGGCCAAACAACACTGGGCTAAACCCGACGGAGGTACCTCACTGTTGCATTGCATCCTTTACAATTACAAATCAGATTTGCAAATAAATGGTCAAACTCGATCAAGTTCCAATTGACCTTATATTTATTGATTTATTTTTTGTAAAATTCCGTAATACATTGGAAATTTATACATCGAGTTCCAATTGTCCCAGTTTCCCTGATGCATATATTTATTTTAAAATGAGCAATTAATTAGATTATACTCAATACTTGCAAAAGAATTATTGGTAAGAAAATATGAAACGATTGCAATTAAACAAATACTTTTACTTTAATAGAATTACACTTATTTTAATATTTAAATTCTTATGAGATTAAAAATTACGTTATTATAGTTCTATTCACTGTTGTTTCAAAGTAATGACATTTATCATGTACGGCAACACATGCTTTCTTTTTCTTTTATTTTCTTTTTTTCATATTTAACAACGTATTTTATGTTTAATTTTCAATGCAAATTTTTTATTTTTAAATTTACTTCAAATATTTGAAAATTTATTTTCTAAACGGGGATCTTATATTCATTCAGAAAAAGGAAATCTAATAAATGATTAATTTGGAAAATTTTCTCCTTGTTAGATGGTTTTGTACGTCTTTGATTTAACGGCCCAAATTAATTACATTTCATCTCACTCTTTGTTTAATTGGCCCAATACGTTAAAACATGTTGAGCCCAATCCACATCTTTCATTATGGAAAAAAAAAAAAAAAAAAAAAAGGTTGTTGAAGGAAATTGAAAATTATTATTAAAAAAAGAAAAGAAAAGGTAAATGAAGGCTATATAAATAGAGTATAGAATCAATGAAGAGTATGTCATTTTCCCATAATTTTCTAAATATTTTTCTTGATACCAAAATTAAATGTAATATTTATAGTTTAAAGCTGATCCTTTTCAACAAATTTGAATATTAATTGTTAATTTGTTTAATCTCTTTTTTTTCTCTTTGTTAATAAAAATAATAATTACTATATCCGTTCTATTGGAAGAATTTACTTTGACAAATAGACAACTTATTATGAATGTCAAGTACAACACTTAAAATAGATAATTTGATACTATTTATTCCATTCACATTCTTACTTTTTAAGTAAAAAATAATTGTAAAGAACACATAATTATATTAATTAAGGTACGAAAAGTAAAAAAATAAAACAAAGATCAATTATTCTAATGAAATCAAAAATATTTTTGAAAATGATCTCTTTGAATTCGAAGTATCATTTTTGATAAAAATGAGAAGATGTGGTCAATAATGGATGTTGTACTCTACCAAGCAGTGATGTGAAGTGACACTGTGCAAGAGAGCAACCCCTTGCTTCCTTGATGGGAAAAACAGGCAAAGCTGAAAAAGGCTAAAAAGCCATTTTCCTTCTCAGTGAATTAATTAGACCAACCATTAGGGCCTGTTCTTTTTCTTTCATTTTCAAAACGATTTTGGTTTTAATAGTAAATTTAATATATTTTAATCATATTCCATTATTTTCAATATAACTTTTTACTATTCAGTATTTACTTTTTATATTTTCAATACATTTTTTACATTATAAAACTATTTTCCAAAACTTGTTTTCAAAACGTTCAAAAAGAACAGGCCCTAAAAATCATGGCAAATGGAGGAGATGGGGAGGGGACAACTATTTGAATTAATGGACTTGGGTGCAATAATTGAACTGCCAATTTAGAGTATTTTTGGATTTGTTTGCAAATAGTTTTGGATTAATTACATTTACCTCTCTTAGGTAGGAGAAAATTACCAATACCGTCACGGGGTTTGAAAATATTATTAATACACCCTTCGTGGTTTGATTAATTTATCAATACCTCCCCTTTGGTTTGATCATATAACCAAGGGGTCCTTATCAATTGAAAATATATTATATATAAATCTAGGGATAATTACATTTTAAAAGGTTTAGGAGGTGTTAGTAATATTGCCAAATTTCAGGGGTGGTTTATAATATTACAAACCTCGGGATAAATAAATGTAATTGCTTGGACAACTATTTGTTTTTGTATTTGTTGCAAATAGCGGGTATGAACAATAGCTTAGGACTTAGATTTTTCAAATTAAAGTTGGTGGTTAAATGGAATTCGAATTCTATATACCATAACGTTAAAGTATGCGTGATACAAAGCACCAACTCAAGAGTACTTAACATACAAGTGCTCTAACAAAAAATTGATCGAAGACAAGTGAAAAATGAAAACATACACACAGGGATCATTTATATAAATCAAAAATACTAAACTCAACAAAGGTATATCAAGGAACAATCCAGTGCTGCACTGGTTGTAATGTATAAAGTTATTGGAGTTCGATTCTTATGTCGATTATCTCTACATATTTAGGGCATGTTCTTTACCCCGGGTTGAGACCCGGGTCTGGCATTTTTTTGGATCTCAACCCAAAAATTAACCCAACCCCATGTTCTTTACCCAATTCTCAAACCCGGGTCACAAACCCAATTCCCACTTCCGCCGCCGCTGACCTCCTCCCGCCGCCGCCAGTGCCACCCACTTCTTCTTCTTCTTCTCCTCGCGTCCAGTTTTATCTTCTTCTCCTCCTTCTCCTCGCGTCCAGTTTTATCTTCTTCTCCTCCTTCTTGTTATTCTTTTTTTTCTTCTCCTCCTCCTCCTCCTTCTTCTTCTTCTTCTTCTCCTCCTCCTCCTTCTTCTTCTTCTTCGCGTCCTCCTCCTTCTTCTTCTCCTCCTCCTCCTCCTTCTTCTTCTTCTTCGCGTCCTCCTCCTTCTTCTTCCCGCTGCCGCAACCTTCTTCTTCGCACTTCTTCCCTTCCTCCTCCTCCTCCTCTTCTTCTTCTTCTTCTTCTTGTTCCTCTTCTCCCGCTTCTCCCGGCGGTCTCCTTCCTCTTCTTCCTCAATCGAATCTTCGCACTTTTTTTCCTTCCTCCCCCACAATTACTCACAAACCCATTTGTGAGTAATTTATTTTCAATTTGTTTTCTCAAATCCCAAATTTGGGAAGTATTAAAGCTGCAGATGAATTTTGGGGTTGATTGAAACAGAAAAAAGAAGAAGAAGAAGAAGATCCCAAATTTTGGGGATTTAGGTTTTGGGCCGCGGCGACGCGGCCGCGGGGGCGGTGACGCGGCGGCGGGCATGGACGCGGTGGTGGTGGAATTTCTGTTTAGGACCCGGGTCTGAGAACGACGTTTCTTTGTTTTGGGTCTCAACCCATTCGGTCTCTACCTAAAAACTCAAACTCGGGTCTCAACCCGGGTAAAGAACAGACCCTTAGAGTATAGGTTGAAAGAATTCCCAACATCATTTTCCCCCACCCACAATCCCTTTCTTTATTGTAATAGACCAGGAGTGCTTAATAATAAAAAAATAAGTAACTCATGCATATTGTCATCAAGAAAGGGATTGAAAAAGTAAAGACAAAAAGAAAAGGTCTTCTCTTTCTCTCTAGAAGTTTTTAAAATAGGGTGAAATACATTTTCTCCCTCATGCTTTTATAAAAGAGATAGTTTTTTCCTTGTGCTTTTAAAACTCCCAATTACCCCTTTATGGTTATGGACCAAAGTGTCCATTAACGGAAAATGTTAATTTTAACAGTATTGAGGCAAAATCCCAAAAATACCCATGATAAGAAACAAAATTGATTTCTCGCCGGACGGAATTCATGAACATGTCGTCGGAAAAATCAAGTTCCTTTATTCAGTCCCAAACCCAATTTCTACCGAATCCCAAATCACCGCCTCTTCTTGCTAGACAACACAACCAATCCTATCAGTCCAGATTTACTTGTTAAACGTTGAAGAACAAAAATTCCGAAAGTCTCTCCTGTGCAAAATGATTACCGCCCTTTAGAGACGAAAATATATGTACTCGTATTAGTTAATGCCTAGCATAAATTACTGTGGATTCCATAATGAATTGGATCAAAACTGAGGGGAAAATTTTTTTTCAGAGCTGAAACTTTTAAGGAAAAACAAATTCCAGAACTATTGCTGAAAAAAAAAAAAAAAACATTTTTACAGAACCAAATCTTAAATGAAAACGAATTTCAAAACCCAATCTGATATTGAAAATGGAAAATTCCAGATTCATAGCATAAAGGAAATAATTTCGAAGAAAATTTTTATGGCACCCAAGATACCAAACAAAATTAAGGACATTATAGAAATGATCTTGAACAAAATTTCAAAACCATTAATGTTGTCTTCAAAATTAACCCATTTGAACAAAGTCACTCCAAATTCAACCAGACACAAACTCGAATTTCTCCCCCAATTCTAGACCGAGAGCAAGAAGAAGAGGGTAACAGAGGCAGCCAAAAGAAAACAGATTTAGCGCACAAACAGAACCAACAAACTTTTACACAAATTATATGAACGACATCGGCAGCCTCCCTTGTGAACAGTACGGGCTGCGCAGAGGATAAATCAACAGCAACGACAGTGATACGCGGTGACCGGACCTGTGGAGCGCCGCTGTTCTTTTGATTTGTGTTTTGAATACCTTCCTGCATCTAGGGTTAATTTGGGGAAAAATATAGTGACGTCATCTAATTTGCTCCCTCCACTCTCTCCTATACGCGCGTTCACTCCACTCTCCGTTAAAGTTAATTTTTTCTGTTAATGGAACTTTAATCCAAAATTACAAAAAAATAATTGAGAGTTTTAAAAACATAAAAGGAAAATTGTCTTTTATATAAAAGTACAAGAAAGAAACTGTATTTTACCCTTAAAAATAAATCAACCATAAATTGTTAGTATTCAATTTGGAATGTGCGCAAGTGGTATTGGTAACGGTCAGATGAATGGGTCTAGTTCATAATTGTTGTTTGCAGCTTCAAAATCAAAGTTCAAACATGGAATCAAGAGAGAATGTAAAAACTATTCGCATATAACTGCTCACAATCTGCATTGGTTAGATTTGAATAATGAGCAATCATGAGCATTCATTTCATAGACCTTACATCATACCATCCAAGTGTCCCAATTTTATTTTTTTTACTATCTCGAACTTACTTAGCGTGAATTCAGTATTAGACATGACATTGTAATAATTAAAAGGAAATTTTTAAAAAATATGGATAGCTTGTTTTAACTACGTGGCAGTTTAAGTTATTTATATTTTTGTGTCTGTAATTTTACCCCTAAAATTTGTAGCTCTGGCACTTTGGTAATTTATACTTAGAGTATGCTGTCAAACGTATTGTTTGATGGTCTATTCCAAGTAAAAAGATTAAAAGTGCCAAAACCACAAACGCATAGAAGAAAATCGTTGACTTGAAAGCAAAAATAATTAAAATTGTCGCATGAACAAATATAAGAGGCCGAAACTATCATTTTTTTTCCCGTTATAATGTTAAAGAGAAGAAAAATAAAAAATATGCGGCAGTTATGGTCTCTTTTTTCTCTTATCGATTCTTCTACCACGTTGTAATACTCTCTCCGTCTCATTCAAAAAGTTACTTTATATTATTAATAACGCTAATATAAAATAGACAATTTGAGTGAGACGGAGAGAGTAATAATTAAGATTTTTTTTAAACTCAAAAAAAAAAAAAAAAAAAAAAAAGAGGAAGAAAAGACTTCATATAAACCAGTGGAGGCCAACTGGACCAAATAAGATGTACCAAGTCAATGGCAAAATATAGAGTAGACCAAAGCAATTAAAATTTGAAACTAGAGGGTGTTTGGTTTGAGTCGAGGAATGAAAATGGGTATGAGTTTGATAGTATGGTGAAATGAGAATGATAATGAAATTTATCTCATGGTAAGTTTGACTGATTATTGATAATTTGAGTTTCATTCCAATTTGTCATTTCCAAACCTATTAACCAACAAACACTCATATTTTTTATTATTCCATTCTTTCATTTCCAAACCCACGAAACAAACGCTAGTAATAATTCTTTAGTGAGCCAAGTTGTTGTAGAATTTGGCACTCTTTTGGCCCAAAATGGACGCCAACAAGTGCTTACTGCAAAGTGCAAAAAAGTACAATCATTACCATATACTGCTCTGGGAAGTGGAGAAAAAGAAATAAAAAAAAAAAAAAAACCACTTGAAATCTATGAAGAAGTATGAGAATGGGGAGATAAATTTAATTTAATGCGGGCAAGTGCAAGGTTGCGCCACATGCACCATCAATGTTGTACTGTGAATTGAGTAGACCACACCATGGCATTGACCGATCCACCATCACCACCATGTGTTATAAATAACTCTTCAACTCATGTACCAAATTCCACCGTTTTTGTCTTACTTCCAATTTGGTTCCGACTTCCATCTAATACTATTGACTAGGAAGGGAAGTCTTGGTGGCTCAATGGGAAAAATCTATTGTTGTACGGATGAGTTGAGGTCACAAGTTGAAGTTGCGAAAATAGTCTTTTATAGAAATGTATAGGGTAAGACAACGCACATCAGTTCCTAATGGCTTAGTCCTTTCTCGGATGGTAAAAAGTTGTTGTCTTGTTACATGAGGTTAGGTAAAAAAAATTGTTTTCGTATTACTTGAGATCGCATGTTCAATTACGTCGCGAAAACGGCCTCTTATAAAAAATAAATAAATACAAAGGTAAGGAAGCGTCCATCAACTCTTAATGGTTCAACCATGTTTTGATAGAGTGGGAAAAACTATTGTCGCATGACTTGATATCACATATTCAAGTTGTAGAAATATATAGTAATTACTCAATCATATTAGAAGAGTACCTTCTTTTCTTTTCTTTTTTTTTTCCAGTCATTAATAATATAATTTCTGTCATTACTAATATAATTACGTGTAGTCCATAATTAATTCAAACTTAAAAAGTAAGGACATGAGTAAACCACATGATAGTAAATTAACTATTTAAGTGTTTTACATTGAAATCCAAAAAAATTTGTGAGTTTTCAAAAATAGACATTCTAGTAGAACGAATAAAATATTATAAAAATATAGGGTAAAACTGCGTACATCAGCCTTCTACTCTTGTCCTTTCTCGGACCAAGTCCAAACATGTGAAAATTTTTATGTATCGTTACGCCTGTTTTTTAAACTCATATTAACTACCTTGTGGTGGGCCATTCAGAACGAACAAAACAAACTAGTTGCCGAGGGATGAGTCCTTGATTGCCAAGATTGCCGCTCTGCTTTTAAACATTAAAACTGTTGGAAGTTCCACTGTTGGGGGAGAGGGACATTAACCAACCCATTGCTGCAGTCTTCAATAGCTTCCAAAGTGATAATCATCAACCTCATTCTTTCATTAAAAACTCTTGGTCCCATCCCACAGCTGCCAAATCAATCTCTTAATCTCATTTTTTATTTTGAATCCTCATATTATTACACTATTCTGTCTATTATAAGTGGATGCTACGAGTTTGGGAGGGAAAGAAAGAAATTCAAGCGCATGCCTTCCAGATTCTGCCATTTTGTGCACAAATATGATAGAAACTGGCAAAAGTCAAAATTGAATCGCCGATGTGGCCCATCTTGAGTTACCACTACTTGAGCACTGACTTGTTCATGAAACCACTAAGGGTTTGCTCGTTTAGAGGTTTTGCAAGATTATTAATTTGAAAAACTGTTTTAAACCAAAACCTTGTTTGTCACGGTTCAAAACTTTGGTAAGCAAAACATTATTTCAAAAATAAATTCTTTTTTTGAACACCAAAACTTTTTTTTTATTTTTACACAAGAACCTTGAAGGGAAATTTTGTTTGCTACCTACTATTTTACCAAACAAGTTTTTGATAAAAACTGATTCTTAAAAGTCTTTTACTAAATATAGTTTTGAAAAAATATGTTCGGTTGCTTGTCTTTAAAATCATGCTTTTGAAAACCTGTTTTCCAAAACCTTCTGACGAACATGCCCTCAGTCTCTCATTAACCCTCTTCTCTCCATTTCTCAGCATAACTTTTGAGGATAAAGGTGAAGTTGCAATGGGGAAGAAGCAAACAGAGATGATGTTTAAAGGTGCCCCAATAAATGCCCTCAAACTACACCATGGATTTCTGATACCTAAAGGCCAAGAAAAGGTTGTAACAATAGAAAAAAAGGGCCCCCAAGAAAAGTGGTCCAAACCTTGTGGTTGTCATGAATCATGACAACTTAACAATAGCTAAGTTCTAAATGTGTACAACGAACTGAGAACTGAGAATAGTTCACATTCTTAAAGAAACAAGATGTGGTTTGTGTCAATCATTTGGTAACAGAAATTTCATCTTCTTTGTTCAGAAAAGGAAAAGTTTTTTTTCACCTCTCAAAAAAGACCGTTTCAGATACCTTGTACCACTATTTTAACACTTTATTCGATTTTAAGACAGACGTACTTTTTAACTCAGCGCTTAAAGTACACGTGCCAAGATCATGATATATGATTAATACAAAATTAGTGTAATGTCGAGAAAGATAGGCAATGAGAACTCCAAAAGGGATTCTGTTGTGTCTCTTACCAAAGATAATTACTGATTAATCAAACAAGAAAATGCATCTTTCTAAAAACCCTTGTGCCTTTGAATCTTGCATTTGTTTGGAAACATAACAAAAGCCCCAGAAATCAAATTCATGAAATCTGTATATATTCTATTCATTCAATAGAAGCAAAAGCTATAAAAGGGGAAAATTTTCATAAATTAATGATCGGATACATCATTAACATTGATCTCTCACTACATCTAAAATTTACAGATTCAAACCTCCAAGATTTAAAAAAAAAAAAAAAAGAAAGAAAAATTATTCTGCACTCTTCCTCAAGTTAATGTAAGTTCATCCAGATCAAAAGAATATGAAATCAAGAAGACAAAAAAAGGTAAGAAAATCAGGAATACCACGTTTTACGGTCATCATCATCTACAGGCATAGATCAAAAACGAAAATTCAACTTTATCTTGATCCTTCTTCTGCAACGTTTTCTCCTCCAACCACAATCTACTGTCCATCCCACTTCTCGTTCTGAACATGAACACGGCGTACCCGGAGGCCGGATTAAAGAACCAATCGTGAACATCCCACATTAGATCAACCAACAAACCATCAAGAAAAATCGTCTGATTTCCTCTGAAATTCCATTGCAGCCTCTTCACCCGGATCACAACCTTTTTATCAATACAAACAGATAAAACCGGATGTTTAAGCCCTTCGCTTTCTCCGCTACACCTTATTAGTATATCGTGGGAAATTCCGGTGTCGCAGAATTGTGCCTTGGTTGAGTACAGAGTGTTGCCGGAGAAATGCTCCTGCCGCGAAACCATTGCGAATTTCGCGATCTGGGTTCCCTTTTTCAGCTTATACGACGACGCTTCTTCCGCCAAATCGCCGAGAACTAAGCCGAGTTCTGAATCAATTGTGATAAGAACGAAATAGCCGTCGATTGGTTCTGGGCCGGTATTGTACCTGGCGGAAGAAAGATCCCAATTGATTTCGACTTTAAATCCGGTGAATTCGAGCGATTTCGTGCCCCTTTTCTTCCGGAACAGCCTCGACGTCGTGTTGAGCTTAAAATTGCCGGAGGGTTCGTCGCCGAAGTGTATGCTCAGGCCTTGAGCGACGCCGTTTTTGCTCCAAGTGACCTTTGTGACTACCTGCTTGTCGTTGGAAAGAATGGTTCTGTACAAACAACTGACCGCATTCTGAATTGAAGGGATCGAATTGGGGGTTACGCAAGATGCGTTGGCGTAGCTAGAACAAGAAGCGTTATCGGCGACCTGAACAGAATACTCATTGAAACAAGCAGCAAAATCCCTCATTTTTAAAGAAACAGGGGAGCAACATAAAATTTAAAAAAAGGGGGATTTCTATGGTTTTGAACTAGTGAAAGGAAGAACAATGAAAGGAATTTTGCGAGGACGAGAGGGGGTTTTCAATATTCTAAAGAGGAAACTCAGAGGAAGTTAGAAAGGAGGAAGAGGAAAACCAATGGAAATTCGGTTTTCTGACAGACCCATCTTACGCATTAAATATGATTCTGTTTCTGAGTCACCTTAAAATTTGCATCTCATTGCAAAAACAAAGGAAGTTGGAAGTGGAACCGAAGAATTCAAGAATCACTGTGAATTATGTGAAAGGAAACTCCCAGACTCAGTCCGTCCCAGGCTTTTCTTTTTTATTTAGTGACCCATCTTTTTTACCTGGAATTAATTTACATTTGACCATTTGCTTGAGATAAAACAACTCGAGAGATTATTTAGTACATCCGTTGCATCATGTTAATAGTGCAGATATCAGTAAATACAATGCTAGTTTGGGAGAAACTGATGCATATGCATCCAATAAGTTTCCCGAATACATGCATACTTTTACTGATTTTATATAGGTTTGCTGACTTTTCGCCTTCCAATTTTATTTATTTTGTTTGTTTCTTGGTAGTTATTGTTGGATATATACATAACAGTGAGGCCAACGGGGCCGAGGTCAGATAAAGACGACGCCCGAGAGCGAAATTGGCTGCGGATGGCAAGCCCAACGTAAGGCCCAAATGAGCTTTAATATAACCTTCTATAGTGGACGCGTGTCCTAAACACTTGTAGCCCGCTAGTTGGTTGGGCACAGCAATCGAGGAGGTGGTTAGAACTGGATATGGGAGGATCTTCTCGACGAGCTCCAGAAATGACGTGTCTAGTGTCGTGTTCTACAAGCCATTGTAGAACTTCACGCCTATATATACTCTATCGTTTCATTGTGTAAAGGTAAAGCATACTCACTCGTGTAGTCTTATATTGTGATAGTAGGTAAGGAACTAACTTAGGTATCGAAGTAGAATCTGGAAGTAAGTCTCAACTACAAGTGTCACAGTGGAGGACGAGCTCGTGAGCCTCGACAGAAACGAAGGCTTCAACGTGTTACAACTTTTAATATTCCTTAATTTTTTCCAAATGTGTTCTTCATTTTTATATTATCATGGTTCATAGTAAAATGATAGTTTTGACACTAAAAAGTATAATTGATGTCAGTAAAAATACGGTAAAATTATTATTTCACAGTAAAACATAAGAGTGAACAATGTATTTGGAAAGTTTAAAAAAAAAAAAATTAAAACTATCGAAAAGAAATTGGGGCAAAAAGCAATTAAACTTATATATATTAATGTGTGTGTGTGCAATTTTGATCGGTTACGGAAGTGAAAATAGATTAAGTTAGCAGCCATAACTGAAGAATTCCATGAATTAAATATGGAACAAATTTTGAAACTGACTTTCAATGGGAGGTGGTCGTGGTGACCGTCTTTACGGCCAAATCTACAGAAATATATATATGAGTAATAAAATCCTAGAAAGAGGATCATATTCTTTCGGTGGCTCGGTAAAAATTTATACAGTAATAGTAACGGGTTAGGTTTGATTAAGGTTTTAATATTATAACAGAAATTGTATTTTTTTGGGTGATAATCGAATCGTGATCAAACTAAAGAATCGATTATAATATGTTAAGTTTGATTGGAATTTTCATGCCGTGTCAGACATTTATTGGTGTACCGGGTTTCATCAATTATCACTCCCATTAATAGCACGAACAACCAGCGTTTTGTTCTGCATTAGACATGTAAAAGAATTTATGCTGTATATTAATTCATGTAAATAAATAAACTCTGTTGTCTTAACAGAAAGTCCTATATCTACTATTTGCAGTAGTATAAAAATATCTTTTTAGAAATAAATTGAAGGGAATAAAAAAGTAATTATCAAATAGATATTAAAATGAAAAGAAATTATATTTCATCAAAACAACAGTTTTCGTGCACGATGAACATTAATTAGTTGGTAAGAAAATCGACTACAGAACTTAAAATAAAAAATTAAATGTGTCGGAAGGTAAGGAAGTCTAAATGACAATTCAATCACAACATCAAAATTAAATTAAATTAAAACGACGAGTCAATGTCCAAGTAACGCAACGCAAAAAGACTCGGCTAAAAATAAAATGTTCAATTGTATGTCCTAAGTTCGAACCAAAATTTTTTCAAATTCCTCAAATATTACGAGGATCTCATAGCTCGTTACATGATTAACTCGTGCTTGAACAAAGTAAACCATGCATTACCCAAAAATAAATAAAATAATACAGTACTAATAAATTTATTTCAAAATTAAGAAGTTCACATGATGGCCTTGGTGTTAATATAATTCTTGTTTTTCCTTTAAGAAAATAAAAATAAATGAGAGAGTAACTTTTCTCTTTCTTTCTTTTTTTGGTTTTCTCGTTTTCCTTTATGAAAATGGATAGTAACTCTTTATTACTCGTTTCGTTCAATTATAAGTGTCAAATTTACCTTTTTTTTATTAGAAGAGTTCAATTTTGATTTATTTACTAATTATACTTTACTAATAAATTATGATTGGATCACAATTAATTCATCTTTGGAAATAGAAGGGCATTAATGAAAGAAATACTATCAAATTAATTATTTTACGATCCAAAAAAATTATACAATTTTCAAATGTGACAATGCTTTTTGGGGGGAGGAGTGGGGGTGACTATTTAAAAGAAAAAAAGATATCAGTCTATCGACCCACCCACCATCCACTCCCAGCGCTCCTATGATTAAAATTTTAAAAGCGAAGGAATAACGTGATGGCTTGTACTTTCTTTGCATTTCCCAAACCCTTGTGATCACCCTTTTTTTTTTTTTTGAAATTTTCTATTTAATTAGCACTAAACTTTTAACCTTAATTAATACTTGTAATGTTTCTAAGTTTCAAATCTTTTGAGGGATTTGATAATGTCATCGTTAACCTTTTAAAGATTTTTTTATATATTAATTAGAAATTCATATCGAAGAAAGTGAGAATACTTAATAATTATCGTTGTACCCACGAACTAATAAAACATGTATTAATAGTGTCTGGAATTTATTACTCCCTCCGTCACATTCAAAGAGTCCACTTTGAATTTAATTACATTACATACCCTTACTAATATAACAATGTGTAGTTCACAATTAACTCTTATTTCTAAAATAGGGATATATAAGTGAAAAATATTGTGGCAAATTACTTATTTTAGGTGTTGTAATCCACAACCCATGATAAGTTGTACACATTTTAAATTGGATTCTGTGATGGGACGGAGGGAGTATAATTTTTTATGTTTTAAAAAAAAAGTAAGAAAAATACACGTAATGAATATAACATATATATAAATATCAAAAAGTTCAGCGCTTACATTTTTGAGGTGTCAGGTTTAAATATGTATCGTTCGCACCCGTAAGTTCATTACGTGTTTTTATATATTAATTAGAAATTCATATCGAAGAAAGTGAGAATACTTAATAGTTATCGTTGTACCCACGAACTAATAAAACATGTATTAATAGTGTCTGGAATTTATTACTCCCTCCGTCACATTCAAAGAGTCCACTTTGAATTTAATTACATTACATACCCTTACTAATATAACAATGTGTAGTTCACAATTAACTCTTATTTCTAAAATAGGGATATATAAGTGAAAAATATTGTGGCAATTACTTATTTTAGGTGTTGTAATCCACAACCCATGATAAGTTGTACACATTTTAAATTGGATTCTGTGATGGGACGGAGGGAGTATAATTTTTTATGTTTTAAAAAAAAAGTAAGAAAAATACACGTAATGAATATAACATATATATAAATATCAAAAAGTTCAGCGCTTACATTTTGAGGTGTCAGGTTTAAATATGTATCGTTCGCACCCGTAAGTTCATTACGTGTTTTTATATATTAATTAGAAATTCATATCGAAGAAAGTGAGAATACTTAATAGTTATCGTTGTACCCACGAACTAATAAAACATGTATTAATAGTGTCTGGAATTTATTACTCCCTCCGTCACATTCAAAGAGTCCACTTTGAATTTAATTACATTACATACCCTTACTAATATAACAATGTGTAGTTCACAATTAACTCTTATTTCTAAAATAGGGATATATAAGTGAAAAATATTGTGGCAAATTACTTATTTTAGGTGTTGTAATCCACAACCCATGATAAGTTGTACACATTTTAAATTGGATTCTGTGATGGGACGGAGGGAGTATAATTTTTTATGTTTTAAAAAAAAAGTAAGAAAAATACACGTAATGAATATAACATATATATAAATATCAAAAAGTTCAGCGCTTACATTTTTGAGGTGTCAGGTTTAAATATGTATCGTTCGCACCCGTAAGTTCATTGTATGTCACAATTCATAATTGTGGTACTATTGAAAGGCTCACTTTGCATTATGCGAAACAAATACATACAATTGATTAAAAAAAAAAGGTTAAAATCAAGAAAGCTTTAAGCATAACACACACACACACATATATATATATGTATATATATATATATATATATAAACAGAGGGTTGGAAAAAAGTGCAACCAAAAGAGAGATAACGTGGATAAGGTTTTAAAAGTCGAAATTAGGGCAAACCAAAAGCTTAAGAAATTATATAAAGGAGAGAAACAAAAGCTGAAAGGAATGACTCAAAGGAGGAAAAAAAAAAAAAATAGAGGAAGAAATATATACCTGACACCCTATTGATTTAAAACCCTAGATTTGGAGTTGGAGTTGCATGTGTTGATAGGATCAAACTTAAAAGTTAAAAAGATGATTAGTTTTAATGATGCCATCCTTTTCCAGGAAAAAAGGCTGCCTGCATGCCTATTATTTTGAAGGGGGGAATGAACTTGGTTGGGGGCCAAACTCAAATGGGACGTTTCTGAAATCGAATCCTGACAATTTCCGAAGTCTATTAATACTTATTTTCACAAGTACAAGACCGAATTCTGACTATCTTTGAAATATAGTAACATTTATTTTCGCAAATACAAGAACGCGCACCAGATGAGTGTCTGCACCATGTACTGCGTGAGAAAGATCTACAAAGCAATGTATAAATAAAAATATATATGGTATATATATCATTAATGGATCAGAGAATCACAGTTGATTGATGATAATTATTACTTGTGATGGGTTCAGATGAAGGGGCATTTTCTACTGGGGTATGGACCCCCAAATAATGCTCAGTTCTTTGGGCATGTCCCTCCTCTCCTCAATGTCTTCAATCTTCATCATAATGGCCAACTAGCAATAATATACCTATTCCATTTTTTTTTTAACTCGACACTATTATATATCTATAACATAGGAGACAAGCATTGTGGGAAGGGAAAGAACGAAGTTGTGGAGCCTCTTGTCAGTCTGCTTTTTAAATAGACAGAAAAAACTGAAGTAAGAATCGAAACACTAGCCCTTTATGCATCACAACCACTTAATACTGACTCGTTGCTTAGTTTGCATCATTCAGTTGAGTTCTAATGGAACCAAAATGGTGGAGGGGTCTAACAAAGATTACATATGTGTTTCAAATGCATCATTTCAAGATCTATGCTGCCATCAATGTTGTGTTGGTGGGGGGTAAGATTGGGTCCCCAAAGAATTTTTACAAAATAAATCATATTAATTTGCTATTTATCAAAGAATATGCATTAATGGACCAAGTGAAATTAACTGGAGAGGAATTAATTAATTTCAACCCTCAATGTAGTGATGAAGGGTGTAATTAATTATTTGGTTAAATTAACTAAAGATTGGCGTCATGGTGTATATATGAAATTCGAGTTCTGACTGACCCCTAAAATGAACGCTAAATAGATAAATAGAGGGGCTAGCTAGCTGTAACACTAAAAATAAATAAATAAACCAAAAAGGAAAAAAGAAAAATGGTTGAGCCAACTCAGTAGTGTTGAATAGGAACAAAACCAGATCCTAAACTTACTCCTCTATGTCAAACCTTTGGTGATCCATATTTCTTGTGCTTTAATTAATTAATTAATTATGAGTCTTACTCAATTGTTTAATTTGAGACTAGGCTTTATAATTAATTAATTAGACGTAACAAAAAAGCTCCATTAATGCTTCCAAGTCAATATATTTGGTGAATGCATGGGACCAATTAACCGCTTTCAATAAGTAATTTTGAAAGCAAATTATCATACTTAATAACATAAATATATATTTTTTTTCAAAAGAAAATGTTCTATTAGAAGAAATAAAGAAAAAAAATTGAACTGAGGAAAAAATAAAATAAATTTATCTATCTTTTATTACATGTTACTCTCTCGATCTCATATAAAATAGTATTACAATGTGAATTTTTTTAACGAGACAGAGGGAGGACATATGAGAGAATAACTAATATAGAGTAGTTTATTCATTTAAAATTTGGTTCAAATAAAATAAGATAAAATAAAATAAAAGACCATGAGACAATAAATAACAACCCATAAGGCCCGCTTAATTATTAATCCGCATTTATTTGTCTGCAAAAAGTTCTTAGAAGCCCAAGTTAGACTATCACAATATATATATTTATGATAAAAATAGAATATTAGAAAAATAAATACTACCACATTGAAAGAGAAAATGAAAATGGTACCATGCCGTATTGCCGTGTAGTTATTAAAATAAAATTCCCACGTTACGTTTTGTGGACCCTACGAAAATAAAATATTAAATTAAAAAAAAGAAGAAAAAAAAAAAAGACCAAGACCATAAAATACTATATTCTCTGTTTCATTAAAAAAAAAAAATCTAGTTTTAGCAGAAAATAAAAATTATTACTCACCTAACATAACTAATTTACGGCAAATTTTGTCCACGGATGGCTTATTTCCAAGCGTTAGCTGATTGTAAACTTCACATAACTATATTACTAAGAGTTTGGAAAGTTAAAAAAATAATAATAATAAAAACTAAACAAAACAATTTGTTTTATCTTTTCAAATTGAACTCTTCAAATGAGACGCGGGGAGTAATATGTAGCTCATCGACGTTAATTACTACCTACTTAATTAATTAACCTAACTCCTGCCTTTCAGTTTAGGTTTAATTAGATCCAATTTACCTCAAATCAATGATTTTCATGAGAACTTTTACTAATAATTATAGTCTCATTTTCAAAGAATTGGTCACCTGACCACTTTACACTTTCTATAAAAACAGTAATAAAATATGGCCATTTCACTTCAAAAGTTGCTTCATCTAAAGTAAAGTCTCCAGTCCAAGTCTTGGTGCATAAATAACTAACCCTAATGAGTCAATTGTCAATTTTTCATATTTTTTTGCCATCCAAGTTTTAGTAGTTAAAAACGCACTCGCAACATGGTGGGGCTACTCATAACGGAAATGAAATCAAGATTTGGTAGATTTCGGAACTCCAAATTGAAATACTCGGACAAATTATTTCATGCACATGTTGTATAAATTGATACTTATACTTATATGTATTATTTAAAGGTAAAAGTGTAAATTTCTTATCAAAATGATAGAAAAAATTGGGGGTCATGTTTATTTATTTTAGTTCTGATTGGTCTTTTGCACTAAAAAGGGTGAATGCATGGAATAAAGTTTTGAAATACTCCTTCCGTTTCTTTAAAAAGAATTTATTTTGTAAAACATTATTACAAAGTAAAATTTTCTAATGGAACAGATGAACTAAAAACTTAATTATTGTATATTTACTGTGTTATCTATCACCTTTTGCACTTTGCCCCCACTCAATTTTGAAAATAAACCATTTGTCCCATTGACAAAGAGTCAAAGTAGGAAAAATGATCCATTAACAATAAACAACGCAATTGAGACTAAACGAATCCCATCCAAAGTTGTTGTTTTCTTTGAACGTATGGATCGATTCTATAATCTGTGTTTTAGCAGAACTTCTAAGAATGTTAGAAGTGCATTAATAAATATTCAAAAGGATATAGAGATAAAGACTTAAAAGCAAATAGAAAATAATTTTAAACACGACATGCTATATTTGACTATAAATGAATCAACGTGTCTCAATTGTGCCCGTTGACCAGATATGATCCATATAATCAATTTCACGTAGTGAGATAAAAGCTTAGTTATTATTATTAGTATTGCATATGTGTGTGTGACTTTGTAACGTTCGGTTTCGGTTTCTATATAGCGCTATCATATGTAACGAACATTTCGTTGCCTTTAAAATTCATACTCTAACTATTAGTCAAAAGGGAAACAATTTATTTCCAAAATTGAAGTGGCCAACCGGCAAAATGCTCATAAATATAGGGAGTTATATAGTTAAGTAACCCTAAAACAAATTAAAAATTTTCTAAGTCCAATTGTTGTTGGAAATTAAGTAATGTAAGGTTGAATAATCACAAGGCGACATATATATAAAGACGACAAAATACTGATATCAAGAATTATTTTTTTTGTCCAATTAATTAATTAATGTGGAAAACAAAAACTGATTAGTTACAAGGTTTTAAATTTAAAATGAGTCAGTCGCTCGTACGAAGGTAGGTTGAAAGTCAGCCGCCAAGAAATAGAAATAGAAATAGAAAAAGAAAGCTCTAAAACCTGGTGAACGTGAACCTAATAATTGCTTTGCAGCATCAACAGAGAAACACAGATAATGAAATCGAATTATAGGATTCTATTTCTATACATCTACGAGAACTTATCGTTCATCTCTTTTGGACTATAGTGTAGAACAATAATATATATATTTAAAATTATAGTTTAGTTACGTGATCATTCAGTCAACTGGGGCTAACAATTTGTATTGTGTCTGCGGATTCATGTGTCCGACACTCTACAGCACTAGTTTTATCTGTTTAATTATTTGTTCCAACATTTCTAACCTTTACTCGAGTTTACGAGTTTACAAGTCAACATTCTTAACTTTGATCTTACCCGCGGTTTAATAATTTGTGCCGACATTTTCAACTCTAAACTAACCTATTTAATAATTCGTGCTGACCTTCACAACCCTAATTCAGTTGTATCGTGTTGAATTTATCTTATGTTATCGTATCGTATCAGGAATTGTAGCTCTATCGTCAGTGACTTTAGGTATGACTTTAGTAATGCATCAAGGTCATTGTAAAATGACAGAATAATTTCGTAACACTACCATAATATTTTTCTTTGTGTCCCCGTTTTGTATTAACACTATTTTATAAAACAGTAAAAGTGTTTTAACGTTCAGAAAAAACGTCGTTTCAACAATGGAATAAGATTTGAACAAAACAGAGAGGACAAAAATCTGACCTCACACGATTTATCCCCGTTGTATAATTCTGGGGTGTCTTTTTCTTTTCTTTTTTTTTTTTCTTGTTGAAAATATTATATTTTTAATACAAATTTAACCCATTCTTTATTTCCTTAATTAACCATTTTATGCAAATTAATTGTTAACATCGGGATCAAAATTGAATTCACTGTAATACTAAAATTATAAGAACCTAATTAACATATATATATTTCTTTTTTTTCATTTCTTAAATGAATTCTTGGAGTACAAGACATGTTTTAGGAGAATGACGGTGACCTCCCCCCCCCCCCCCCCTCTCCTCTTGTCTTAATATAAATATATATATATATATATTAATTAGCTAAAACATTACGTCTAAGTAGAATTAAAATAAGTTATATATGATGAAATTAACGTATTATCTTCCCACATATTTATTTCTATAAAAATTATTAAAAAATTCTTGGAGAGACAATTAAGTAAGAGAAAAGATATGGGATTTAATATTCAATTTCTAATTCTACAGGGGCCTCTTTATATTAATTAATTAATTACCGCACTAGACTAGGCGTAATTGATGAAAAGAAACTTTAAATGCATGGTGACGTTAGTCAAAATTTTGCAGCTTAAAAATAATTATAATAATCTGAATATCACAGGGCTGCTAATTAAGATGTAGAGCTTAGCATATTGATTTAAAGAACAAAATATATAATGATTTTTTTTTTTTTTTTTTAAAGGAAGAACCAAACAAATTATCATTCATAGGCTATAGAAGTTTTATATTTCTACTCTATTTAGATCTATATTATATATAGATTTACAGTTTAATAAACTTGTACACGGTTGTAGTTCACATCTAGTTATACTAACTGTTTCTTGGTCTTATGTCAATCACTGTTAGACGATTTTTCACACCTTAAGATAACTATATATAGAAGTTGTACAATTAATTTTAATGAAACCAGTGGTAGTAATTAAGCTAGCCTTCACTTTAAAACATGGTTGTCTGGGCTGGACCGGACGTTGAACCGGTGAGGCCAAGGGTTCGCTCGAACCGGGAGTTCAACCGGTTGAGTCGGGGTCAAGCCGGATGACGTCATATATATATATATATATATATATATATGATATATTAATGATTAACATGCTTTAATTTTATTATTTGTAACATTTAAAATATATATTTTTTCACAACAATTATATATTTTTGCAAATTTTACAACTAAGTTAAACATTAAAATTCATTATTATAAAACCCAATAAGTAAATCAACTATAAAATATTTCTTACTTTCTATTAAAAAATATATAAAATTATATTACTACATTTTTATTAGACAAAAAAAAGGATAAAATTTGATGTAAAATAAATTAAACATATTTTAAATTAATACATGAATAAATTAAACAAATTTTTATGATAGTATTAATTTTATAAATAGTAAGGAATTATAATAAAATTAACATTAGTTTTGATGGTCCAATTAATAAATTGTCAGAAAGTTCATGATTCATATAAAAATGAGTTAAAACAATAAGTAAAATAAAAGTGAATAATGGTATTGTGGTAAGTACTCATGTTTTCATGTGAGTGGCCAATGTTTAACTCTCATTGACAGCAAAATTTTGCAAAAGTTGTCAAATTTTGAAAAAAAAATTTTAAAAATCGGTTCGGCGGGTCGGACCAGTTCCCGGCCCGCCCACAATTTTGACCGGTCTTTCCCATGTTTTGAACCGGCAAGGGTGCCGGTTCGCAGCCTGACCGGTCTGGGCCAGACAACGTTGCTTTAAAATGAATAACGTTTGAATGACACTACTACAAAAAGGGCTTTCAATGGCGGTTTTTAAGGGCTTTTAACGGCGATTTTCGGCCTTTTTGAACCGCCATCTATCTGGCAGCCGTAGAAAGTTTACGGACTTTCTACGGCAGTTCGGAACTGTCGTAAAAAGTTGTGACTTTCTACGGCGGTTGGAAAAAAACCACCGTAGAAAGTGGTAACTTTCTAATGCGGTAGGGAAGAAACTGCCGTAGAAAGTCGGTTGGGCCAAACCGCTGTAGAAAGCCCATTTTTCTACGGCGGTTCTTCCCAACTGCCGTAGAAAGTCACCACTTTCTACGGCGGTTTCTTCTCTACCGCCTTCGAAAGTTCCTACTTTTTACGGCGGTTTATAACTAAACCGCCGTAGAAAGTCTGACATTCAAACCCAAACCGCAATTAAAAGTGAGAAATTTCTCTGGTTTAAAGCAAAATATGTTGATAAAAGTTTAAAATTAATACAAAACATCACCAAGATACAAATTGATATCGCTATTATATTACAGGGACATAGCCAAAAAATTTTGTACAACTATAATATCAACAAATTTCATTATTATCCATCAACTACGGCTAATGCTCCACAATATAACTAGCGCATATTTTTCTCATAGCATCTATATCTACATTGCTTAATGGAGTGCGGTCGATCTTGAAGTACTGCAACAGAGTATAAATTCAAACATAATTGAGTAGCAAAAAGAAATACAATGAAATAAGTTATGAGAAATCAAATACCTTTTCGAGTGCCAATGTAGGGCGGTTTCACTTTGAACCGCCGTAGAAAGTATTTTCTACTGCGGTTTTTGGTTGAACTGCCTTAGAATAAACAGTCGGTCTAAATTCAAATATTTTGGACCGCCGTGGAATGGTTGGTTCTACGGCGATTGTTTTTGAACCGGCATAGAAGAGTGGAAAAAATTAGAGCTAATTCCCGCGCGCGCATATTTTCCTATTAATTTCTATTTTTTTTCATTTTCATAAATTAACCCCACAATTTTGTAAATATAATATTACATACCCAATTTACATTATATTTATTAATTATGTACAGAAGCTTGCCTTTATGAAACATTTAATAATTAAATTTTAAATTTTCCCGTGAACCATTCCACCGAAAAATTCATGTACTATTACACAATAATTATAGGTAAAAGCTCAAGATTAATAAATTTCATAAAAGTACATGTAAGCTTCGATAAAGTAATAAGCTTCATTATCTTCCCTAAATTTTCTGCATTTTCGACTTGGGCGAACGGGATAAAATAATCAAATCGATAAATGCATTAAGTAGTATAAGAAAAATGAATTCTTAAGGGCCCAATAAAAAAATAAAGCAATACTTACTAGATTTTGCTAGCTATATATTTGCAATTAAGGACGTTAATATTAACCAAATATTTATAGTGAAATACATTACATTTATTATGTTGCTCAATATAATGTATTTTATTTATTTGCAACGATTGATCATTATTAAATTGCATATTCAATATTACAGTCCCAATAAAAAAAACAAGAATTTTCATTGAATTTATGGTAGGTTTTGTACTATTCAGTTTATGTGTTCTTAATTAATTATCTATAGTTTAATAATTAAAGACAATTAATAATTGCAATTATGTTAAGATAAATAAAAAATAGCTTGAAAGAATTAATACTCTTTACAATTGGGTACCAGTACTCAATGTCGTATCCATGTATAGTTTTAATAATTGTCGATCGCTTCTGTATATTTTGTACACATGCATGGTAGTTAAGAGGCGAAAAATAGAAATAGGTTGCCGCCGGTACAAAGTGCGCCTCAATAGAAATTATATTGAAGAATTTCTCTAAAATAATAAAGATTTATTAATCGATAAACGAATAATTAATTCATTTAGCGGTCAATAACTAACATCGCTAAATGAATATCTTTTTTCCGATACACAGAAAAGTAATTTATCAATAGTTAAATGTAAAATCAAAACAAAAATCATTGTAGAGCTTCCCCTGTAAATTTTACCAAAACTATTCCTTGTAAAAAAAACATTGAACATTTAATCAAAAATAAAAAACAAGGAAATCAATTTGCCAAAAAATTCGACAGAGTCTCCCCTATAAATGTAACATACTCCCTGTCAAAGATATGCACATAATTAAATATTTCATTAAGATTCCAACAACTTCAAATAATACGGAATTCAGTTTAAAATCAATTCCAACAGAGTCTCCCCTGTAAATTTAACCAAAACACCCTGTCATCCTAACATCAACACAAAAACTTCACACAATTTCTAGCAATAACAAATTCATTTCTAAACATTTCGATATATGCAGTTCCCTGAAAATTTTATCCCGTGATTGCGCGGTTTCATCCAAATTGTGACCTGTTTCAATCAGACAATAAGAAGAATAAAAATAAATGTTGTTATAAAATTATGTCCACATAGTTTCATTAAAATCAAATATACATATATAAATACACACACACACACACACAAAATATACCTGAAAATGATTCTTAACATATTCTCTTTCTCTTATAGGACACTTGATCATCGAACCATAATCCTTCATTGTGGTCATCACGAAGTATGTATTTATCAAATTCCCTATCTTCTTCAACTGCTGTCGATTCAGGTATCCCACTAGAGAAAATGCCCGCCTCATAAAGCCCTTCTTCTGTATCAATCCCTTTCACTCGGTGATGTTGTTTACCATTAAGAACAACAGACCAATGTTCGTCACAAGGATCGGTGATATAAAAAATCTGTTTCGCCTGCGATGCAAGTATAAATGGTTCTCCCTTGAAACCCTCTCGATTAAGGTCAACCAAGGTAAAATCCAATGGATCATCAGTTCGAACCCCATTATTGTTATCAACCCATTTGCATCGAAATACAGTTACTTTGAAACAAATATAGTCAATCTTCCAAATATCTTCGATCACCCCGTAATATGTCATGCTTGCATACATTGGATTTTTATCCTTTCTGCTAGAAACATATAAAGCCGCTGAGATTAATGTAACACCACTGTTTTTTGCCGTGCTCTTCTCATCTTGTCTCTTAGTAGCAAATGAATATCCATTTATGTCATAGCCTGAAAATGCTCGTACCACATGGCTGGGCTTAAACGCCAACCATTTTAATGTCTCCGAAACATTTTTGCCCATGACAGCATTACCAAACCAATTGACAAATGTCCGAATATGTTCATTGAGCACATTTTGATCCGTCCAAGCAGAATAAGACTTTCTTATTGAATGCATATGGTCTCTCACATAGAGCTCAACTTTTTCAGAATTGCGCAGTATGTAGAGATGCGCCTTCATCAATTCAATATTGGAAGGCGTAAACATTTTTCCTCCCTTTGTGCCCATACCTGTAATTCTCCCATTGTGCCAATTCTTAGATATTCCAATTGATGCTGTATTGGGCAAGTACTCAGTGCAAAAATCAATTACCTCCTCAGCTATATAACCTTCAACAATACTAGCATCATGACGATAACGATTCTTAACATACCCCTTAAATACTTTCATATATCGCTCGAATGGGTACATCCATCGCAAATGAACAGGCCCGCAGATTTTTATCTCTCTAACCAAATGAATCACCAAATGTACCATAATATCAAAAAAGGCGAGTGAAAAATACATTTTTAATTGACAGATGACAATAATTATTTCATCTTGTAACTGATCAATTCCTTCGCGCGCGATAACCTTGCTACATATAGCATTGAAGAAGAAACAAAGTCTTGTTATACTGGACTTAACATGCTTGGGCAATATCGTGCGAATAGCTACAGGCAACAATTGTTGCATTAAGGCGTGACAATCATGAGACTTCAAACCAACAAGTTTTAAATCTTTTGCGGAAACAAGTCTACTTACATTTGAAGAATATCCGGATGAAACTTTGATGCTACACAAACTTGAACACAATTATTTTTTCTCTTTTCTGGACAAAGTGTGACAGGCAGGGGATAGATATGTGCGTTGTCCTAGAGCTACCGGTGCTAAATTTGATCTTATGTTCGTATCAACCATATCAAGTCTCGCGTTATAACTATCCTTAGTTTTACCAGGTATGTTCAAAAGCGTACCTAACAGGCTTTCACAAATATTTTTCTCAATATGCATAACGTCGAGACAATGTTTGACATCCAAGTTCTCCCAGTATGAAAGTTCAAAAAAGATGAATTTTTTCTTCCAACAACATATATCATTATTGCTTGACTCCGAAGGTTTTTCAAACTCCACATTAATGTCCGTCACACGAACTTTCACCTCTGGCCCGCTCAAGGGTTTTAGAGCTTTTCTAAACTCTTGAAATTCATTGAATGCTCTTTTCATACGGCGATACGGATGAGTCTCGGGAAGAAATCTACGATGCCCAAGGTATACTGTCTTCCTCCCATGTGCAAGCTGACAAAAATCTATACTCTGCTCACATATAGGATATACTTTATGCCCTTTAACAGAGTACCCAGACAAGTTTTCATATGCAGAAAAATCATTAATGGTACAGAATAACATGGCACGTAATGTGAACATTTCTTCACGGTATGCATCAAACACAAGTGCACCTTCATCTCATAACTTTTTTAAATCTTCAATAAGATGAGCAAGATACACATCGATGTCATTTCCTGGTTGTCGTGGGCCTGAAATCATTAGAGACATAAGTATATACTTGCGCTTCATACACAAGTAAGACGAAAAATTATAAATAACCAACATCACCGGCCTTATGTGTGCTACTTAGACTGCCAAACGGGTTCATTCTATCAGTACACAAACCAAGCCTCAAAATTTTAGCTTTTCCCCCAAATGAAGGATACATTGAATCAATTTTTTTCCATTGATCCGAGTCTGATGTATGCATTATCACCTTGTCATCATCACTGGGAATACACCAATCTGAATGCTATGTCATATGTTTTGCATCTTTTGCATTAGCGAACAACCGTTTAAATATCGGTATTATAGGAAGATACCACAGAACCTTAGCCGGCGACCCCTTCTTTTGCGCATCAGTACTGTTTTCAACCTCATCATATACCTGCTTATTTTTGTATCGTGAAGTTTTACACTTAGGACAAAGCAATAAATCCTTATACTCATTCCTGTAAAGGACGCAATTGTTTGGGCAAGCGTGGATCTTCTTATACTCCATACCCATTGGACACAATATTTATTTCGCCTAATAAATTTGATCTGGAAATTCATTATCTTCTGAAAGTATATCTTTCAATACCCTCAATAAGGTTGTAAAACTAGTATTTGACCACCCATTTGCCACTTTCAAATTAAACAACTTCAAAACACTAGACAAGCGTGTATATCTAGTGCAACCGTTGTATAGAGGCTTCTCATTGTCACCCAAAATGGAAGCAAGAACTTCCGGTTTATCAACAAAATCCTCGGTCACATCCTCAATCATGTCATCTAATCGATCTCTAGTAATCCCATCATCTCTTTTTGAATGAGATTTTCTTTGCTCAGAAAAACTGTCAATACTTTCACCATGCCAAATCCACAATTTATAAGAAGGATCAAATCCATTCCGATATAAATGGAATCTAATTGTATCTGAGTTATCAAACCGCACACCATTTTTACAAGCTTTACACGGACAATGGACGTACTTTGTATTCTTATAAGCCAATTCAATGAAATTCTCAACTTCTTTCGCATAAAAATCGGAGGTCCGATCACCAAACAACAAGATATTTCGATCCATGCGTAACTAACACCTTGAAATAATTTAAAAAACTAAATAATAATTCAACAAACAATGTAAAAAGTATCAAGTTGCATGCTTGTCTTAGCACATGTCATACTATCGTTACTCATATAATCAAAACTAATATAAAACCTCAATGAAAAAAATAATTCATAACCAACATATGCACAATAAACATAATCAAATGAAGAAGAACCCATAAGTTTTTCATTTACGCATTTTATCAAACACATGCAATGCATAAAAAAAAAATCCAAAAACTAAGTAGTGCTAATTATATGAACATCATCTAATAAAAAACAAAGACTATAAATCATATCACATCATCAACAAACTACATAGTATAACTACATAGAGTTTCACAATACTAAGGTTCGATCATCATATATATGGATTGTAACTTTAATTTTCACTCTACCATAAATAAAAATAAATTCAATATATACATATTCAAAGTACAAGAATAATCAATTACTGAGAAATTTTGGAAGTTGCTAACCTTAAAGTGGTAAATTTTAGTTTCAAATGACGATTCTTTACATCAAACGTGTAAAACCGTAGTAGAAATTTGGAGAAGAAGAATTTCGGCCACGATATGGAGCTACACGTTGTTATTTAGGGTTAAATACGTCAATACAATGGCGGTTTTCATATAAACCGCCGTAGAAATTGGTTAATTGAAAATCCACTGTAGAAAGGGACTTTCTACGGTGGTTGGGACAAACTGCCGTAGAAAGTAGGGACTTTCTACAGCGGTTTATTTGAAAACCGCCATCGAAAGTCCGTATTTCTTTTATAACGGCGGTTTTTTCTTTTCTGCCGTTAAACCGCAGCCATTAAAGCTCTATTTTGTAGTAGTGTGATCACATCCCGTTGTGTGATTCTTTTTTTTCTTTTTCTTTTTTTTTTCTTTTCCTTTGTATTGTGTATTTTTTTTAATTTATAAAAAATTTCTTGTTTCATATTTAAAATAAAAATAAAAATAAAACCTCTCACCTCATTCCTCTCACTCTCTCCTAACCACATCCTCGATCCCCTTGTATTAATTAATAAATTGTTAATGATGAGATGAAGTTAATTAAGTAGTTAACTTAATTATAATATTACTGACATAGAGAATAAGAATAAAGTTGTTAATTAATTAGAGGTAGTGTTCACAAATGTCGGGGAATCTCTTCTATTGTTTCATTGAATAATTCTTTGTTTATATCTTTTGACCTTAATTTAATCTATAGTTGTATAATCAAGTATGTCAAGAGGCAAATTGCAACAATATTTAAAGAAAGTTTTCTTTTTAATGTTGAGTTAGTCCATGTTAAATAGGGAAGGTAGTTCGTACCTGATGAGAGACGAAATTTATAGTCAATTTGTGAGCTAATGTCAGCTCTTATAGATTTTCCATATTTAACTGACACTCGTAAACAGATAGATCCGCTAAAGTGCATGGTGTAATTTGTGTCTGATAATCTTGGGAATTAATACCTCTAAGTTGGAAGAAAAATTGTATGAATTGTATATATAACATACATTTCATTCAAACGTACGAGAGAGTTTTGTTTCTAATTTTTCTTTTAATCCCAATAGAAAAACCTTAATATTTTTTATACTTTTATGTACCCTTAAAATTTGGTATGATTATGCACGGCTTACAATTAATAAACTCTTAAAAAGTGAAAATATATCTTAAAAATTATTTATTTTATGTATTGTATTTTAAAAGTTTTAACAAAAGGGTACCTATTGCAATATATATACACACGCACACATATTCCTTGGTTTGGGGAAGTTGTCCAGTTCATAAGTAGTGCATATTGTATTTCTTGTCGCCAAATGCAAATTAAATTGCAATTTCCTTCTGCCTTCCGAACATCAACTAATTAATATTAGTAGTCCCAGCAGATCATCCTCCATTGTTTGCGCAATATTTGTTTAAGTATTGTATTAATTATATAACATTTTGAAGCATTCTTATTTAAATCACTCATTAATTAGTCCCGCCCGTCAATATACATAGATATGAAAATTCTATAATCCCGTTACAAAATTATTTAGTTATTTAATAATGACTCCGAATGCATTGCTAATGTCATAGCTAAAGTCATTGCCAAATAACGTAATGATTTAGTTATTTAATATATATATATATATATATATAGATATATAGACTCACACCATTAAAAAAAATTTCCATTTCTTGTTCCCTTTAACTTGATAATTGCTTTTGGTTAATGGCTCTTCGAAGTTGGAAAAACACGTTGACGTTAGGGTTTACTTTAGCTGATCCATTTTCAATTAAAAAATGGTAAATGAATTTGTCTAGGAAAGACTGGAAATTACAATATATATATATATAAGCTATGGTTCACAAAATATTATGATCCTTTCTTTAGTTTCAAATATTTGAATTAATTAAAATAAATTTATTATGTAATTAGCATTTATAAAGTGATATTTTTGTTTTGAATTGAGAATTTTATGTACATGACCTCTTGTTATCCATTATTTTTACGTAAATACTAATATTAATAAGAAGAAGAGGAAACTACAAAAATAATTTTGAAATATGCTGCAGCAGCAATAAAAAAAAATGATATATCTACCATATATAATAGAAAGTAACATATCTATTATATGAGGGTGCCACGTGGCTACCACATCTAGCCTAAATTAATAATGTTAAAGCTGACATGGCTGCCACATTGACAAATAATTTAATAAATATTTTTGCTTTTTTATGTCTATATTAGATTTTTAATTTAACCATCCATATGAATACCACGTAAGATTAATATTTAAATTTATTGAATGCATAAATTTTATTTTCTCTTTTTTAATTAAATAATATTTTTCTTTGTCTTTACTAACTTCTTAATTTATTTTTTCAATTTCTATGTTAGATTAACTTCGTATTATATAAGCATCATCTATATGTATAAATAATCATGTTTGTCAAAAAAAATTAATAATCGTAAATATATATACATATATATATGCATATATCTTTTCTATTAATATGTATATAACTTAATATAAATTTTGGGTTAGAAATGTATGTAAAACATCGAACGTTTATATTGATACATAGTTTATTTTATTACTAATAAATACATTATTATAAATAAATGACTTTTTATGTGATGCATGTTTCTGTATATGTAAGGGTGAGTGAAATATAATATTAGTTCATTTAAATTCATTTTTATTTTCTGTACTCTTTATTATTGTTATCCACTAATCTCTTTTTAATTTTGTGACTTTTCATGTACTATTAAGTTTCAAAAAGACTCTTGCTTATATGATGATTATTTACTTTGTTCACATCAACTTCCTTTATTTAATTTGCAATTATTAATTGATTAATTATTTGAAAACTTTTGGTAATTCATACAAGAGAATGAATAGACACTTTACAATCTCTCTCTCTCTCTCTATATCTTCAATCCATTAAGATCAAAAATAACTTTCTTCTTGTTTAGAATCCTTATGTGCATGTCCAAGTCACGTTAACTGGGCAACTTTTCGTAATATATGTACTTCCATTTAGAATATATTTTTCTCAATCTCTTTTTCGAATTTGCAAGTTTGTGCATGTTCTACTCCAATGAAAAACAATGTTTCCCTATCCAAATCTATGAAATATGTCTCTAAATTCACCTCATCATCATCAGAAGAAGAAGTTGACAAGAGGCGAGGAAAAAGGAAGCAAATAGAGTAGGCACGCCAATTCTATATATTTGAGAAAAGATTTCAAGTATTTGTATTATATTTGACATATATTTATTCTTTTTAACTCTGTATTTACAATCAAAAATTGATTACTATTATAATTTTTTTTTTATAAATTTTATGTTGTCACATTATAATATTTTTGGGCATTCACCGTGCAATCGCACGGTGTTCCCATCTAGTATATATATATAGAATAAAGGGCCGGCAACCGATAATCTATAAACTAGATCTATTAATTAGATCGATCCCCACACTGGAAATACTCCTATTATAAGGGTGTGCATCAATTTCTGGTGAGATTTCATTTCATTCTCTCTTTCCTTCTTCGGATCACTATATTTTGACCTTTTAATTATTTAATCTTTATTAACTTAGTTTAATATTCTTTCGTTTCACCAACACATCATACTAGATACAAGTATTTAATGTAAGTAATTAAATGATTTTTTATTTTATTTTATGGAAATCTAAAAAGAAGGTGTTAAAAATAATTAAAACGACTTATATTTTAAGATAAAATATAAAGATTAGAATGACTTATGTGTTGGAACGGAGAGGTAATATTTTCCATATATTAATTCCTGCCAACTAATTAATTCCCTCAAAAAGTCTTGAAAGATTGAGCTGTTACAAAAGTACTATCTTTTTGTATTGATTTTTCAATTGGTCACGACGGTTACCATTGATTTTTAATTTAGTTAACATTGCATCACGGTTTGCGTGAACTAATTAAATTAAGCTATAATTAATTATTGTGATGGAAAAAGTTGACTTGCTTTATTTGGAATTAATGGGATCGAAGACATAATTAATTTAGGAGCCAATAGAATAAGCAGAGATCGATGAGGTAATGAACCGATTAGGCTACTCACTTACAAGCTGTACTACATATATATGCTCTCGTAACTTAAAACAAACTTAAAACAACCGATAAGTATTGAGTTAGTTCTCAATTAGTTGTGACGTATAATGTTTGAAAAATTTTAGAAAAGTTTTATTTTTTACTTTTCTATTCAGCTACTGTCAATTTTGAACAAACAAATAATTTATTGATGTAGCGTTAGAAGTCTCCCCCGACACACACACACACACACATATATGGGCAAGTTAATTGCAAGACCGATTTTACTAAACACATGACACTTTTTAAAATTTTAAGTGGCGAAAAGATAAAAATAGCATTGTACATTTCTACCTTCATAAATATTTTTACCTACCAGGCTATTTTTCCAATTAAAATTGCCTAGACCAGGCGATTTTTTCTTGTAGAATCGCCTGGTCTAGGCGATTTTATGACAAACAATCGCCTGGAATAGGCGATTTTTTAGAAACAATCGCCTATTCCAGATGATTTTCCATTTAGAATCACCTTGGACAGGCGATTTTTCAGGGAACATTCGCCAAAGGACTGCGAATGTTCCCGGTAAAATCGCTCTGCCCAAGCGATTTTACCTACAGTTCGCCGGAAAATTTCCGACTAACTAATGCATAAATAACCTTAAATTTGGAAAAAACAGCCTTAAAACGCAAGAAACACCAAAAAAAAAAAAAATCCTAAACACATTATCCATACAATTTATAACACCAATAACATTGCAATTTCAGTTTTATTCCAAACCAAAAATCAAAAAAGGAACTGGCGTGCGGCATAGCAATGGAATGGAAAGGAACCGGTGTGCAGCGCCGCTAGGGAGATGAAGTTCTTTCTGCAGTAAATTACTACTTTTACTGCAGGAGGAAGTAGAAAATGGAAAGGGCAAAAAAATAATTTCAAGTGTAGAATTTTTAAAAGGGTGAATGGAAAAATTAGTCACCTTTCTTTGGGAATGTTAACATTTTGGTCACCTTACTTTTTTTATTGTTTTTTTAGTCACCTTACTTTTGTTTTTGAACTATTTTAGTCACTCTGTTAAAAGTGGCCGTCAACCCACTAACGGAGCCTTTTATGGCCTTATTTCGCGAGGGCATTTTTGTCAACCATTGTTTAAGCGGGAAACGTGCATAAATTTTTTTCAGTCCCACTTAACCACCTATAAATAAGACTATCCCCGTTACAAAAGTCAAACATCATCTGCTACCCAATTCTTAAGAAAGTCATCTCCTTTCCTAAATCTACCTAAACCCACCAAAATGTCCTTCTCGAAACCCTTGGTAATTCCACCAAAATGTAGATGTGGGTTGCTATCTGAACTGGTCACATCATAGACAGATGACAACCCTTCCAGACGGTTTGCGATTTGTTTTTGCTCAACTTATGGACGTGGTTGTGGTTTTTGGGAATGGGTAGACCGGGAGACGTGCCCTAGATCGAAAGAAGTGATACCAGGATTGCTGCGGAAAGTGAACAAGCTGGAGGGGCAGGTTGGAGCCGCGAATGCGAAAGCCGAAATTGCTGAGATACTTGTTGTCGAAATGGAGAATAGAAATCGAATTTTGCAGGAAGAAGTGAACAGTTTGAAGCGGGAGATGCAGATCGGATATGTGAATGCTGAAGCTGAAATTGCTGATAAACTTGTTGCAGAAATGGAGAATAAAAATCGGATTTTGCAGCAAGAAGTGAAGGATTTGAAAAGGAAAATGAGGCATTTGATGTTGTTCATATTCTGTTGTTTCATTTGGTTTGTTGGCTGCCTTGTTTTTTCGGATAATAAAACTGGTTCTGGGAAGAATATGCTAACAATTGAAGGTTTTTGAGTTTGTAATTTGCTGGGTCTTATGTACTGCAAATGGCTAAATGACTGTCTATAGTTTTAATTTTGTAGCTTAATGATCGGTTTGTGTATTGTCCTGGTGTAGGACTGTTTCAGTGTTACGTTCTGATTTGCTGGGTAAATATAAGAGAAAATCTGCACTCAAAATTTCATGTTCAATGCCATTTTTTCACTTCTAAATTGGTTGAAAACAACCATGAAACTCTGAGGGAAATACCAGTGAAGTCCGCAACTACATTTCATCGGCAAAAGTAATAGTATCCATAACAATAAGCAAGTATTTCACCATCAGGTATTACAGAATGATGAACACAACAGAAGCATAGCGTTGCATTGCAATGCACTACAATTTCTGCCAAAAAGCTACCCAAAAAACACCTACTACAACAACTAAGTTAATTGAAATGCACCTATGCAAAAGTGGTAACAAGGTTCTGCACCCATACAGACCAAGACAGTAACTGCAGAATATTGAGTCATAAACCCAAAAAGCTCAACACTAGCAGACAGTTAAATCAAACTCAACACAAAGACAGTTTAATCTTCATCCCACTCTTGCTCTACTCCTCTTAACCTACCAACGTCCTACTTTATAAGGTGCTTATCTGCCCAAGTACTCTTCGTTGACATTATCTGGATCATCTCAGCCTCAGATAGACTTCTTTTTCTTCCAGCAGCTGAACTTCGGGTTCTAGAAGCAGGTCCAGGTGCAGGATTCGTAGCAATTGCAAGTGCAGGATTCGAACCAAGTCCAGGTATTGGATTTGAAGCAAGTCTCATTGCAGGATTTGAAGAAGGTGTATGTGTAGGATTCGAAGGTCCTGGCTGTGCATTTTGTGCCTCTTTGGCTGCTGATGCACTTGTTCTCCCCCATCTGGGTCTTCTAGACTGCCTCCTTTCATTCACCTACAACAAAAATGCATAAGAAGTTAAATAAAGTAGTCAATCATAAATGATGTAAAAATTGAATAGTACACTACATTTTCATAAATTACCTATGGTTGCTGCTCCAAGGTATTTTCTGCCATTGAAGCCGAACTATACCCTGAGTTTGCCTTTTTCTACGTCCAGCAGCATTTCACTACAAAATAAGAATACAAGCAGTAAATTGTACATGACAAATTATTCGGATTTTCAAGGAATTGACCATAAAAGCATCTATCACTTTTTTACCTCATTGGCATTTTGTTGTTGCTGGACATTTGGATCGCCCCCTTGGCCCTTGTTGGTTGTCAGCCGAACCATTTTCTCCATTTGCTGCCTGTGGTTTTTTGCAGGACCTTGCATTATGACCTACAGCTCGGCACTTGCTGCAGTGAATGATAATATGCTTGCGTAGCCGAACTGACCCATCTTCTAATTGAACTTCTTGAGGATCTATTCTTCGGTTCTTCTTCAATCTGCCAGGCTGAACGCAACTAATAGGGGGTTCCAACTCCATCATCTCAGATTGAGGCCATAATTGTCTTCCATTTATAGGTTGCAGCACATAGTCATACAACTCCGTGAATTTTGAAGTATAGTACCACCATCAATATACTTCTGCGGATCTTCCTTGTTTCTATGTAGGCATACAATTGCGTGTGGAGAAGGAATTCCACATAGCTGCCAAAGCCTACAGGTGCACGTCCTATCCGCAATATTAACAATAAATTGCATACCACTTGGCCCTCTGACCTCATAACCTCCACGGCCATTTGTTATTGGCTTCCACATCCTACCATGTACAACCCTCTCATCAAGTATGGCCTTAACTACAGGGGTCACAATAGAACCATATTTTCTCATCCAGGCTCCTCTAATTTCATTCCTTGTCATTAGATATTTTCTAATCTCCTCTAGCATAGATATTATTGGCAATTCCCTAGCTTCTAATATCTTTGAATTGAAACTCTCGCACATGTTATTAACAAGAGTATCACATTTTGTCCATAAGGGAAAGAATGCCTTTACCCAGTGTCTCGGGGGAGTACCATTTGTAATGTACTCGTAAGCTTGGCGATTGTGGTCCTCCAATGATTGCATCTCTGAGTTGTAAAACTCCACTGTTGTACAATTAGCCAGCCGCAAAAGCCTACCCTTCAACTTCTTTCCTTTGTTATGTTTTTTGAATTGATGTACATATTCTGCACGCAGTTTCTGTGCTCAGCAAGGGCCATCAGTGTGAATATAGCATTGCACAAACCCTGAAAAAGAATAAGAACAATATATTAATTAAAAATCATGCGCATTTGTTTTGATAAGATTAATTGCATTTTACCTTCTGTTGATCGGACATGAAGGTATAATAATCAGAGTTTTGAACATCCAAATCAGCAATTAGATGCTGCAAAAACCATGTCCTACAAAAAAATAAATAAATAAATTAATTAAATAAAATAAAAAAATTAAGTTAATGGATCAAAGCCTGAGTAATTGAAATAGGCCCAACCCAAAATGTAGACACTAACCATTGCTCTCTAGCCTCCTTCTCTACAATAGCCCAAGCAAGGGGCCAATATCCATTATTTCCATCAACACCCATGGCAGTCAATAGCTGGCCCTTATACCTCCCCTTAAGGAAACAACCATCCAAGAAAATAATAGGCCTGCAACAAGCCTTGAAACCATCTCTCAAAGGGGCTAGACAACAGTAAAATAGCATAAATCTAGGGTTTCGGCCAGCCTCCCTAAACGGGGCCCACATAATATCAACATTGCTTCCAGGCATTGCTCTTTTTAGCTCTTCAGCATAAGGACCCAACTGCTTATATTGATCCTATTCTGAACCGTGAATCATAATCAAAGCTTTCCTCCTAGCTAAGTAAGCTTGAGCCCTTGTTATCTCACAGTTGTATTGTTCATCCACACTATGCCTTATTTGTCTTAGGGGCATATTCGGATTAGCCCTAAACCTCTCTAAAAATCGGGTTGCCACCCAGGTTGAAGAAATCTTGGGATCAACCTCTACATCTTCATTATCACAGAATTTATGGTTCAAGTTCATCTTGCTTATCACCCAATCAACTCTGTTAAGAGCCAGTACCCTCTTGCAATTGATTCTCCAAGGGCATTGACCCTCACATCTTGCCTATAACCTTTTGTTATCTTTGTGTGATACTTCAACTGGCCTCCTATTCATAACCCTGTAACTTTTAATTGCATCCCGAAACTCTTTACGGAAACCAAACTTCTGACCTACCTCAAAAGTGGGGGTCTCATCAACACCCAAAGGTTGAAAATCTGTATAATGGAACTGAGGTCCACCATCCCCTTCATCCTTTGAATTTGGGTTGCTATGCAGGCCAGCATTGACATTGTCATCGAGTATATCATCTTGAAAGATTTCCTCACCCCCCCCCCCCCCCCCCCCCCCCCCCCTCTTGCTGGAAGTTGGTTGACTTGTATTATGGTGGAAGTTTCTATTCCTCCCTGCGCGGTCATTCACATTTTCTGTCCTACCTGGAGGCCCACATCACCCTCATTTGCTTCATCTGCATTTACTGATGTTGCTGCAGTCCCATTGACTGTCTTAGTGTTTAAATGAGCTGCTTCTGCCATTAATCTCTTAAGCATAACATCAAAGTCCTCATCACCAACTAACTCTGTATGCACTTGTTCAGAAAATTCGTCTTCTGAGGCATCTTCAACTGTTACCTCATACACGAAAGGCACATAAGCAGCTTCTTCAGGCACAACTTGAGTAATGACCCCATCATCAACTACATCATCTTCCATATCCCTTCCATTACCTTGTTCATCACGTCCAGTTCCAGTATGTACATTATCCTCATCTAGATCATTAACTTCCTCAATAGTAGATTCTCCTTCATCACCTGAACTATGTTTATCCACATCCTGGCCAATCATAATTTCATCATTTCCCTTCCTACCAATATTTTTTGAGCTAGGTTTGTCCATACTTTCCTCATGAAAGTGCTCATTGCTCATTTCTGGTCCAGTTTGCTCCATCTCTTCACCATTCCCATTTACTTGTTCCACAAACCTTTCAAATTGTCTTATCTGATTCACCTCACTTGCTGGATCACCCTGCTTCTTACGGCTATCCCCTATCTTTTTTCTCTTCACAGCTTCAGGATCTATGTGTCGTTCTTCCCTTATCTCCTCTATCACCACACTTATTTTTTTAAACTCCTTTATGATAGGTTCGAACGCAGCAGCTCTAACAGCCTTACCAATCTTAACTATATCAATCTTCCTTCTATGATCACAGTAGACCTCTATAAGTCTACAGCTGATTGCATCGTCATTAAACCCACAAACTTGCTCGTCATGTTGCAATTGCTTCAAACCTTTAGGAAACAGTAGCCTAGGGTCTACATAGAAGTACAAGATGGTCTCGTTCTTTCCGTACCCTAGCTCCTCTATAATTTCATTCAATACTTGCAAACTAGAAAATTCAGCATCAACCCAGTCAATGTAATTAAATTTACCCCCCTTATACAGAATTGCTCCTCCCTCCCCCACTGAAAAGGTCCCATCATGAAACAATTTCATGGTGAACATTGTTTCATAGTCAGCTGCAATCACAATTTGTTGCATAAAGTCAACCGTAATGATATAACAAAGAAAATGTCATCAGCAGTTAGAGTTGATACAAGCATAATCAAAAGATCATATTGGAACACTTGTACCATCTATGAAAATATATTACCCCAAAATGCAGCAGCCAAACATACTTGCCTGACAAAAATATCTATCTAAACACAATATAAAACACCTTACAATTCTGACAGGACCACTATTATTCTAAACAATACCAACATGTAACCCACATATCCGAATACCAGCAATATTTAAACAAGACTCTTTTTTTAACCATTCCAAGAAATAAATGCCCAAAATAATCATTTATTTCGAATTTTCGGCTGTCAGCATACCAAAAGGGTCACCCTAAATCATAACAGAACCCAAAAAGAACTAACCTTTTTTTTTTTCGGACACTTAAGCATACAATATGGAAGAATACGGCATGATCAAACACATACAAATACAAAAATTCCCATTTTCTGAAAAGATCACAAGGAAATACCGTAAGTTAAAAAAAGGGTCGAACTGATGTTCTTCTTCCGCTGAACCCGGCAATTGCGGCCTCACTTTCCATTTCCGAACCTTCCCGTCAGCAGAGGAGTCGGAGGAGGACTCTCTTCCCCTCAGAAATCTCTACTTCTTGACATTGTAATCGAAACCCTAAACCTTTTACAAACGAAGAAGATTCAGGAAGATGCCTTCACTCTTGTGGTTTCTCTCTCCCCCTCTATGTGTTTTTCGATGACTGATTAACGTTTGAGTTATGACTCATCGGTTTGGTTAGGTGGGAAGGAAGAAAAGATTTCACGTTTCCCGCTTAAACAATGGTTGACGAAAATGCCCTCGCGAAATAAGGCCATAAAAGGCTCCGTTAATGGGTTGACGGCCACTTTTAACAGAGTGGCTAAAATAATGCAAAAACAAAAGTAAGGTAACTAAAAAAACAATAAAAAAAAGTAAAGTGACCAAAAAGTTAACATTCCCAAAGGTGACCAATTTTTCCATTCACCCTTTTTAAAGTGTTCTCCAATTAACAATTCTGTATATATATTTTCATATTTTATTCGCAATTGGTGTGGACCTATTACAATTCAACCCTAATCCGTTTACCTCTTATCTGTTCGTTTCCTAACCCGTTTTCCCACGAGAAAGGTTAATTCTTTCGCATGACTTGCTTTTTCCTTGCTCATACTATAATAAAGTACACACCTTTCATAGTTTTAGAACAACGTTAATATATATTCTACAAATCTTGTATTCCAGGAGCATGAGTACTTAAAATTCCTCATCATCCGATGTTGGCCTTGTAATGGGAATCGACCATCTTCCCAAATGCGCAGTGTAGTTTAAGCATCGAACCACGCCCCGACCTGCCGGTCCATCGGGGAAATCCACGACGCTGATGCTGCCCGCATCGAGATGAAATGTGCCCATCCATTCCTCTGTCAAGTTTAAACAGTGCCCCAACATTCCAATGTGAACTGCAGGGTGGCCAACTGCAACCACAACATTCTCCTCCTCTGAACCTACAGAGAGTTCATCCAACAAATGCCTCCAGCCTTTCCCTGATTGAGTCCACAGTGATGTTGTAACTTCTTTTTCTAGTCCATTCAACCATCCAGGCTGAAAAGATTGAAGCGCCGGCGCATCCTGCGACAGAGAATTAACCGAAAGATTTCAACAACCAGCTGACATTTTTTTCCTTTTTTTGCATGATCACTTTCAAGATCAAAGGTAACTGATCAAAAAATTGAAAATTCAGAATGGAAGCTAATTATCTTGCCTTCTTGGGGTTTTTAAGGAAGTGTCCAATATCAAGGTCCCCAATCTGCTTTGTTTCAACATAGCGTGGAACGCAGTCTGCGCCAAGGCAATCGGCAGCTTCTTGAACCTACGGTTTTATCTGGTCACTTAACCATTACATAGGAGCACGCATAATTGACATCAAAAGAGGGATTTTCAAGCATTGTCAACATGGTACTTAAATGATCTTACTCTACAAATTGTATTGGCCGTCTCCATTGATGCCGTCTTTGGGCTGCTGACTATAGCTTTTAACTTCAGATCAAGAAGTAACTCTGCAGTTTTCTGTGCCTGCTTAGCATTTATCAAAAGAGAATCACGTGCACAACCTTTTTTGGTTAATACTAGAAGTAAAAGGAGCAAAATTTTCACACCTGTATAACACCAAGCATGTCCATTGAACCATCCCCAGAATATGAAGTAGAATCCTGAAAATGAAAGTAGTTACTTCATTACATTCTACATTTTGTAGCCCAAAAAAAAAAAAAAAGAAGGGAATAAATGTCAATTTGATATGCTTTGTCATCTTTACATCCTTTTCTTTCCAGTACCGTAAATCAACTTTTTTGCATACAGTGGTAGATTATCATGGGAACAGCGTTGTGCGTTTATGTACTAAATAATTTGCAGAAATAATTTCCCCAACAATCCGGTTAGGAAACTTATGAATCCAGAAGCAGTTACAAATATAACTCAACCCAAAGGTCAAAAAGGAAATCATGGGGTAGCCATGGAATCAGTGAGTACTATTATGCAAGTTTAATGAGTTTCGGTAGTTTAGGTACCAAGTTTACTTGTAAATAAAATAATATGAACACATTCGATAGCAACCACTTCCTAGTTTCAACAGATTAAGTAGTCGAAGGGTCTACACATCTCACTATACAAGAATTGATTATGTATGAAGAGCTATTCCAAGTTTCAAAAAACTACTGCTACACCATTATTTCAAAATCAAGATTAAGGCCAGCATACCTCGACATCACTCCGAGAGATTCCATGACAGACAAGTATGATTCGCATACTAGCTTTCCGGCCCCCGCTAGCAGCAATAGGTGAATTTGGGGTCTGCAGCATTTACATTTAAATAGAGGATAAACTTCAAACCAACCTACAAGAAACAAAAATATACAGTCTAGATAAAACTTAGAAAAACAGAGAAATAAAAGACAGGTTTTGACTTTTGAGTAACTTACAAGCAAAGTTAAGAACAAAAGATAAAAGCAAAAAAAAAAAAGATTTGTTTCACCACAAATGTATGCAATCAACTTGAAATAATATATGGATACGGTATGAGAAAGAAGAATTTAGTTGGCAAATCAGCAAAAGAAATACATTTTAGCATAAATGAGAGAGAGGAAAGTGCTTTGCTGTTACCATTAAGAGACAACATAAACCTGTGAACTGAAATGCCTAGAAATGGGAATTACATTTTAGCATCGGTGTCTAGGGAGTACAAGAAATGAGTTAAGTTGATGTGGATGAAGACAACAGGGATGTCTAAGGGAAGGCGAAACCACATGGGCTTAGTCAGACGTCTCCCAGCCCCATTGTCTAACATCACTTCTGGACTCCATTCCAATGGCAACATGTCCAGAGGATTCTACAGTCAGAAGGAACAGAAAAAGAAACAGATTCTTCATAGAGATGTCAGCTGTGATGGATAACCATGTCATCCATTTCACAGTTAGATAGTGTTTCACAATGAAATTCCAAAAGCTTTCAATGCACGAATGTATCCATCTTACAGAACCTTTTTATAAGAGTTAGTTCATCAGCGAGCATCCGAAGAGAGAAAAACATGGCCCCCAAAAAATAAAGTTACTGGCTCAACAATTTCTTGAAAAAGATTCTTACAATTCTTCTGTTATAACTTCTGTTCATACCTGATTTAAGCGATTCAGACATATACTTGGTGATCCGCCATCAGGTTGTGGAATGAAGTCCAACACACTAACACCACAATTGCTTTGAAGTAAACCTCGGAAGTACTCAGTGCCAAGTCCTGATTGAAGTAAGAAGGATAACAGGGAAAACATCAAAATGCTTCAGCATGAAAAGACTCTCAATCATCCAAAACAGATTTATTTACATGAACACGAGCTAAGTGTACCGATAGCTGTGGCAACGAGTGCTTGATTAACAGCATTGTGAGCAACAACGAGTATGGACTTGCCATCATGAGTTAATATTTTTGTCCAACAGTTCCTTGCACGCGCCCATAATTCTCTTACAGGGTAATGACCATCTATATTGAAATTTGGAGCATCTATTTGCCATTGGCGATATGCTGCTCCATATTTGGCTTTTCCCTCATGTTTCAGGAGGCCCTAAAGCAAAAATCATGTATGGGATCGATCAACAACAGGCTAAAGTCTTAAAAAAGTTAAGTCTTCCTGATCTTGCTAATCTTACTCAACTTGAGACTTGAGAGTATAATCAGTAGTTCAATGTACTGCTTGAAAAGTAAAACGTCCGAGTGTTCTTCACAAACAGCCACAGAAACATGGTATCTTTATAGAAACACGAACTCACTTGAAAAGAATAGAGATCAATTTCTCGCAGGTCGGCATCAGTGATTATCTCTTCCTTCCGAGCATCCCATATGATCTCAGCTGTCCTCTTTGACCGACTCAGTGGGCTGTAACACGTATATTGTAGCTGGTCAAAGCACAAAGCAAAGTACAATATAGAAAGCAGGAGTATCGTTATATTTATCTAACAAATATTCAGGACAGAAAAATAATCTCACTTTGATAGTCTATTACTGTTGGGTGTCATGGGTAAGTGTTAAGTATCTCACGTTGGAATATGAGATTGATATAGAGTACTCAAAACCTACTAGCTTAGGGCCTGTTCTTTAAGTTTTGGTTTTGGTTTCAATAGTAAATTTAATATATTATAATCAGTTTTCATCATTGCTAATATAACTTTTTACTATTCAGCTATACATTTTTCCATTTTCAATACACTTTTTACATTATAAAACCATTTTTCCAAAACCAAAACTCAAACCTTCCTAAAAGAACAGGCCAAGCTTTTGGGTTAATTTAGGATTCAATTTACTTATCGGACTCTATAGTTGGGTTTGTTGTATTTTCCCCTAACATATTCCACCAACAATTACAACAAGAAGTAAGCGTTTCTCCCACTCGAGGAAGCATATTAGCACTAAAAAAGTACCCACTACAATGGCATTGTACACAACATGAACTCGGGGGAGCATATTAGCAGTATTAGAGAAACTGAATCCATTCTTCTGTAAGAGCTAAATATACCTTGCATTTCCTCTTCTCTGATGTGAATAACTAAGGAAGAAAAGCAAAAAAATCTACATTTGCTCATTTTACTGAAAGAAAGAGTCAACAAAAGTTCAATTTCTCATCGTCTATCATTCATGCAGAACATTTACATATATACAAGTTTACAACCTGAGCTAATTAAGTTGAGCATTCTAATCAAGAAACTAGGGTTGTGTACACTAGCAAAGGATATCAAGAAAATAGAAAAAAGGTTTTACTTTTTCCCCAAATTCAACCCTTTGCAGAAACTCTTCTCTTCCTAATTAACCTCGGACAAGCTAAAATGGGAACTAAACTAAACTGAACTGGGGTTTTTTTTTTTTTTCAGAATAAAGAGGCAAAGAAGGAAGGAAAAAGAAATTGAAAAATGCTAGCGCAGAAGATGAACAAACCTTGAGAAGCAGACATCAAAAGAGTCATCCATAAGCATTTGGCGAGAAGTCTCAGCCTGAGCCTCCCCTTTCTGGGTCAGAATCGAAAAATTAGAGCTCCCCTGAATCCGACCCTCGGCATTCCAAGTACTCTGCCCATGCCTCACCAGCACCACCCTCTTCGCAGCCTTTATAGGCGGCAGGAAATCAACCAAATCCGCCTTTTTACTCGTCAACAACTCTTTCACCACAGATGATGATTTTTCTTCAGCTTTCTCCCGTAAACTAGTTGAAGAAGAAGAAGAAGAAGAAGATCGAACTGCGAATTTCCGAGGCCCATTTTGAAACTTCCAGTAGAACAATTCGTGGGTTTTAGGGAAATTGAGATGGGCTCTTGCTGAAATTGGGATTGGTGTGGCTGCTGAGGAAATCATGCTTGTGGTGTTGGGTACGAGGTCGATTTTTTCTTGTTTTCGCGCTAAAAACAGTTGCAGTGGTTTATTTTTCCTGTGGTTTCAGTTGGTTTGATCGGAAAGGAGGAAGTGGCACACTCATTTGAACGACACGTGACGGAAATGACATGTGTGCGTTCTTTTTTTTTTTCTTTTTTCTTTTTGAGAAAATCATTCTTATTTTAGTGTAGGCAAATAGTTTATGATGTATCAAGTATTAATTTTAAAGATACAAACATTATGATTTAAAAAAAATACTTTCTCTATCCCACTCAAAGTTTCTATCAATGAATCCACTTTGAATTTGTTTGCATTACATAACTTTACTAAGATAATAATGTGTGATTCACAATTAACATTTACTTATAAATTAAAAATGTAAGTAAAAAATATGATATCAAATTACTTATTTTAGATGTTGTACATCACAAATCATAATAAATTTTACATTTTTCGAAGTGGACTATTTGAGTGAGACGGTAGGAGTAGCACATATGAAATAAGATGTGTTGTATGTTTTTATAAAATGAACTAAAACAAAAATAGTGATGCGCGTGTGTAGTGAAATCTCTTATGAAACGTGACTGTTCGTTAGCATATATTCAAAAACATTTTATTAAGATTTACATTTTATATTAATATTTAATCCCCTATAATACACCTTTTTATATTTCTAATAATGCTACCCTTTTACATTAATTTTTTTTCCTCCAAAAAGATGTTTTCAAAACTATTTGATGAGGCAGTCAGACCGTTGACAAGTGAAGAAGCCGAGAGCCACAACCAAGGGCCTGTTCTCTATCTTTAGTTTCAAACTAAGTTTGAAAACAAGTTTTGGAAAATAGTTTTATAATGTAAAAAGTGTATTAAAAATGTAAAAAGTAGATGCTGAATAGTAAAAAATTGTATTGGAAATGATGAAATATGATTAAAATATATTAAATTTACTGTTGAAACCAAAACAGTTTTCAAAACGAAACAAAAAGAACATGCCCCAAGTCAAGCTGATGGATTGAGTACAAGTTCCAGCAAATGGAAAGATCCACCAAGCCCAAAAGTCCTCCATTAGGCACAGTGATGCTAAAATATCCAAGTCCGTATCAAAATGATCCATTAGTTAACAAAGTTAGACCTATGAATATGAGACGCAGAAAATCAGTTGATAGTTGATGAGCCTTTTAGCAACCTCGTTCAAACAAGTCTAGTCCAAACCCAGAAAGTTGATGAAGGCAAAACTCTAGATGACCAAGTCAAAAAGGTCAATGTGTTTTCCATCGACCCATTTCACTCACCATCTCAGATTCCCAATAAAAGGGTTGTTCTGAGATGATGCTTCAGAAGGTACAGCTTCAAAGAACGTTTCTTTAAAAATCATGAAGAATGTAAAAATCATTTCTGAAATAATTTCAAAAGATTCTAAAAGTATCAGTAAAGTTCTGAAATATTTTAAGAAGATTCCACCAAATTTCACAAACTATACATCCATCAATTGGGCGAAACCCAAGCATATTTTTCCCTTTTCCCCTTTAGACATGTTGGTAGTAAAGGAGCAGGAGCAATTTTAACTTGGAAGGAGAAAAATAATAAAGCAAAAAAGGTGCATAGTCATGAATTGTGATTGCAAATTTCCACCAGAGAGGTAGGTCCATTACATATAATATAATAGTTTGCCATGCTATATATTTGCAAGTTGTGACGATTTGATTTTAGACTTTAAACCAAATCTCGATTGACGTTTCCTCTTTCTTAATTTCTTTAAGAATTAAAAAAAAAAGAAGTTAATTTTATTTATTTATTTCAAACAGTATTGTAAAGTTGGTAATTATATATAGGGTAAACTTTTACTCTTCTATTAATAAGAATTAAAAAAAAATACTACATGACAAGAATGTAAGAGAGTGTTTTTTTTTTTAAATTTTTTTTAAACACTTGGTTATGAGCATGTTCTTTTCGTTTTGATTTTGATTTCAATAATAAATTTAATATATTATCATTATTTTTTTTTTATCTTTTTCAATACAACTTTTTACTATTCAACTATACTTTTTACATTTTCAATACACTTTTATATTATAAAACTATTTTTTCAAAAATATGTTTTCAAAAACATTTTTAAAACATCATAAACAACACCCCCTATATTATTAATCAATCAAATTCATGCGCTAGGGACAGTGGGGACCAGGGTAAGACTTGGCCCCCACAAGAAAAAAAAAATTTAGTAAGTATTTATATTTTAGGTCAAAAAAATATTATGTAAATATTTGGCCCCTACAAAAAAATTATACTAGTTTAATTACGATATTTCTCCAATTGACCCCTCCAATTTAGTGAGTCGAGTTCCGCCACTGGCTAGGGAAACATTCTTCCTAGACATCAAAGTAATTTAAATATTGCATTATTCTGTAACTTCTGCTAGCGATCCCAACACAATTATAAATTTCTTTTAGCATCCTAACTATTACGATGCTTCTATCTTTTAGATCGATGATAGAGGTATATAAGAATCGAATTATTGACATCTAAATAATCTGTCTTGTATTACAATCACTTAAATACTAACTCTCGTTTCTCAATTTATAAAATTAGTTTCAGATGAATTAAAGTTGGAAAATTACAAACACAATGTACAAGCCTTAATTTATACGTATGCAGTCATCAATCTCTACCATCTCGGTCGAACAAACCAAAACGTCGTTCTTGTTGTCCCAGAAGAAACTAATGCATCATTAACATGTATTAATCGGCCTCTCCAGATATAACAACGACTGAAATGAACATACAAAATAATGATATTTTGATATTTTTCTTGAAGATAATAGTGAATGCAACAGCAACATAATTGACCTCTACGTGGAAAAATATTATATGATCCATAATATCTTTTTTAAAAGTAATGAAAAATTATCCACAAATTAACTTGTGTAGCTATAGCCAAGCTATTATCTAACTATATGTGTTGGTTTAGTTACTTTATGTATACGATCGTGATATATGATTGGGAGGGTAAAAAGATCATATATTGTTCATGTAGTATTCTGAAACGAAACTTTTACCCCCAAAAGAATCATTGATGTTAGTAAAAGTTTGTGTATAAGTGTCATGCTCATAATGACTACTAACAATGCAAGAGCGTATTTTGAAATAAAGAGGTTAAAGTCGAAACTCCAAAGCATTAGACGGCAAATTAAAATAACAAATATCTTTCGTTCAATAACGATTTATGGGACCTAGTACCTCATTTATCTGGGTTGGAAACCACACACAAAAAAAAAAAAAAAACAACGAGTTTTTAACAGAAAATTGAGTACTTCAACAAGACAAGAAACAAGAGGACACAGATTATTAATTTTTTTTGGTCGATACGCAGAAACTGGAAAACAAAGCATTGTTAATTGGTGGTACAAATTCTCTTTCTCAATTAGAAAACTTAGCTTTCACCAAATCACATGCCTTTCTAATATATATATATATGTCCATGAGGAACAGGACCATCGAAACAACCAGAAAAATACAGTTTCATATTACCCTAAAGGGAATAGATCAAAGGAGGGATCGATATTTCTTATAGTAGTAAGTAGAACCAGAACAAAAACTATTACTCATAGTTCCAATCGATGACGAACCGCTTATAATGTGTTAAGTTTCTGTTATATTTTCGTTTTGTATAATAAATTATTTTTAAAGCATGGTAACAATTTAGGTTGTGCATGCTGGTGTGTTGACAACTCCGGTCACTTATAATGTATTAAGTTAGCCGGTATTCACAGATAAAAGAAATTAACTGCCTCGTTATCTTCCTCTTTCACAAATTTATAACGTCTACGCAGGGGGTTGGGGGGGGGGGGGGGGGGGGGGGGGCGGGGCAGAGAAGCTTTATGGAATGGCAGTTTGTGTGTGTATGTATAGACTATAGAGAAAGAGATACTTCATCACATACGTCATTTTCAATTATCCAAGATCTTTGTGATATTTTTTTTGGGCGTATATAGCTGTTTTATTCTTAGCCAAAACCGGATGTTGCTTTCCACATATATATACAGTGGCGTAGTGAGAAAATATAATACGAGCAGGTTAAATTATCCACTACAATATGATAAAATACATGACGAAATCACTTCTTAACTATATTACTACAAAAAATTGAGGGATTGGAAGGGGTTTCAGACTCCTCCAGACCCCCTGAAGATGTCCACATATATATAAATATATATATATATATATGAACTTTACTTATTTTAAATTTGATCTTTATAAATAATTTTTGAGCCAATTAATTAATTAATTAGTTAATTGTTTGTAGTATATATGGGTCCAGTCCAACACCAACAGTCGTGTGTTATTTGTGTAATTTCTCTACACTGTCACATGGCCACATGAAGTTTTGTGGACTTTCTGTCAAAGCAAAGAAATTCTTTGTTTAAATCACAATTTTCAGTCACCAATATTCGGCAATGATAATTAAATAGGATAAAGGGTTGTTTGTTACATAAAAAGATAATTATTTATTACTTTGTATCGTATAAAAAAAAATTCACTTTTGAGTTGTAATTTGTAATTAGATTTAAAAAAAAATGATCGTACCACTAAATTCTTTTATTAGGACATAAAGAGTATCTCTTATTACGTCATAAAAGTGCTACGGTAGTATTATGTCAAAAGAAAAAGACTAGTTATTAGATGGTAGTTGTTTTGCGACCAAGAGTCGTCATACGATTTGAATAGAGAAAGAGAGTTTCACTCTTTTTTTTTCATGACGAAAAACTTATCCTCTATGTCTTTGACCACCGTTTGTATAATATAAGTTTACATATATTGATTTCTAATATCGATAAAAATAGAATTAACTAGAAACAACCTATTTCTGAACTGTGAAAATAAAATATAATAAAATTAGTTATTAGACCGTAATTGTCCAGTGACCAAGAGTCATGTGATTTGACTAGAAAAGGGGAATATATTCGGTTCCTTTTCATAACGATAAATTATCACTGTCCGTTTAATAAAAATTTTCATAAATTAGCTGGAAATAACTTATTTGAACGGTTGAAATAATATATAATATATAAAGAATTAAATTCCCAGTCACAAGAGTCCAATCAAAAACAATTCTATAATGTAAAAGTCAAAAAAATTCAAGAAGATCCCACCAGATCTTGCGTTATTGTGTTATTATATTAATCCTGATTCACTTAATTGGATAATGGAATTAACGGCTACTTAAATTTAAAAATTAAAAATAAAGACAAAAGCTAAACGAGCCCCACTTTTTAAAAAAAAACACTATTCCAAACTTTCCTAAATCACAGCCTCATTTATAGCATGGAAAATTAATTCTGTAACTGTTTCATAAATACGTTTCATAATAAATAAAATAACCCCCATTAATTAATTATAATAAATAAATAAATTAATTAATTAGTTTCTGAAATAAACAAATATAAAAAAAAATCGGATTTAGTAAATATTCCTTTTCGATATAGCTGACGTCGTCAACAAGCTCAACGTAGTGTAGTGAAGTTCCAGCTGCTGTCAGCTGTCTTAAAACAAAATCTAAAAAAAAAAAAAAAAACACAGAGTCACACACTGAGTTCTCTCTCTCGTTTAGCGGCGATTGGATTTTTACACACACTCACTCACACTGTGTGTGGTCGGAGGCCGGCGGTCGGAGAGAGCTCTTCTCAGTTCTTCGGATATTCTTTACTGTTCAGCATTCGCTATCGGTCGATTGCTAGTTGCTGCCACCCTGAGCTTTTACGGTGGTTTGGATTTTTGTTTTTGAAGTCGGGAGGAAAGAAGGCTGAAAACCCTAGGTGTAGATCTGCTATTGTCATTCCCGATTTTTTGTTCAAGTGTGCATTTTGTAGGTTTATTTGGACTAAAGATGAGTTTTTAGGGCAATGGCGAGCTCCGACCCGAGTAAGCGACCCAGGCCCGGTCCGTGGCCACCGGGTCCGGATTCTGCGGCACCAATGCCTCCTACTTCCTGGGCAAAGCGGACTGGTTTCCGTCCTAAATTTTCTGGCGAGACAAATGCCACGGATTCTGGTCCCATTTCGGTTACTCCGCCACCCAAACCTAGAGAGCCCGATGCTAATGTCGATCTCGAAGCGGGCCGAGCTCGGCCCGTTCCGACCTCCAATGGGGAGGTGCTGTCTCCGGTGCCGGAAAGACCGGGTCAGGAAAAGGAGAAAGAGAAACCGGTGAGGAAAAGGAGGGATTCGGACGGTGGTGGCGGAGGTGGTGGTGTTGCTGCGGCTACGGCGCCGGCAGTGAAGGGTCCCAGGGCTAATGGACAGGCGCCCCAGAGTGGGGAAGTGGCTGCGGCAGGGGCAGGAGCGGGAGGTAGGAGGGGGTCGAGAAGTGAGGAGGCGGTGGAAGTGTTGCCGCAGTCGGTGGTGGATGATGATGGGTTTATCTCAAGGCATTCACATATGAAGTATGAGCTTAGAGATTCACCTGGTCTCGGTAAGCTTTGTTCACTAAAGCTAGTTCATAACCATAAACTTGTAATGGCGCAGTAGCATTTTCTGTTTCTGGCTTAAAGGGGAAATCTTTTTAGCATTTTTCCCTTTCTTTCTTCTGTTTGCTTTTGAGTTTGAAATAGATTTACTTATTTGATTGGTTTCAAATTGGTGGAAATATTGTGTTCTTATCGGATAGGAAGGCAGATTTTAACTTTCTTTAGGATTTAGTTGTGTTTTGACGTGTACAAATTGGCCTTTTATATGTTTCTGTCTTAATGTCTGAAAGTGGTAGCTGTTATTCATCTCAAAATTTGATATTTTTAATCCCGTAACATGTTATAGGGGGGAAAATTTTGGTTTCTTACTTTCTCTTACTTTACGTGGTCCGCTTTATTGTGCACAGTTATGAGCTTATAATTTGTGATGAAATGTTATTACGTCAATTTACTTGTGATGCATCTGTGCTTGTAATGTTTACTACTGAATACTGATTGTTGTTTCTTTGCCATGTCTGTCAGTTCCTATAGGACTATACGGATTTCAACACTATCTTTCAATGTTGGGATCGTTGATACTCATTCCTCTTGTTATAGTACCAGCAATGGGGGGCGACTATGTGAGCACTTGTAATCATTTTGTATTTTGTTGCTATTAGGTCTCTTATAGTTTTTGATTAATTTTCAACTTTGAGCTAACTGGAGTTGTTGGTACAGGAGGATACAGCAAATGTGGTCTCTACTGTGCTTTTTATGTCAGGAGTGACCACACTTTTACATACAGCCTTCGGATCAAGGTTGCCACTAATCCAGGGGCCATCATTTGTGTATCTTGCTCCAGCTTTGGCAATAATAAACTCCCCTGAGTTTTTGGGCCTGAACGGAAATGTATGTGCATCTTCCTTACACTTAGCTATATGAAAGACAATTATTTGTTTCTTATTAAACGTGCTTACATTTTGATAAGTGATTAAAGATTTTGATAAGTGCCTTTGATAATTGACTTAAGAGAAGGTTGTGTGCAGTAAGTGTGCCATTTGTGTGCAATGTGTGCCACTTGTGTGCTGCTTGTGTGGGCATTGTATAATTGACTAAAGATTTTGATAAGTGCATTTGATAAGCAACTAAAGAGAAGGTTGTGTGCAGTAAGTGTGCCGGTTGTGTGCAGTAAATGTGCCGGTTGTGTGCAGTAAGTGTGCCTGTTGTGTGCAGTAAGTATGCTGCTAGTGTGCAATATGTGTGTTACTTTCTGCATTTTGATATAGGAGGATTGTGATAAAATAATACCTGTCAGAGAATTCACGGAACGCTTGTGTGCAATATGCATTTTGTCAACATAATTCTTAAATGTCCAAATTGATCATTTGCTTTTTCACCATCTGCTTGCCTTTCAATCCTAAATGCTTGGTCTTCATAATCTGTAGCTTTCTTATTGACTTAATATTCTCCTGCAGAATTTTAAGCATATTATGAAAGAGCTACAGGGGGCGATAATCATTGGTTCAGCATTTCAAGCACTCCTTGGATACAGTGGTCTGATGTCATTGTTCTTGAGGTAAGAGATTCTTAGCATATCTTTCTGACAAGTCAATGTTGATGTTTTGGCTAGCAGATAAATGCTGTTTGAAGCCTCTGCTGTACTGATCAGAGCTATGTTTTTGATAACATGTCAAGTGTTTAGATAGTCAACTCTCTTTCTTTGTTTCTGATTCGGATCTAGCACATTTATTGCACATCAATTCTCACTTTACATTTGACCTGTTGCAGATTGATTAATCCGGTAGTTGTGTCCCCCACTATTGCTGCGGTTGGACTTTCTTTCTACAGCTATGGTTTTCCCCGAGTTGGTACCTGTCTGGAGATTGGTGCAGTTCAAATATTGTTAGTGATTATTTTCTCTCTTGTAAGTATGTGGAGCTACAAGTGATGCTTTTCTCAAAGTTAGTTTAACTTGAACTGGCCTATGATGGTAGTCTGTTATCTCTAGGTTCTGTTCTAGCAAGTTAGATAGTTTTAATATGGTTTCTTTCTCATGTTACTGATCGCATTTTCCTAATATGTTGCAGTACCTTCGTAAAGTGTCTGTTTTGGGCCATCGGATATTCCTAATATATGCAGTTAAGTGGAAATTTTATCACTGTTGTGATTGTCTGCTGTCAATTCTTATTAGTTTTGTGTGGCTAATGCAATTGATCTAAATCTAACTTATTTATGCAACGCAGTTACCATTAGGTCTGGGAATTACATGGGCCATGGCGTTCCTTTTGACAGAAGTTGGAGCATATAACTATAAGGGGTGTGATGTAAATGTTCCAGCATCAAACATAGTATCTCAACACTGCAGACAGCATATTTCTAGGATGAAATTCTGTCGGGTGGACACCTCTCATGCACTGACATCTGCTCCATGGTTCCGATTTCCTTACCCATTGCAATGGGGTATGCCTGTCTTTCACTGGAAAATGGCTCTTGTGATGTGTGTGGTGTCTATAATCTCATCAGTGGATTCGGTGGGTTTTCCTTATTGATTTATATTTCTTTGGAATCTATTCTTGTTGCATATTTAGAAAAACTTGCTTTAACATGTATTATATTTGATGATGGAATGTTGTTTCGTGCCATCACATAAAGCTTTTGTATCACTTGCTTTGGGCATTGGAATCTTAGTTGATTTTGGTAGCATTTCTTTGCTTTGTAGGTTGGTTCGTATCATGCAGCATCCTTATTAGTGGCATCCAGACCTCCTACACCTGGTGTGTTAAGTCGGGGAATTGGTCTTGAAGGCCTTACTAGTCTCTTGGCTGGTCTATGGGGCACAGGCACAGGCTCAACCACCCTAACCGAAAATGTTCACACCATTGCGGTTACTAAAATGGGCAGTCGCAAAGCAGTTCAGTTGGGAGCTTGCGTTCTTATTATCCTTTCCCTTATAGGTATGGTATTGTTTAAACTTTCTGTTTTTCCTTCATGCAAGAGCATAGTACTGAAGGGCGACCATTTTGCTGCAAGGGAAACTGAATGTTTCTTATTAATAATTGTTTGTGGTGATCTGCTTCATGGAGAGATTGCATCAAGAGATTTATGATTGACATTTCTTTTCGCGTTTACTGCTCCAAAAAATTTCTTAGGTTATATCAGGCATGTTCTTTTGCTTCATGGTCAATTTTTTTAAGGTCTAGTACTTTAAATGCCCAGTCATGATAGTTCACGTACTGAGACTTGCTTCTGCTGCAATTTTTATATTTTTTCTAAACTTTGGAGGGTACTTTGAACAATGTGCATTGACTGTACATAATGACTTAGTTATTGTATAGGAGGGATACTTTGGCATGGTGGTAAGATCTATTACCATGTGACCTCAAGTCAAAGGGTTTGAATGCACTCTTGTAGAAACATAAGATAAAACTGTAGAAGGGGTCTTCCTTAGACCCTGCACATGTAGAAGTTTCTTTACAGACTGCATAAAATGGTTTAACCAGACTTGCAAATGAGATTGTCATCTATTGCAACTTTTATGCTTGCATACCAACAAATCCATGATATAACATGGTCAGAGCATAGAACATTCAGGCTCAATTACATGTATCTAACGAGAAGCATGTACTTCAGATTAGAAATGCATTAATGTCACTGGAAAGTATGCATTTGGTTGATACAGTATAATATAACTGATTGGGGATGACTTTCTGTCTTATGCAATTTCCATCGTCATTCTCAAACTAATAATGCACCTTTTTTTTTTTTTTTAAATTATTTTTTTTCACCCTTGCCATCCCTAAGGTTCGAGCCTCCGGTTACCACCACCCCAACCCTCCCCCCTAAACTAATAATGCACATTTCTGGATATTGATGTGAGCCTATCTTTAACCTTCAGATTATGATTTTAGAACTTGAATTATATCTGTTGACAGGTAAAGTTGGTGGGTTTATTGCATCAATCCCTGAAGTCATGGTTGCAGCTCTATTGTGCTTCATGTGGGCAATGCTTACAGCATTAGGTTTGTCGAATTTAAGATACAGTGAAGCAGGGAGCTCAAGGAACATAATCATAGTTGGGCTGTCTTTGTTTTTCTCGCTTTCAATACCATCTTACTTCCAGCAATATGGCATCTCCCCAAATACCAACTTATCTGTTCCCAGTTACCTTCAACCTTATATCGTGGCATCTCACGGTCCCATCCGCACCAGTTCTGGAGGGGTATGCATGTTTCTCAACACAATTTTAGCCTTGTTGTCTTTTTCTTTTAACTCATTGATAATATATCTCCGCTTGAACTTTGCAGCTCAACTATGTACTGAATACACTGCTTTCGCTTAATATGTTGATCGCATTCCTAGTGGCTGTAGTCCTGGACAATACTGTACCAGGCAGCCAACAGGAACGCGGGGTGTACGTATGGTCTGACCCGGAGACTGCAAGAAGAGAACCCTCGGTGACTAAAGACTACGAGTTACCATTCAGAGTGGGAAGAATGTTTAGATGGGTAAAGTGGGTTGGATTGTAGGAGATCATGATGGCTATTTTGTTACCTGGAAAAAAGGTTTTCTTGCACATTGGCTTGCGCCGCCGAGCCGCCATCTCTGGTAGAGAGTTGTATGAGTTCTGAGTATGATGAGATGGAGCTCCTTAGATTTGCATGGCAATCTACGGAAGAGATTTTTCTATATATGATATGTATAAACGGGAAGGGGAAGGGAAAGGGCTGTACTTTGTAGATGGGATGTTTTTTTGTACTGTGGATTGTAGGTGCACAAGTCACTGTATATTTAATTAAATTTAGTTTAAATGCGTTTCTTCGTTTACTTCTCCCTGTAGACGATGAGAGATCTTTTTTCTGTACTTAAATTACGGGGACGGGTGGTATGATTCATATAGTTGACTCTACGAAACCGAAAAGGGCAACTTAACTGTTGTATATTTAGGGTTGGTGAGATTCAAATCTTGACTTTATTGGGTTAATATTGATTTGTTAATGTCGATTTGTAAAGACAATTTATCCAAACGATTAGTCGTTATTATTATAGTCATAAGGGACAAAACGTTACAGTTTAATTCTGAAATGGTGATTAATTATTAGTATTAATACTATTAGGGTGGGGTGGGGTGGGGTGTGGAAATTGTTTGTTTTAATAATAAAGGAAATAATAAAATGTACTCTCATTATTTCATTAGATGAGTTCATTTTGTAATGCTGTTTTCAGTATACAAAGTGGATTTTCTAATGGAACGGAGGGAGTAATTAAGAACACGATGATGAATAAAATGAAAGAGAAGGGAAAAAAACATGCAAACCCTAATAGAGTGCTTATAAAGAGAAGGAAAGAACATGCAAACCCTAAAAGACTAGACCTCGATCTTTTACAGAAAAACCTTAAATGATTAGAACCCTTGTTAGAGATTTAGGATTAAAAAAAAAGTAATTAAGCCATATATTATTATTTTGAAAGTTTTAGGAAAATTAGACAGATGGTGGTTGTAAGAATTGCCAAGTAGAAACTGAAAAAGAACAAAACGGAAGTTAGGAAGCCATCGTCATGTCTGTAAAAGTCTAAACAACAAACGATTTTGATTAGATTTCTACAGTTTCCGACTGCCAAGTGCCAACCCAACCCAACCAATACGTGTTAGAGCCCAGAATAATATTATATTCGTAGTAGTGTTAGATATCACAAAATATTGTTACATAGTATATAACGTCTCAGCGTTCTAAAAATATGTCACGACAAGACAACTTATTCTCCAAAAACTGTATAAGTTGAGGAACTAACAAATCTAGATTTTAATAGTTGAATCATCAATGTATTAGGACAAAATTCAAAGTCTAAACCTACTTATTACTACTTTGCAAGTCTAACACCAATGCATGTAACATTACTTGAATGTATTGCATGAAATTCTGACGTATAACACCAAAAAGTAAAAAAAATAAAAATTTCTCTTCATGTGTAACAGTTTGGCTATGTGCATGGATCGCTAATAACACATATCGTTGCAGCTTGAGAAGTGAGAGCCACAAATGCACCATCAATCCTAATAGCGGCCTCTAATGGATGGTTTCTCATGACATCCAAGTGTACGTGTCATCGGTGTAACAATGTGGAGAAGTTTGATCTGACGTTTTCCTACATTACCGTTAGGTCCAAAATGTAATACTTCCGAATAGATGCATTTCTTGCTTTTCAAAATGTTTCATAACATACATAAAAGTACCACAAGTAATTAACATACATACATCCAGGTTTGCTTCAAGTGATGACGACTCGTGAAAATGTGATCCCTTCTTGTCAATTTCCTCCAAAGCATATCATTCTTTTCTTAAAGGAAAAGAAAATTTTTTGGTTTAAGGTTACGTGTACATTCTTATTAATTTGCAAAAATCATTGGTTAATGTACACAATTGAAATTCAACATCGACCTCCTACAAAAAAAGACTACAATTCCCAATTACAACATAACTTATAGTCTGCGTATCAAGTGTGTTATCGTATTTTTAATATTTGAATGATTCAGTTTTTTTTTGAATTTGGTACTCACTGAACGTCGCCTCTATTACAATTTTGCCATTCCAAGTGGATTTCGAACTCGCGACATACAAGAAACTAATATGCGGTACTAACCGCTATGCTGTGGCTTCAAACCCAATTCAGGTATTATTGATTATTGTTATTATTCAGAATTGTGAAATGGGCGGTGTCGTGGCTTGCCTAAACGCCTCACATTTGTACAGCCCAGCTGGTTTTTAGTGGGGGCTGCCTCCGATTTCTTATTCTTTGCGGTTGGGGTTGGGGTTGGGGTTGGTGGTGGTGGCGGCCTCCAATTTTTTGCCAGAAAAAGGCAATCCACATTCTTATTTAACTTTTTTTTTTATAGTAAAAATCATATGAAGAATTAATAAACAGATTGAAACCCTGAAATTACTTTCAGAAAATAAGCAAAATACTAAGAATCTCGACAAAATGAAAATGTACCTGCAAGTTTGATTGACGTAAAAGAAAAAAAGTAACAACAATTTCAATGGTGTCCGAACTCCGAACGGTATTCCACTTTCCAAAGAGATAAATAATATTGGATGTCGTTACTTTTACGATATTATTTCGTTATTTCTTTCATCGCTAGGTCTTTTATAAGGTTCTCGTGACCTACATGTACTAGTAAGTCTTAAGAAAAGCTGGTTAGCCACTCCAAGTCTCCAACCACTCTTTATTTTGTTACTTGGTGTTCTTCTTCTTATTATTATTATATTATACAAATAATTAAATTATGAATCATTTAATATTTTTTTCAATTATATTTATTATTTAAATTACATCACACATGCATTTCATAATCTTAATAAAATTTATTTTTTATATAAAAAAATAATTTTATTCACTGAATTTATATATTGTTTCAAATTTAAATAATATGTAAAATTTATCAATTGAAAATTATCTTAAATAAATAAAATTATAGAATATTATTTTTTATTACCGTATTTTATTTTTAATAATAATCGACGAGAAAAACAAAAATAAATAAAAACAATAGAAAATATAAATTACCATTAGTTTATATACTATTATAATATACGTAGTATAAATAAACATATAATATAATAAATCTAATAAAGAATATAACAAAACAAAACTAGGTGGGATGGCTGATCAGTTTATCCTAAGACTTTGTGTTTTAATTTAGGTTGCGTGTTCAAATCTCATCTGGAGCAAATAAATTATACTTTTTTGAGCGAAATGACCATGTTAAAAAAAAAAAAAAAAAAGGCCCAGAACCCGACCCGGTCGGGTCTAGCCCCGCTCAGACCCGAACTAGCCGGTCCGGGTCAGTTCCGGGTCAGGTTCTGAGTTTGCTCAGCCCTAGTACTTCTCAACATATGAGTCACTTGTTAATCCTTATCCAACATTAAATTATACAATAATAGTACATTATTTAAGTTAAATACTTAATCTGTTTTGTTAGAAAAAGTCTCAATTGCAATAATGTTTTTGGTAATATAAAATGGACTATTCTAAAGTAACAGAAGAAGTATACAAAGTAAAAGGGAAACAATACCAAGTCATCTCCTGTCCATGCATTATGCATACATGTGTTATTCAATTAGCTGCTGCTTTCAATTAATTCCTTCCCCCCTAACCTAACTTCCCCACAAAATCTACACCAAAAATAAAAAAATAAATGAAACTTTGCGATTTTAATACCTAATTTATCATGATTATTGTCCAAGGATATGATGATGACGACATGAATTTTGATTCATAGTCTCGCATTGATCGATGAGTATGAATATGAAACGCTTCCATCTGCTATCATTATGAATATTAAGGGCATGTTCTTTTTGTTTCGTTTTGAAAACGGTTTTAGTTTCAACAGTAAATTTAATATATTTTAATCATATTTCATCATTTTCAACACAACTTTTTACTATTCACCATCTACTTTTTACATTTTCAATATACTTTACATTATAAAACTATTTTCCAAAACTTGTTTTTAAAATCGTTTTCAAAATGCCCAAAAAGAAAGATATTTCTGTCATTTGAAACTCGATTTGCCCTTAAACAATGAAAAATGGGACTTACTTGTTCCTTATGAGAAAGCAGGCAGAAAATATAGAAGATCTCATGAATATAGGACGTGAAGCTTTTCATTTTTATACATGCTTAATTAATTCAAATCAAATCCTTCAGTGTTCTTTTAGTATTTTTCTCTAAGTGTTTTTAAGGCTCCGTTACTCAAATGGGAAATTTTTGTTTTAGGGAAGGAGTATTTTATTTGGACAGAATTTCTTTTGGAGATTTGTGTAGGAAAGAGAATAAAAAGTGTAATGATTATGCTATTTTTTAAATTTTATGTGAGTGAAGATTTAGAGGAAATTTTCAAATTTGAAAATTTAAATTATTAGAAAATGATGTTTTTTCTCATGTAAAATTTTGGAGAAAAAAAGTAATGATTTTCCTGGACTGAAATGGAAAATCATCTTTTGCTCAGGTATGCAGTTTAAATAGATTAATTAGACCTATATTCTAGTCCTTTTTTTTGTTTTCAAAAAAAAAAAAAAGAATTTCTTTTCAATTTCTTACAAACATATCAAAAAGAAAAGGTCACTTCACTACTATAAATGCCTAAAATAAATGCTTCTGCATTTTAAAATGTTTTTGTATTCAATAATAACTAATAAGAAATCAAAATTGATAATGATGGCTCCAAGTCATTTTAGGTTCTCCCCACCTAATTTACATCCATTTTCCCAATTTTAAATTAAGTACAAAAAAAAAAAAGAAAAAGGGTCCCTCTCTTGTATTTCAATTTGGTATTGAATAATTAGATGTTTAAATTTAGTACTCCCTCCGTTCCCTTAAAAGAGTCCACTTTGAAGTTTTTTTTTTTTTCCAATAGACGAATCCATTTTCAAATTTTTTTTATTTTTCTACCTTTACTAATATAATCATGTGTGGTCAACAAACAATTATCCCATATTTAATAAGTAAGGATATAAAAATAGAATAAATATTGTCAAATTAGTTATTTTAGGTATTGTACATTGACACTCATCATAAGTTGTATATTAGTCAAAGTGAACCCTTCTAATGGAACGAAGGGAGTGTTAAATAATTAGAGTCACCATACTCATCAGTTCCTATACTATTTTCCAAAATAAATGTTTTAAAAAAACACAATTGGAATTAAATTAGTAATAATAAATTTATAAGATGATGGCCACATGGCGTCATCAAAACGAAGCATTTCACCTACCCTTACAAATGTTAGACACCCCATAATCATCAACCCAATTGTGGACGTCTGGAAATTAAAATGGGTAATTAATCATACAAATTAAAGTCCAAAGTATCCAGTTTAAATCTCTTAATCATGAAAACCTAATGCTGACGTGTTATCAACATATATTATTAATAATAATATAAATTTATTCATTACCTACCTCCACCTACATATTTTATTAGCTTTCTGTTAATTATGATTACTTAATTAAGTTTGGGTTTTTTGTGGGGATTAATAGTATCCATTGATATAAATGGAGGGAGGGACAAGGTATAATACAAACTAGAATATTTTGCCTGGTTTAAAACCTATGTATGAATATGGATTTCTGTCATTGTGTTTGGACAAATGTAGACATATAGGCCCTGTGTGGCATGTGTTTGCAAACCATGTTTTGAGATGCATTTCCAATTTTATATAAAATTGAAATGCATCTCAAAACCATGTTTTGAGATGCATTCCACATTGTGGCTTTAGTAAAAAGAAGGGGTTGTAATTTTTGACACGATATAAATAGATTGGGGTTGAATGTTATCAGGTCGTGAGGATTGGGAGTATGACACGTGAACCCCAAGCCGAATTTGACATGAGTAATTTATACTATAACACAAAAATAGTTCAAGAATCCAAAATGTCGTGGGTGAAATGAGTTGACACAAATAACACGAGTAATTAAGCCTTGCAAAGTTAGGAATTAATAAATAGTGTCAACACAAAAACCCGCCAAAATCTGAACCCTCTTACCAATACACGACACAAACTGCTACCCATAGTAAATAGTCGTTTATACATTTTGATAGTTAATTTAATTTAAGAATTCAAAAAGAAAAAGGCATAATCACTATTAACTTTAATTACGAGTGTGTCAATTTTTGATCCGATACAAGAATTCAACATCATAATATGATATTGTAATCATGTTATAATTGAGTTTTAATAGATTCGTGAATTCAATACATAATAGTACACCTATCGACACAACACAAAACCCGTGAGGTGGAAACAATACTAGTTGCCACTTGGAACCCTAAGCAAATGATGTTTCATGCTTGCGAGCCACTTGTAATTAATTTTGTATGTATGGCTCTAAAATTAAATTAATTTTGGGATTTAAGTAAGGGGGTGGGTGCGGGGCGGGGGGGGGGTGGTGGTAGGTGGGAGTTTTCGTTTTTCAGTTCCTTCACCAACTTTTATGGATTGATGACTTCGTTAAGTGAACATATATACGACTAAATCCTAAAGGTAGAAGAAAATTCTAATTTTACTTTAAAGACTTATAAAAGTTTGTTTGTATAGTGGCATAACCTAACCTCATGTTATTTTTAAAAATATGCATGTCTAAGTAAGTACTTCTAGAAAAAAAAAAATTTTATTTAAAAAATAGTATACAATTTATTGTGAATTTTAAAGATTACATATAAAATTAATTATTTGTTAAATATTATTTAGGATTAATTACATTTTCTTACCCTAAAATGTTTGGGGTTGAAGAAGGTTGCTGGCCGGGGGAATGTTTCGGACTTTGGGCCTCGTTGGGCGGTGTGGTCGCAGCGGCAATGGTGGTAGTAGAACGGGTGATAATGGGAGTGGCGGTGGCGGCGGCAACTATCACGGTGACGGGATCTAATTAAACAAAAGAGAAGTAAAACAAAAATGGAATAACATAATGGAAAAAAGTTTGACAACTTAGAAATTAAAAAGGAATGAGTAACAATGGAAAAAAGTATTTTCTAAAAAATAAATCAATGGAAAATAAGTAAGTTGATATTTATTAAAAAAATTTTAAAAAAAAAGAAGGACAAATGAAATACTAAATACGACTTGCGTTAGCGGAACTAGTCCATAAGCTAAATGCCACTTGCAGGCTTCCGAGAGCCATCTCTCGGGTCCTCTTTCAGTTGAGATTGGACGAACAAGTATATTGAATCTTGTGAGGACAGTTTTAAGGATGTGAGATTATAACATCCCCTCTCACATTAAATCCCTTGGGGGTGAGATTGTAACTGCAGATCTCACTTTAGAAAAAATATGTAACTTATATATAAGTATAAAACTTGTAGACTACTAATAATTTGGTTTAATTATTTTGGGTTTAAACTGTTTTGGACTCAAAACTTATTGAGCCTGCAGCATGCAAGCTTGAAATATGTTAGATGATATTATATCTAGTTAATAGTTTATTTTTCACACTTCCATCTTTTATTTGCTTTTCTTCTTTTTGAAAAGAATGTGACTGTATTAATTAACGACGTCGGAAACTATCCAATAATAAATGAGAGACTTCCAAACTTTGATTTATGAAATTAGTTTTACAGTTTTATCAGTATAGTGGTTTACTCTCATTAAGAAAAACTAAATGTAAATTACCTTATAATTTTTTTTCAATGGAATAATTAATGGATAAGCTCTACACATTGTGTTTTTCTTTTTCTCTCTTTTCTTTTTAGGGAAAGGGTATTGGGTGGTGTTGAAGAAAATTAGTGAACCGAAAATCAAAATCAAATTTTAATCAGTTCTGATTCATCGATTTTAACCGATTAGCCAACCAATTAAATATATACCAAGATCAATTGATATTTCTTTCGTTCTATTAGAAGAATTTATTTTTTATTTTTGAAATTCTGACGGAACAGAAAAAGTATCACATAGCATTATCTCCTTTGAAATTAGTCAACCACGAATTTCTTTTTTCTTTTCTTTTTTTGGTCGAGAAAAACCTTGAGTTCCATATGTTATTGACTTGGTTGCATATATTCTCTCTCTAAAGAAAATAAAATGTCACATAATATAAACAATAAAAAGTTAATAATTCCTAGGTCGTTTGAAAAAATCAAATTTAATTAAATTTAAGGTTTCCCTATTCATGATCAATAGATTTAGAAATTGATGGATGTGGTTACATTTTTCCATTCTTAATTTCCTCATTTTATACTTTGTAGTAAAGGGACGTAACAATGATTGACCAAAGTGACGTTGGGATTCATCCGTGGAAAGGAAACTTCAACAAAACAAACACCAACAACCAAAAACACACGCTTTCTATTTCTTAATGAATTTAACGTCAATTAATTATCACGTGTGACTTTGTGTATTTTAACATTTCAATGATGATTTCACATAGGATTTGTACATGCGTAGCTCTTTCGTTTAAATTTTTTTTCTTTTTTTTGATAAACAGTGATATGTTCTATTCTTCAATAAGTGTTATTTTAACTCACTAGTGAAAATATATTTAAAATAAACCTAAAAATCATTGATTAATGCTATTTAATCATCACGTTTACGGAATTCGGTCTCTTCCTTCCTGTATTGTTAATAGTTAATTACGGATAAGACTAAATTCGATTGCGAAACTATTCAGTCATGAAATAACGACTCATGCATTGATCCTTACAATGACATTGGTATGCATACAATGTCAGACCTGGACCATATGACATGGCAGGTCAGGAGATCACCTAGAACCCAACAATTATAAGGGCTCAATTTTTTAATTAATTAATATAATATAATATAATAGTATTCTTTTGTTGATAAAAATTTATATTAAGTCACCCATTTGTTTTTGTTTGGAATGGATTGATGTATTACATTATATTTACTTTTGTTTTAAAAACATTGTGAATCTTTTTTCTTCCTTTTTTACAACTCAAACCCCAAATTTATATTTGTTTTGAAAATGTTGATTCACTTTTACAAGTTTAAACACGTAAAACATTAATAGATTCCTAATTTAATTGGTTTAGGCATTTGGCATTAATTACTTTGGGATGTGATATCTACAAATTAATAATTAGACAAATCCCTTTCGTTTGATTACATTGATAAATAAGGTTTACGAAAAATAGCTTAAATGTAGTAGCTGTTAGTACTATGAAATAGTGCCGAATTTTTTAAAAAATAATTAATGCACTTAATTGAATAATATTTTCTGTACACGCTTTAAAGTAGAGCTGGTCATGAGCTGGGATGGTTGAGACATGAGATGAAGCCTTTCACACCAATAACAAACTAGAAAGTTGTTGGGGGAAAAAAAAAAAAAATTTTACCAATGCCCCTTCAACATTAATTCTACATTATTATTGATCAGGATACTCTGTTATATTTTTCTGTTACACTGATTGTTATACATCTAAATAACTCATCGTAAATATTATTTTTTATTTTATTTTTTTCACCGATGATATTTATTGGTATTATAATAAATTTTTTGACTAAGGGCTCATCTATTTTGGTGTAGGGTATATTTATTTTAATTAATTGAGATAAAAAAATTAAAAATATACCATAAAATTATATTAAAATACAAGATTAATGTAAAAAATAAAATAATTTATATTAAAATTAGGTAGAATGCCAATGAATATCATCGATGAAAAATTAAAATAAAAAATAATATTTACGATAAGCTATTTAGATGTTTAATGGGGAGTGTAACATGAAAGTGTAATAGAGGATCCTGAGTCATTATTATTTTACTTTTTTAGTGACATAAAGGTTTATAAGGTTTGTGTTTACTTTTCTGACTGACTATGATTTTTTTTTTTTTAAATTTTATTATTGAACAAAACTAGAGAAGAGCAATTGTTACACTAATGTATAGGATGATATCATCAAACAAAAAATGTGTCGGTTAGAGAAAAAATTTATTTGAAATCATTCAAATTTGACTCTATTTTATTTGGGAAATTATTATTTTGGCAATAACATGCATTAACCCTACTAATACGTTGTTAATGGGAAAAATAGTATTACATCCGTTCCATTAATTAAATAATATTACAAAGTGGACTCTTTATATGAAATCGGAAGAGTATTTTTTTATATTTTATTTATAGATCTCATGGAGTGTTTGAAAGTGTTGCAAAACCTAAACAAGTACACATAATTTACCCAAAACTTAATTATCCGAGGAAGACTTAAAAAGGGGTCGTTCTTGTTTATTGATTCTCACTTGTTTATCAACTTTAATAAAAGAGGAGAAAATGTGTTGTTGCAGCAAGGAAATTTACTCCAAATTTCACATCCATACCTCAAATTCCTCTACATTTTTCCATGGATTTTCTCATCTTTCTTCTACCTTTTCCCGACAAGAAGGAATGTGATTGGAGTTTTTTTTTTCTTTCTAAGTCGTGTATACAAAAAGGAAAGAGTCTTATAGAGTCACTAAATTTTTCTGTCATTTTAGTGACTTGAATTTAAGACAATTAATTATGTTAATTAACACATGACCACAAAGGCGGAAGATAGTACATAACTAAGTAGGTCAGGTTCCTGTAAGAAAAAAAAATTGTTAACAAATATTTATATTTTAGTACTAACAAAAATACATAAATATTTGGTCCGTATAAAAAAAAATATTATAATTATTAGCCCGTTTAATTTTAAAACTCAAATTCCACCGCTACTGACCAACTATAAATTCTAGTGTCCCAATAGACCCAATATACACCACTCATTTTAGTACACTTAATGAATTTATGAGTAGCCAAATGTTGGGAATTAAATTGAAGACTTGTGGAAATTTGGTTGTTTAATAAGGACAGATATCCTTTTGGAAAATGAATTGAAGACTTATCTTTATGTTTTCTGTACGAGTCATAATTAATACTATATATGACACTGGTGTGCATAAAATTGAACTTCCATTGGGCCTGGCCCAATGGACCAAAGCGAAGATAAACAGTAAACTAAAAAGATGCATAAGAAGTCCAGAACCCTACTTAGGTCGGATAGATCCTTAAAACCGAGCCAAATAGTAGATCGGTCAAAAGGTTTAGGTCGGCCAACACTTTCAATGTGCCTTACAAGATTTCTCATACTTATATCATGACACTCAGCCTAACCGAGTTAAGATAGTTAGGCCGGACTAAAATATTGCGCTGACACAGTAGGTAAAAATCATCATAGGGTTAGGTATATATTTTGAATATATACAGAGATTTCCCAAATTTTCTAGAAGGAAGAAGCCCATGAAATCCGGTCATGATAACACGAAACGTACACGCCACGCTAAACAGAGGGAGCAGGTGAGAATGCTAATCATGAAGGTTCAACGGGCATATCCCAGTCTTGAAGTATATATACTAAGTCTTCAGACTTAGTGAGGTACGCAACATTTTACCATTTGAGCACTTTGTCAATACTATTCATCTTCTTCTACCTCTCTAACTTGACTTTCGGAGCCTATACAGGGGGGAAAGCCCCGCTCTTCTCTTGATTATTTACAGTTATTGCCGGAACAGTCTTCAGTTACAGTTTTCTTCATCATTCGTGCTGATCCGAGCTACCCAGCTCGGTCTCCAGTTCGGCTATCTCCCTTTTCAGTGAAGTTCCTACAAACTTGGGCCTTGCAGATCAAGATATCTCATTGGGCCAGAAAGAAGTGTCCATATACGAGCATTTTTGCGTCAAATCAGACACTAGCCAAACCAAGATCAATAATCGATTATTAAATTAAGTAAACCAAATTCTTGTAAGGAAAATACAGGCATTAGTCTCCAAAATAATATGCAGTGGTGCTCCCAGTGCGATGTATTTATTAACGACGATTCCATCTTGATGGAACACAGATTCCGCGCTACGTACCCAACCTCCTAGAAAGAAGCGGAGACACCCGGAGGAAACCGAACTTAAGCACCACGGAGGAAGCCCTAACTCCTGAAAAGGCCCAGGAAGGCATGACGACAAGTTCCACTCAAGATTAATATTGAAATGAATAAGAAGAGATCACCTTAGAATCAATCGGATCACTATTATTAATCGGATTTGGAAGAAATCAGGAGGATCAAGGTACAATCACCTCAGGATTCTCCAAATTCATCCGAGAAATCCCTTGGATATAAATACATAGTTATGAGTTATTACAACCCAAATCATTACATACTTTGAATCGCTTATTGTTCGAGAGTTTCGAAAACCAGCAAGTGGCCCCGACCGCCGAAGTGGGCCGCCAAACCGAGGCTCATCACGTCTCAAAGTGTATTTTAAAAATAAATGATAAACTATGAATATTTTAACTTTATGGTACGTCACTGGTTCATGAATAATGAGATAAATTACTCATACTCGTATTATATTCCCTCGTGAATTTTAAAAATATTATAGAAAATATAATTGTATAATGAAAGTCCCCAAAAACTATTTGAACATCAAGCAAAAGTAGTCTCATTCTCGTTAGTTTTAAGGAATCAACTTGTGCATTTTGTACGTAATTTTTCCATTGATTTATTGAGTACGCTTTAATTTCTTCAGGGATTGAATTAAAGTATGACCAGAATAATTTTATTAAACTAAATAGAATATTATTTTTAAAAAATTATATTCACATTATTTAAACTCATAATTAACTTGAAAATGTTTGATTTTCGACTTTTAACATATAGAAATACCATTCACAATCTCGTCCTGTCCGAATCAAGTAATTATAAATGATTTCTTTTCATTCTTTTTATTTCAAACCTGCTGAATAGTTCACTATATTTATATTAGAGCAATCTATAAGTAAATACCAAATCAATTATTGAATAAAAGCATTATTATGTTATCTTATGAATATTTTATTTACGCAAAAACTTGTATTCGATGTGTCGTATCTTCCAACATAACGTGTTTGCATGTAGTTACGACTGTTTTTATCTTTCTCAGAAATAGGTTCCACTTTTACTTAAAAAGAAATAAAGAAAATGTCGAGCTTAACTTCAAAAGTATTATGTGTATGTTGTTGTAGTGAGTTTAATTGCTAATATATTATTTGTTTCTTAATAAAATAAATATATAGCACATTAATTTTAAGGGTATAAGTACGTAGTTTAAGAAAGTACTGTATATTTCTATAAAAAAAATTGAAAAAAAAAATCGCTGAGCCGAACCAAAACCGTGGGCTATGACTCCCGTTCCGGTTCAAAAATTGCGGACACGAACCGAATCCTTGGCCAGTCTGGAACTAGGGAGGTATGTAACTTCTCAGAATTATCCCGATCAAGAAACAACTTAGGGCATGTTCATTACCAGGTTTTAAGGGAAGTTTTGAAAAATAGATTTTCAAAAACTGGTCTTTAAAAAATGCAAACGAACAAGAGTTGAAAATTGATTTTCAGAAATGATGAGAGATTTATCCTTATCAAGTTTGCGGGGCAAAGCAAGGAGAGATTTTTTTCATCTCAAGTTTGAGCGGCAAAGCAAGAAGATCTTTTTTTTTTTATCTAAAGTTTTGCTCGACAGTATTTTCCAAGACCATATGTGAAAAACCTGGTCTTAGAAAACAACATTTTTATGTTGATGTCGAACAAGGTTTGAGTTATGAAATGATTTTTGAAACCCAAAAATATGCAAAATCAGCCTGCAAAACCCGGCAACGAACATGTCAAACACAAGTACAATATTAGTATTTATTATATTTTTTGATGGGTAATTTACGTTTCATCTCTCTCGAAATTTTACGAAACTATTACACAGATTTAATTGTTAAACTATTTTTCCTACGCATTTGTGTTAATATAACAATTAATGTCCTATAGTTTATTTAAATGACCGCCGTCTCCAGTGGTGTATGTGAGGAGAAAAATAGCTATTGTGAAAGAAAAATAATTTCACACTCGTAAATAAATATACCTAACATATAAATATATAGATGATGTGAAGTGGGAGTTGGAGGGGTGTAAAGACCCCTTTGGAGTCTGGAACCCCTTGCATGCGCTCCAAGCCGTAGTGTATCCAAATAATATGTGCCTACCATGTATGTACCAGGGAAGTTAAACTTTTAACAATTAAATTTTTTTACCCCTAATAAATATATGGTAGGCACACAATATTTGGACACGGGAAAACTCATTTGCTCTACCCTATCACTTTCTCATACAAAAGAAGGAAAAAAAAAAAAAAAAAACACAAATCACGATAACATTTTTGTTACTTAACAAAATAAAGTTGGAGAATAATAATAATTTCTCTAAACCTTTGTGGGTAAATATAATTGATCCATCTTTAGCTACAAAGAAAGCGAAAATATTTTGGGTGCATGGAGGGAGAGGGTTGGTAAATACTAACTAGCTTTCACACACTAATGAAGCGTGATAGATCTTGTACGTGTTTTGTTGTGGTCCTCAAATTGTCGCCAACGCTTCTTCTTTGAGCTAAGAAGTACCCGATTGTAGTTCTTCCTCCCAATTTAACGCATGTGTAGATATACATATCAATCAAATTAACATGTCACCCTTAGCACCGTCCTACCTTTAGAGGGATATCAAAAGAATAATATTATATATATATATATATATATATATCTCAACTAATCCTTATAACTTTCTCATAATAAATGAAATGTTATATGTATTTATTGTCAATAATGTAGTATTAATAATTATTTTATAAAAATGTAGCTAATGAATACATGACACTTCACTTGATTTGGAGATTGTTTTAATTCTTGAAGCTAAGACTATGCTATTGTTGTTGTTTTTGGGAGGTCCTTAATTTGGAGATTGTTTTAATTCTTGAATAGGATCTTATAATGGGGGTGGTAACGGGAGCTCACAGGGTCCAGTGGGAACTTCGCTACCTCTATAGGTACATTCGACGACATATGCTCGGGAACTTTCGAATTCAGCATAACTTCCGGGAGAATTACTATGCAGCAGATTGCTTAGCACATACAGCTTCTTCCACTCAAACAGAAGTTGAATAGGCACATGGTTCTTTCCCCTCTGCACTCTCAAAGGTACTTTTACCGGATCTCTCCGGGGTCCCATATATGAGACTCTAGTTGCTTAGAATTTTGTCGCTCTAATGTAATAGTTTTTGTCTCATGATAGTTCATCTGCATCCTTGCATTTTGTAACACTGAGATAAGGTTCATTATGTTCCCCTCGGATTTTTGGCATTTGTCTTTTAATTTTAATAAAGGATTCCCATGCCTCTAGCCATTTAATCAGTTGTTCAAAAAAAAAAAAAAAAAAAATCCTATTTCAATCGAGGAATTGAGGAAAAAAGGAAAAAAAAAAATACCATTGAAGGTAACATCTCTATACTCTATGATGGAACACGATTTGCCCAAGGAAAGATACCCTAGAACGCAAGAATGACCCCTTGAATGTATAGCCCGGATCTTTGATGTTACGGCATTGATCTTTGATTTTATGGCTATGATCTTTGATGATATGACTTGGATATTTGATGTTATGTTTCGACTGAATCACTTTCAATGTAGATCTGAGACTGAAGACAAGAAACAAGCGGGGCTATCCCCCCGTTCCACTCTGACGCTCAAGTTAATAGAGTATATGGGTAAACTGAATTGGCCAAGTGCTTAAGCTTGTAAGAAAAGGCGTAAAAATGACGTACCTCAATCGGATGTGACTGATGAGTTATATAGACTGTCTTTGTGATTTGTCCGTGGACCGTCATTATGACCTCCATGATTCCCGCTCCATTAATAGGATTTAATACAGGTGTAACGGACACCGACCTAAATGCTCTTGTAACGGGCACTGAACTAAACGCTCTTAAATGTCTTGCCTAACTCCTGCCACATTAATAGCCTAAACTCCCGTCCCGTCATTACTACTTCGCACCCTTGCTATATGCCTTTATCCCGGCCTATAGCATTTTAGCCCCGCATATAGCCTTTTAGCCCGACTACACAATTATCTGCTACGTTTTTAGCCTAATTAAGTGACTCTTTACTGACACAACTTCTTTACCTTACTTCTCTTCCCTTTGGACCTTTATTAGATGTAGTTAGTGAATTTGTTTTATTAGAAAAAAAAAAAAAGGTAAATATTAGTCATATTATTTATTAGTTAAAATAAAAAAAAAAACATCAATAACAAAAATAAAATTGAAAAAAATAATAATAAAATAAAAAGAGGAGGGTAGGTGTAGGTGTGAGCTTGACCCAAACCAGATACTCCCTCTTAAAGTCTTCTCAAACCCACCCCGCCTCACTATATAACCCCTTCCCCGCCTCCATTATTTCCCTCAGCTTGGAGGTTCCTTTCTTTTTGAGAGAACTACAAGCTTTGCAATTAGATAGGACTCTTCAAATTATTATTATTCTACATATCCACCTACCATTTTTATTTTTCCCCCAATTTCTTCCCCGCTATTTAACGTTTTTGTTCATCTGAATCCATATCCGATTTCCCCGCTGCCCCGAATTGAAGGCCCGATATGCAATCCCTCTCGTCTTCTTCGCCCGGAATGAATACTTATACTCTCAACAACGCCATACGTACTACTGGCGGCGCTCAGCCGCCGAGTCTGACCTTCTCCCGCCGGGTCGGACCTGGTCGGATCCTGGTCCAGAGTGCCTACCGGTTCGATTCCGCCAGCGTCAATGTCAATGGGGCGGCTACCAACGGCGCCCCGGCGACTTCTGCTCCGGTTTCTACTCCGGGGAATTTCAACTTCGGAGCGACTGGAGGTGGGACCCGGGCGGACTGGCAGAGCGCCTGCGCCATTTTAGCTAGCAAGGTCGTCTCCCAGCAGCAGGACACCGAGAGGAGCGGCGACGCAGGCCGACACATCACCGCCGTTAATGGTCACAAGGCTTCTCTGGATCTTGTCCCTATTGATAATTTACCCAAAGCGCTGACAATTGCCGACCTTTCCCCTGCTCCGATGCACGGCTCTAAGGTCCGCGTCGCTTACCAGGGAGTTCCCGGGGCTTTCAGTGAAGCCGCCGCAGGGAAAGCCTATCCCAATTGCGAAGCTATCCCTTGTGACCAATTCGAGGTTGCGTTTCAAGCCGTCGAGCTCTGGATCGCCGACAGAGCCGTCCTTCCGGTGGAGAATTCCCTCGGCGGCTCAATTCACCGGAACTACGATCTGCTCCTCCGCCACCGCCTCCACATCGTGGGTGAAGTACAGCTCCCGGTCCACCACTGCTTGTTAGCCCTCCCCGGCGTCCGCAAGGATTACCTCACTCGCGTAATCAGCCATCCCCAAGCCCTCTCTCAGTGCGAGCACACGCTCACCAGTTTGGGGCTCAACGTCGCCAGGGAGGCCGTCGACGACACGGCTGGAGCGGCCGAATTCGTGTCGGCGAACAATTTACGCGACACGGCGGCGATTGCTTCGGCACGCGCCGCCGAGCTGTACGGGCTCCAGATCCTGGAGGACGGGATCCAAGACGACTCGAGCAACGTGACCCGGTTCGTGATGCTGGCGAGGGAGCCGATCATCCCGAGGACGGACCGGCCGTTCAAGACGAGCATCGTATTCGCACATGACAAGGGGACGAGCGTGCTGTTCAAGGTGCTGTCGGCGTTCGCTTTCCGGAACATCAGCCTGACGAAGATCGAGTCGCGGCCGCACCGGGGCCGGCCGATAAGGCTGGTGGACGACGCGAACGTGGGGACGGCGAAGCACTTCGAGTACATGTTCTACGTGGATTTCGAAGCATCCATGGCGGAGGTGAGGGCGCAGAACGCCTTGGCCGAAGTTCAGGAGTTCACGTCTTTCTTGAGGGTTCTGGGAAGCTACCCCATGGATATGACGCCTTGGAGTCCTTCTCGGGGAGAATAATTTTCATGGATTGTTGCTCTGTAAATTTCCATGGAAAAAAGAAAATAATTTTTATGTTACTTTGTTATATTGGGTGGTCAAGAAAAAAACAGATCCAACAAAAATTTGGATTGGGGAATTAAAGAATTCCAAATGGGTTCTTCGTCCGTACATCCAGAAATTGTTTTTTTCTTGATGATTTTTTTAATTATTGGCTGTAAAAGATTGTTGGTAAATCGTGAAGTAAATATATATATGAAGAAGAATGTTCGTGTTGGGAAGTTTTTACGAGATGATTTTTAAATGTGAAAAATGTATTAAAAGTGTATAATTAAAAAGTAAAAATATATCAAGAGTGATAGAAACTTGTCCAAATTTTAAAAATATATTTCTTAAAACAGGATAACGAGCAGCTAGTTTATCCTTCAATTCCTTCATTTATGTGAAAAGCCAATGATTGGAAGTTAAAACCAAATTTAACACAATAATTATTGCTTGGGGAATTCTTTCTTTGCTTTAATTTTGGAATCATTATATTTGGCCTTAGCAGTTGGTTCTTTTAAGTTCCAAAAAAGCATTTGGTTCTTTTGTATTACTCCCCTGTTGTTCTACTTAGATAGTTCATTTTGTATCCCTAAAAGTAATAATACAAAATGAATTTTTTGAGTGAAACGGTTTATCTCATTTGAATAGTCTACTTTACATTATTAAAAATAGTAATACAAAGTGAATTTTTTAAGTGAAACGAAAGGAGGAGTATTTCTCATCACCAAAGATCATCAAATCTCAGGAGAAATGAGATGATTGCATATGATTTCAAATGGAGGTAATTAGAAAAAAAAAATGATAAAAAGCATACTTGAGATAATTAAAACTCCTTTTGAATGCCCAAATAGCTAGCAGTCACGAGACGATCTGTTACGAATTTTTAAGAACGACATCAATAATATTAGGCGTTCCTAAATTTGTGAATTTGAATCCAAATGTGGACTAATTAACACGGGGAAATGGTAATTTTGGTCAATCTTGTTCAGACTTGTTTCACTTTTGTGTTACGATTTACTGTTGCAAAAATAGTCCATTTCGTAATTATTCAGTGGCCCGTATAATAATTTTTATCCATTTAGATAATTACGAAGACGAACCGAAATTGTTGAGAACGAGCTAACTGATATGCAGTTTGACATGGGTAAAAGTGAGTAAAAATTATTACACGGGCCATTGAAAAATAGAATAGGGCACATGAATCAAAACTGCAACAATATGAAAAAATAAGAAACTATTTTTACAAAAATAAAACATTATTAAAAGACCAAAAGTTCAACAAGTCCAATCTAAAGGGAAAAAAATTATCATTTTCCCGTGTTAATTAGTTCACATTTAGTTTCAAATTCACAAAGGAAAATGACACTTGCACCAAATACTGTCAAGTTTTCTTACCACTAAAGTAGTGTTGCAAGAGTAAATACCAAAAATTCCCCTAAGTGGCATTTTAAATAGACATTCCACTTAGGGGTAATTATGGGATGGAATTTTAGTAGTGCCAAGGAAACTTGCCACTATTTGATGCATTTATCAGCTTCCATTCACAAATCTAGGGACGCCTAATACTACTGATGCCGCTTTACACCTTACAAAACCGTAATAGATCATATCGTAACTGCTAGTTATTTGGGCAGTAAAATGACTGTACATCTTAAAAACTCATCATAAATCATGGAACCCATATTTGACACAAAGTGTTTTGATGTCTCTATCTTGGATTGTATGTAAAAAAAAAAAAAAAATTTGTGTTTATTTGAAATGATGAAATAGATATTTGTGGGCAATGGGAGGCGGCCGCAAGAGGGGAATCATGTCAAGAAGTTGGTAAATCCTTTTCCTTCAAATCAAACAAACAGTTAATCCGAACGTCTACTTCAGAATACAGTGGGAAATTTGGAATCTTCAATTCTGCTTCTGGAATCTCCTATTTTTGCTTCAACAACTATGTGCCCACTAATTCAACCTTGTCATACTCTATTATTATTGGCTTGTTCTTTACGATGTTCTGAGAACAGATTTCAAAATCTGTTCTTAGCCCAAATGAGTTCAGCCCATTTGTAAGAAACATGGTTCTGAAAATTGGGTTGAACCCCAATTCTCAACCCATGGTAAAGAACATGGGGTTCAACCCAATATTTTTCCAATACTTTTTTCAAAATTTTACTTTTATTAGCAGATAAAACTCTAATCTTTCATATTATGCATATTCAGAAAAATTAATTTTCACATTATAATAATATTTTAGCCCATAGTAATTGTTCTTAATGTTAATGATATATTTAACTTTACACAATTTTTTTAGTTTAAGATAGTTTAATATTTAATTTTTCCTATTTAATTTTTGTAAAAAAAATAAGTTGGGGCTGTCATTTAAGAAACAGAAAATAGCGGGGGCCTATTTATAAAAACTTTGATGAACAGTGTCGGTTACACTGTTCATCTTCTTCCCCAACAATTTTTTTTTTTTTTTTTTTTTTTTTTGCAGTTCTTTTCCTTTCCTTTTTTCCAGCAGCACATTCCGATTTTTTTTTTTTTCCTTTCTTCTTTTTCCGGCAGCACATTACGATTAATTTGCTTGATAATTAAGAACATCTCGATTGAAATGGGGGCACAAATTTTCAAACTTGAAAAAGTAATCATACATCTCCAAAGAAGTTTCAAACTTGTTTGGACCCAAATCGATCGGACCGGACTTGGTCTCCGGCTCCGAACCCGATTTTTTCTCCTCTCCAGTTGTCCTCTCAAGCCGCTCCTCTTCGATGGACTTGTCAGAGGAGCGCTTCTTCACTTCTTCGCTGTTTTCTCCATTCTCAGCCCCTTCCTCTTCCTCTCTGGGGTGCTTTACACCGGCTGCGCCATTGTCCGGGATATCCGCGGCTACCTCTGACTGGGCCGGGATTTCGGCGGTAACCTCTGGCTCGGACGGGATTTCGGGGGCTTCTTTTTTGGCCATTAGAGAACGAGGAGGGAGCAGAGAAGGCTTGAGTGAAGAGAAATTAGAAAGGGGTTGGAGGAACAGTGTCGGTTTTTGGGCTGAACACATGAACTCAGACCCGGGTTTGCGTTTTTTCGTGAGAAACATGGGTTTCACCCCATTTTCATCTAATTCTTGAGTCTCAACCCAAAAAATAGTCAAACCTAGGTCTGTTCCATTGGTAAAGAACATGCCTATATATACTCCGGTAGTTTAGTTTATTTTTGAAAATTTTATTTGTATTATGGGACAAATGAAGAATAATTTATTAAAAATTGTGAGGTATAATATTTAAAATAAATATTTTAACACCATATTTTTTAACTTTAACCTTACTTTATTAGTAAGATTAATTGTGAATCAAATATTCTTATATTAGTAATAATATGTAATGTAAATAATTTAATGAAACAATGATTTTTTTTTAAGAAGTTGACTCTTTAAATGGGACGAGGGGAATATTACTCCTTTTCTCCTTAAAGAAAACAATAAAAAAAATTATAGAGAAAGTATCTCTTTATAATTTCTCATGTTGAAAAAATAGTTGTTACGAACGAACCACTGCCCCAGGAGTTGTGACTTGTAGAGGGCTACTGAGATGTCGGTGATTCGGGTCCTATCTCTTCAGTTATGTTTATTTAGTGTTCAGACTGGCATGACTTTGCAAGAAACTCCCCAACTTCATTTTTCCCATCTCGACCGCCTATGTCTCCTATGTAATAGATGAGTAGACTGTCGTCTGGTCATCTGTATTCTTGTTTTGAGATTAAAAATGAAAATTT